>JAWNKV010000192.1:0-162828 GCA_035041805.1 Amiota mariae
TTATATTATATTATATTATATTATATTATATTATATTATATTATATTATATTATATTATATTATATTATATTATATTATATTATATTATATTATATTATATTATATTATATTATATTATATTATATAATTTATAATATTATATTTTATATATAGTTTTTTAAATTTTTTTCCATAGCCAAGCAAACAAACGTAAGTACGTTTTCATGCTGTGATTCTTCTTGAATTTAATGTTGTTTTTGTTATTGTTGCATTTTTCCTCTCTGAGTACGCACAAGAGTATTGCGCACTTCGTTATCTTCTATTTGTATATGCTGATCACTGATATCGACCCAAGAGAGGGAGAGAGACTGTGTGTTTCGTTGTTCGTGCTTTCATTGCTTTTGCAAATAATGCGTGAGAATTTGTATGAACATTTTCAATGATAGCATTGGGCTAGCAACCAATAGATGGCGCTTCATTAACATAAAATTATTAAACGACTAAAAGGTTTTTTCCTTTATGAATTGAAAATATTTTCACTGCATTCAAAAGCTGTGTTATTCTGCGTATTTGAACTGAGCCAAAGCAACGCGTGGCCGGGCCAGCTAGTGTAAATATAACTCTGGTTTTGTATTGTTGATTTTTAGAATGATCAGCAAATCGATATAATGATGTTTGTTGGTGTGGTAATTGTATGTGGCAACATTCCGTTGATTTCAATAAAAGGAAATTCTGTAAATCATCATAACAGAATTTAGATTTTAGTCCAAATATAAAAAAAATAACCAAGGCAATTTCATATTGCAATCGGTCTCTCTTTAATCTACATTTGCAACAACGATATTTTTTTCTGTGCTCCTTCTCTAGGTTTATTCGAAAATTCCACCTCACCACAACGCACCACATTTATTACCACCCCACAACAGCGGTGGGTTTAAATAAGTATAAAAATACAAAAATAAAGAAGAACAAAAATGACCAATGCAATTGGTCTCTGTCTAATCATCATCAAATACGATCGAGGTATACGTATAAGAGATGAAGATGGTGAATACTATACGAACAGGAAATGAAACAAATTTATTTATCATTTCCTTCAGAGTTAAGATTTTTTAATTTTTATTTAATATTTTTATTTACGTTTTTTTGTTTTGTTTTGTTTACATTTATTAATTTTAATATATGTATATATATATATATATATGTGTATGTGTTGCATACATATGTGTATATGTGTGTATGTGTCTGATTTGAGTGTTTATTTGAGTGCTCTGCTACCTTTCTCTATCTCTCTCTCTCTCTCTTTCACGATGGCTCTGTCACACACTCCATATCACTCTCGATCTATCTATCTGTCTCTGTCTGTTTATCCATTTTCTGTTTTCTTCATTTTCCATATCATTTGAGCTGTGAAAAACCATCAACATATATGTTGATCATCAAGAGTGCATACATGTATGTATGTGTGGATGTGTGTGCGTGTATGTATGTGTATGTGTATGTTTGTCTTTTTCATTTTTTTTTTTTTATTTATTGATTTATATATGTTACAACAATAGAAAAAATTGATTATAAAAAAAAAAAAAAATTAAAATAATTAATAAATTAATTGAAAAAAATTAAATAAAAATAAATGTATGTGTAGATAAAAAAAAATTGTGTGTGTGTGAGTACACGGGAGTCGAGTCGCCGTCATTTGTTTGTTGTATACATGTAAGTAATTTCATGTATGTATGTATGTGTGTGTGTGTGTGTGTGTTTGTGTTTGTGATTTGTTTTATTTTTTCTTAAACTTTTGTAAAATATTTTTATTGTTTTGTTTTTCTTTAATAATTTATTTTAATTAAGAATTCTTTTATATATTTTTTTTTACATAAAATGTTGTCTGCTTGCCTCGTCCTCGTCTTCATCTTCATCTTCTTTTCTTCTTGTCTTGTCTTGTCTTCTTGTGTGTTAAGTGTTTGCCGCTTCTTCGCTTGCTATTGTATTTGTTTGTTTGTTTATTTTATTTATTTATGGTTTCTCTGTTACTTCTGCTCTTCCTCTCTCTTCTCTATAATATCATTCCTCCCATCTTCATCGTTTCGTTTCTCTTCTTTTCACTACTTTTCTTTTGACTTAGCTTTATAAATAAGTTTTATTTTTTTTTTTTTATTATGTTTTTGTTTTTATTTAAATGTTTGTAAAATTTTTCAAAAAATATTTAATTTTGTTTTTTATTCTGTTCTTTTGGCATATTTTGTCGTTATAAATTTATCGTTGTGTTTGTTTTCTTTATTTTGTCTCCTATTTTCTGTTTTTTCGTTCTTCATTCATTCAATCATTTGATGTTCCTTCTTACACCTTTTTCATCGTTTTTTTTTTTTTTTTTTAATGTTTCTTCTCCAGGTTTATTCGGAAATTCCACCTCACCACAACACACCACATTATTAACACCACACAGCATCATCATCATCATCACCACCACCACCACCACTTTGATTGTTGGTGGGGTTTGTTGTGTTGTGTTGTAGTGTATTGAGTGTGGTGTGGTGGGTGAGCGTTTTGGTGAATAATTGTTTGTTTGTCGTTTGATGAACATCAGCAACCAAGTTTTGTATTTTTTTCATTTTTTTGTTTTTTTATTTATTTTTTTTAATTATTTATTTATTTTCAATATTCATTTTAATCCTTTGAATTCAACAATTTTTCTTTTTTTTAATTAATTTAAATTTTTAATGAAATTTAGTTAAAAAATGAGTTGAAAATAAATATTAAAAAATAAATTAGAAAATAATAATTGTTAATGACAAAAATACATTTTGCTCGGTTGTTAATTCATCATTCTTTCATTCTATTGTTGTTTTCTAAAGTTTTCATTATTTGATTTGATTCGATTCGATTTGATTTGATTTGTGTTTGCATTCTTTTTTTTTTTCTTGTTTTTCTAATAATTTATTATAAATTTGAATTTTGATTATTGAATTCTGTGTGAGTGTTTTTATCATCATCATCATCATAATCATCATCATTTAAGTAAATTTCTTTGTTTTTTTTTTTTAGATTTTTATGTTTTTTTTTTTGTTTTCTTTCTTTTCAAAATTTGTTTTTGTTTTTGTTTACATTAAAAAACATTGTATTATTAAATTTTTAATTTCTTTCTTGTCTAGTTAAGAGATTTTACAAATCGGTCTCGCCATAGAGGGCTGTGCTAAAGGACATGTAGTCCAGGGCGCCGGGGACACCGTTGGGTCCCTTATATGGTGGCATGCGTTGAATACAATACTCGGCTTGGTCGGGTGGCAGTTCACGGCGCAATTCATCGGGCAAGATATATGGCTAAATAAGGAATAGAGAGAAAGAAAGAAAGATTAGTTTCAAGTGCTGTTAGGAAATTTAAGGAAATTATGTATACCTTATCGGCGGCTAGGATTCTGAAGGAGTCAATAACCTGTTCAGCGGTATCGGTGTCGGTACTCTCGCGTGTCATGAAATCGAGGAACGCATCGAAGTGAACAAAGCCGGTGGAGTTGGGATCTACAACAGCCAGAATACGTTGGAAGTCCATATCACCTTGACGATCCTTGCCAATCGAGTAACCCAACGATACAAGACATGATTTGAATTCTTCTGGTGATAGGCGTCCAGTGCGATTCTTATCGAAATGATTGAAGCTCGAACGGAATTCATTCAATTGTTCTTGACTGATGCCCTTCGAGTCACGTGTCAATATTTGATTCTCAACTTCGTTGATATTACGATTGATTGAGGTTAAGAGTTGTTCCCAACCAACACGAAGTGTTTCCATTGTGTAAGTAGTGTAACGATTCTCGAAGATCATTGATTCCTGTACGGCTTGATGGATCTTTTCAAGTTCCTCAATGTTTGGTTTATAGGCATAAACAGCCTGTTCGTATTCCTTGAGTCTGTGTAGTTGATCCTCCAAGGAACCTTGCAGACCCATGCCAATGGCTGTTACGGCATCCATTTGATGTTCTATCCATGGACCGACAATGTTTGCCTTATCGGCAAATTGGCGACGTAGCATTTCGTTATTTTGCTGCTTGCGCAGTTCATTGGCCAGAGTCTGGTCACGCTGTGGCACCAATTGACGGACATCAGACCATTTGCGTGTCATTTCGTTTGCAGTCAATGTCGTGTAGGGATTTTCTAAACCACCAGGGATTTGATGTTGCTTAACAATTTGTTCAACTTCACGCACCAAATTGACAATCAAATTGAATTCCTTGTCGGCTTCACCCAAAGTGGCCTTGAATTGGTCATGTGCTTGTATCAGACCTTGAATCTCTTCCATGGTATGCACAATGAACATATCGACAAGATCTTCACGGGTGCCATCAAGCCAATTATTGAATGGTGCAGCACGCTTGGCGAATTCAAGATGCAAAATATCAATCTTCTCAAGAATACGCTCGGCCTCATCCAAAGCGGAACGACGACGCTGTGTAAGGGCGCCCAAGCGATCCCATTGGTCGCATATGCGTTGACAACGAGCGTTAACAGAAACACAATCGTGATACTCGAGAGTACTGGCATAAAATAATTAAAAAAGGAATCCAGAATTAGTGTCATCAAAATGTGTAAATTATTGGATTTCGATTAATTAATAAATAAATAAACAAATGAATGAATGAATGAAGTGATACATGAATAATGGAAAATGGAGAATGAAAAATGGACGAATAGAATGGATGAAAATTCTATGATCATATGGATTATCCATTCCCTATAATTACTAATATGACGCCACAGCTGGGAGTTTTACAGGAACCCATAACTCAATTAAATATTCATCATTCTTGCTATGCCACTGTGATGATCAAATGATCAAATGTCTAATTTCTTTTTTATCGCTTCTAAGATCAAAGTGTATGCCCAATTTGGACCAGATTCCATACCTAGTATTACCTAGAAACAATATAAATTAAATGTGTAACTCTTCTACTTCTGTGGCTACTTAAAGGAATTTGTTTGCCACATGGTAAGTCGAGTATTTCATCTAGCAACTTTTAATCTTAGTCATATCAAATAATTAGATTTTCTTGATTAACCAATGGGTGAGAAGTTGCAATAGTTGTGTGAATCAAAGGTCAACATAAACTTAAATTACTTAAGATTATTAGACAAAATTACAGACTCAGATTTTCCAACGAAGAACATTTTGAAATTCCTAATGAATAATTTCGGACTCTCCAGAGGAGTTGTAATTATGGAGTTTTTTTTTATAATAATTCTTGATCTATCTTATTTAGAGAATATTCAACATTTCTTCTGTGATGCCCCCCTGCACTTTTTAGAAGACGTACCCGTATTCTCGGGAAACCCGAGTTTAGCTAAGATGCCTCTACGAGAACACGCTCTGTTCGCGGAATCTTCAGATTGGTTTTAGAGGCCGAAGGAGATTCTCTAGGACCAACTAGGTACTGTCAGACGTTTGACTTAATTTCACATGCCAGCACCCTCTCTTCTTCCTCCTTCCATAATCATGCATCACAATGGGTCGCAAGGCTTCTGGGTGTACTCGTGTATATACGCGAGCGGCCTGTCTAACCTAAACTAACCTAATCTAATCTCATTTTCAGCTCTGATGCTGGTCTCAGTATGCTGAACTGGGCTACTTATTGCCAGAATCTTTCCTTTCTAATATGATGACCATGATGATTTTTAAAAAACTAATAAAAGGAGTCTATAATTTAGCAATAATAGAAATCTTTTGTACGTACAAAGAGGAAGAGATGATGATAATGATGATGATGATAAAAAACTCTTACTTTGGAGTGTAGCACCAAAATAAATAGAATAGAATTAAATTCTGAGCATGTTAGCATATTTATTCAGTTCCTGAAATTCTGATGCTCTACACATATGTGTAATAGATTATCATTAAAAGGTTTAAAGGTTTACTACTAGCCTAGCTAATAAAAATATTTATATTTGATGATTGGATTGACAAACTATTTGGTGTTCATTGAAAGCATTGGATATAGTAAATAAGTCTTGATTAAATTACAATTGGTTTTCAACTTGGAGACCAGGGGTCTAGCAGCTAAATAGCAAGACAGTCACGGAATTAAGAGCTGCCAATTTTGGAATGTGTTAGGACCAATGAGCCATTATGACTATGCGCCTTGTTTATGCGGTAAACTTGTTCGTACAAATTCCATTTAAAGATGCTATTTTACGCCCTAAGTAGACAACTTTTACTATTCGGTTGGTTTCTTGACCCAGTGGTAAAGTGTAAATCGAGGGGTCTCGATATTCTATTCTCGATATTTAAAAGGAATTCAGATTTTTAATACTTATTTATGGTGGAAAATGTCAGAAAAGGTGAGGAAATTTATTTGGTCTCACAATATCTGATTTTAAGTAAAATAAGTAGTTCCTCAATTTTTGAATGGATTATATGAACATATATTTTATGGGATCTCTGATGATGAATAAATGATTGAATGGATATATATAATTAATGAAAAAGTGATGATAATGTTTCCGATATTTCATTATAATACAATATATATACACATATCATAAATCACCAACTACAAATCTCACTTTTGATGTTCAACTTTTGTCAGGAAGCATTAAACACTACAACACGAAGGAGCAGAGCACAGGAAGGAAGCATGAAAATATTGTTGTTGTTAGCATATTAAATAACAATTAGAGCCATGTAATAATACTTAGATTATTGAAAATTATCACACATCTAGTACATATTTCATCATCATAGTTTATTAACTAAAGAAAAATCTCTATTGATGACTTACTTCAGTTCCTGTGCAATGGCAGCAATTTGCTCAACACGATCTTGATGAGCAGCCAAATCGGATTCGAAGGCTTCGTGTTTCTTCTTCAAAGCCTTCAGTTCGTTCAATTTGCATTGACGGAAATCTTGCGATTGCAACATTTCCTCTTTACCACGAGTCCAATCTTCATGGGCATCGGCCTAATTAAAATCATAACAATTGAATTTGAATTGAATTGAATTGAATTGTTAAGCTTTGTGGTCTTAACATACCTTGTGCTTGAACTTCTGGGCAAGATGTTCCAAACGTTCCAAACGCATTGTCTCGGCCAAAAGCCATTCTTCGAATGCCTTCTCTGCCAATTCAAGACCCTTCCAGGAATTGGAGATATCGGCAACGGTCTTACCCTCGGTGGGTAAATATGCTGGACGATTGGATAAACGCAATTTCGTCTGTAGAGTATTGAAATTGGTCTCGAGTTTCGCTTTTTGTTCAACACGTGGTGGCTTATGTTTGCGACGGTATGTACGATACTCTTCCAGTTTCTTTTGGACGCCAGCCAATGAGTTATCCGCTTGACGAGAGTTCAACCATGGCATCGTGCGACGAATCCATTCCAAGAGCTACACATCATCATCATCAATATCAATATCAATTAAAAATTTAATAAGCAAATTAATAAATAGAATAGAATTAATTTGACTTGACTTACATCGCTTGCAAGACGCTCATACTCTTCCATGAGACGCTCGTTCTCTTGATTCACCTTCAGAACTTTGCAGATGCGATTTGCTGCAGTTTCCGCCTATTATTGCATACCAATCGAAATGAAAACCGCAACCGATCAACCAACCGATGATATGTGATCATTTTTAAGAAGAAAAAAAAAAGATTATATTAATATAAATTTGTCTCATGTCATGTGAAACAATGGAAATGGAACCGTTTCTTTTGTTTCGTTTCAAAATAATAAAAAATAAAAAATAATGTCCAATCAAAATGAAGCCACAAATTCAGAAAACAAAACAAAACAAAACAAGAAAACATAACATATAAATAATTATAATGATGAGATCAAAACAAACAAATGAAGAATATGAAAAATGAAAAAGATGACGATGAATTTGAAGAGAAGAACTCGTGCGTGAACTTTAGAACATTAAAATGCATTTTATTTTTTTTTTATTTTTTTTTTTTAAGGCCTTAGTACTTAGTAACGACGCATGTATGTTGTTGTGGGTTGTGAATCTGTGATCTATGATAGGTCGTGTATATGGTAGTGTATGTGCCAATGTAGATGTATGTAGTAGGTCCAGTAGAAAACTAGAGCTCAGTGCTAAAACTTTCCAAATTTTCATCACATTATTTCCATGATTCTGATGATTCTATATGTTTTGAATATTTTGAATTTTGATAATCTCAACTATGTATTTAATTTATTTCTGATGATCCAAAATGAACTCATATACTTATATATTGTCTTAAATCTAATTTGCAATAGGTGAACTGAACTGTGGTGATCCTTAAAATTTACATTCATCATAATTTGTTCAACCAAGTCACCCTAAAGTAAAGTTGAATCATTCATCCAACTTAAATTATTATGATTAAAGAGACCTGATTTTATTTATTTATTTAAAAAAACTTAAGCTACAGAGAGGGGGACAGAGACCTGATTTTATTTAGACAATCTCTTCCCCATTAAATTTGTTAATTTAAACCTTTATATGAACCGCATAAACTAAGTTTTTCTCAACTTGAATCTGTTGAATGTTGAATTGTGGAAAACTAATAAATTGTTGATCAAACAAAATCTAGAAATGTCAATTGGATAAAGCACCCATGTGGACTCTAGCTCAACTCATTGAACATGAACGTGGACTCTGACAAATTAAATCAAAAACTGTTTAGTATCACTTTCTTAATTAAATTAAAATATCACAGTAAAAATTCTATGCATACTAAATAACCATGCAGACGTTGTCCTGCCTCTGCTTTACAAACATTTAATGGATACTGATTGAATGACCTGATGAGATGTTTGTCCAACGTGACTTGATTGATTTTAAAATATGCACCTCATTCTTTTCGATTTTTATTATTTTTTTTTTTTTTTAAGATTTTTCGCCTTTTACTTTGGGGTTTTCTGAATTTTCTTTTTTCCTAAACTTTATTCATGAATCACTCGGTCTATTGGTAAAAACCATATGAAAATCCGTTCTGTAGTTTTTGAATTCATCGCGTTCAGACACACAGACGCACCGGGGAACTTTTGTTTTATAATACTTCTAGATACCCGGGCAAAATATTAATGGATATTTATTGATGGATTGACCTAATAAGATGTTTGTCCAAGGTGACTTGATTGATTTTAAAATATTACTCTAAGCTTTATATGCATCTCACTTATATACCACACTCTTTCCGATTTTTTAAACTTTTCGGATGTTACTTTGGGGTTTTTAAAGTTTCTTTTTTTTTTCCTAAACCTTCCTCATGAATCACACGGACTATTGGTGAGAACCATATGAAAATCAGTTCAGTAGTTTTGAGTTCATCGCGTTCAGACAGACATACAGACAGACGCGGCGGGAGACTTTGTTTTATAATATGTATAGATGTAAATGCCATATATGATATTTACGAATAATTCGTAGAATCAAATGAAAATTCCAGTAATGAAAATTTAGTGAGAAATTGTTATTAAAAGTAGAATTTATTTGTGGGCATACAATTTTCAAAATCTTAACAGAAATTCACATAAACCAATTTATAGATATACTACAGATTCATCCAATCTAATAATGTTATTCATTTTCATATTTTTTGTGATCTCATACAAGTTCCAATTTTTTCTCTTGAAATTGATTACATAGTGATAAGAATTTCATTGGAATATGTTGTCAATAGATAATTTTTCAGTTTGTAAGTTTCAAGAAAATGAATCTGAAAACCCCCACCCAATTAATGTATGTATGATAGATTCATATAGTAATAACTATTAATATTCATATATTGTTTAGTCCTTCCTCTTCAAATTATATAATTATAATAAAATTTCTCTATGAATAATGAGGATGTTTTAAAAATAGAATATTCTAATTTGTAAGTTTCGAGTAACTGAAATTCAGAGTCTAGATGATCTATAAGGATTGTATTTTCATATTTTATAGGATTTCACAAGTCTTCCTTCTAAGATTACATAGGGAACATACTTAGATAATATGTATCAATATCATCATTCTTAACTATAATATTATTAAATTGGAATCTATATAAAATCATTCTAATCTTCGATTATGAATATTTGGTGGGTATATTTGTGGGTGCGTGGGTATGTGTGTAGAGGTGTAGGATATGTAAGTAGGTGTGTGTTTGTGTGTGTGTGTAGGGTGTAGGGTGTCTGTGTAGATGTATAACCGACCTTTTGTGCGCCACTGAAGCAATGATAATATGATGATACATAAGTCATGACGGCGCGTTCATCCGGTAATGCGGTATTCTGAAGATCTGTGTAGTGGTTGTTGTTGTTGATGATGTTATTATTAATATTATTGTTGTTGTTGTTGTAGTTTTAGTTGTTGTAATAATTGTTGTAGTTGTAGTTGTTATTTAGTAGCATTTTTTGGAGAGCGAGCAAAATATGAGCGAGCATTTAACGAACGAGATAAATAGAGAGAGAGAGAGAGAGAGAGAAAGAAAAAGAAAAAAACCAAAGAAAATTTGTTTCTTTAAAATTGTTTTAAACTTTTTCTTCTAAATTGTTAAATTAACACTTAATAATAATAAAAAAAAAAAAAAATTCACATTAATTAATTAAATAACATTAATATACATACATATAAAACATATATCATATAAATTGTGTATATACAAATAGAAGATTAGTTGTTGTTGTTGTTGTTGCAGTTGCAATCCATGCTAAACTCATTTAGTGGGTTACCATAATTTCATATCAAAATTGAAGGGAAGGGTAGGGAAGGTAAAAGGTACTCAACTGGACGGAACTCAACTCAGTTAACATTTCATTCTTTAATTTATTTTTATTATTATTTTTTTTTTTTAAATTTTTTTTTTAAATTTTTTTTTTAAATTTTTTTTTTAAATTTTTTTAAAAAAAATTTTTTTTTAAAAATTTTTTTTTTTAATTTTTTTTTTTTTTTTTTTCATTATAAAGTATTAGCATACTTATATCTACTTTTCAGGTATCTGTTTGAATTAGTACTTCTTACATCACCTCCTGCTCCTCATTAGTGTACTACTGTAACAATTGGTCATAATATGTCTTTGATTAAGAAAGGTGCCTCAATCCTTGTAAAACCTTCAACCAAAAAAAAAAAAAAAAAAAAAAAAATACACACATCAAAATAAACAAAGAGAAGAATGAGGAAGATAAGATGTGTCCAAATCTCGAATCAACATTCTATCCTAAGAGAGTCAGGGTCAACATGTGATAATCTGAACATCTGTCAAGACTTACGACTCTATTTTTTCAATTATGGTAAATATTTTGTGCTAAGACCCGTCGTCACTTGGCTTGTTGTGAAATTGCACTGAGTTATATCCGAAAATACTTTTCTTTTCGATTTGCTAAATCTGGATTGCATCAATTATGATCTTAAATTCATGATAGACATACCATTCTGGGAATTTTTGAGTTTTATACAAGCCCATTGTAATTAATATTCTAATCAAATAAGATATCATTTGTAATATTGGATATCCTCTATAACTTGGATTTTCAGGCGGCCAAGTATAAGTTATGAATAATCTGGGTTCGGTAACTGTTTGGAGTTTAAATTGTTAGTACCTTCCGGTACGTAGTCTGACCAGAGGCTGTGTCTGGTAGCATAGGTGGTTAGGAGGTCACGGAACTTATTCCGTCCCGGCTAGCGGAAGTATCATGGTCACTGTGGTTGGCTGTTACACAGATGAGGATAAAGTATTAACTCAACGTGGAGTTGCATTATACAACCATGTGCTGTGACCCATAGATCAGCTGAAATTCTATACCCAGGAGGAAGTCATAAATATAACTCAAAATTAATAGCTACGGATATAACTACATATGGAAATATATACAAGGGGATGTTTATCAATCCCTGTGCTTGGCACCATGTTATTAAGTCTTCATGACAGATATTCAAGGTCAACAAAATCGATTTTCATTCCTGAATAGCAACATCTCATATCAACTGATGATGATGCATGACGGACATGGAGGTTTACAAATTTGACACCATCAGAATGAAACATAAAATCCAATATTATCAATATGTATATACATAGAAGTAGTAGTAGTTGTAGTAGTCTAAAATGGGATGGATAGGTGTGTTGTCCTGATTCAAATAAATACCAAACTAAGTACTATATAGTAGTCGATCAACTCAATTAACATTTGCCTTATATGCACCTTTCTTACAGAATCTTTTATTTTTATTATGATTATTATAAATATATAAAATATCTTAAGAAGAAACATGAACTGAGTATCATTTATTTTGATATATATGTAATTATAATAATTAAATATGTATAATACTTTGGTTCATTTTGTATGTAGATGTAAATGCAAGTATTAAGAAGGGGTGAAGGTGGTGTTGGTGTTGGTGTTGGTGAAATGGAATAATAAAATCAATTTGAATTGAATCGAATCAAATCAAATTGCGAACAACATTTCATAATTGGAATTATTATAATTGGTTGTTGTTCATGCAGGAAATTAAATTATAATGCATTGAACAACAGCAGAGCAGCGAGGGCGTGATGTTAATGGTAGTTAGTTAGTTGCCCATTAGTGGTTTGAACGCAAGCTTTCAAAGATAAGCGGTGACGCTTTTTAGATTTAGATTTAGAAAACTTTTATTTGCTGAAAAGCAAAGCGAAAAATTAAGATTTGAATAAAATTTATAACTTTGTTATTGTACCCTTTATTATAATCTCCTATCATCTTCTATATTGCATATAAGTAAATATAAAACAATTTAACCCCCTTTTTCTCCACTGTTTGTCAAACGATTTTCTTTTTTCATTTTTTTTTTTTTATTTAGTATCTATTGATGAGCTTTAGTGTTGCCAAACAATTTTGGAAAACGTTAAATAGTAATTTCTAATTAAAAGTTTAAATTTATAAGCGAGAGAAACAAAAACAATTTGTTATATCCATGTTCTGATGAAAAGTACGTGAGGAGACTTTTTTTATGTTTTTTTTTTTATTTTTATAGTGTTGTAGCTTAGCATATTTATATGCATTGAAAATAGTCAAGCAATTTCAATCCCTGGAAATATTCATTTGGACGGTCGAATTTCGAACAATGAACGATCATTAGTCTAGTCCACCGGATACCTAAACCTAATCACGTTACAAAAACGTATGCAATAGTTTTAACAATCGATGACATATACTTATTATGTATAACTTATTAGTCGTCACAGTCAAACAAAATATAATAAATTTTGCAAAATTATGTTCCAGAATTTATCGACATATTTGCATAGAATATAATTGTAAATATAACACCCATATTTCCGGTAATTTCACTATACCAGCCAAGCTGCAAATTACTTTTAACTTTCTGTCTTGTGTTCCCCTATTCAATTGTTGCTGTTTCAGATAAACCAAATTGAGCAGTGAGGATACTAGTAGTAGTTTCATTTTTTCTTTTTTTTTTCACTTTTCTCGTCTCTTTTAAGTAAAAAAAAAAAAAAAATGTGATATGCCTAGGTGGCATAGTCATAGTATAGTTGACTCATAAAAATATTCATTTTTTAAACATTGTATATCACAAATTTTCCATACATCTCTTCAAAATATCTTTGTTTTGATTGATCTAATTCAGCAATTAAGCGATTTATGTTTACTAATTATCCCGAATGACGATTTTATTGTGTCGAATATTGCTATATGTCCTCCCTATATGCAAAACATTAAGAAATCTATCATAGACATAAGTATGTAAATAGATTTGTAGTTTTTGTTATTAGGCAATGACAGCTTTGCCAACTCAAGAACTATTTTTAAATATAAGAGGTGATCCAGCAGTTGAATTAACTGAAATCAACGATATTCCATTCAAATCTTAGATTTTCTGTTTATATAAAGCAGGCGTTAAAGCGGCAGTTTATTTGTTTAATTTATTTTGTATTTTTTAATCAATCAATCAATCATTCAATTTAATCAATTAAACAATTGTACAAGGGCGGGCAACATAACAATATGGAACCATTGAATATGAAAAAGAACATCACATCAATTTGAAAAATCAATTTGCCAAATCAAAAACAAAAATGAAAAAAAAAAAAAAAACTTCAAACAAATTTTGACAAAAAAAATATAGAAAATGTATTCTATATTTTCTATTTTTTCAAACCAAAAGACAAACTGCAATAAAAAATGAATATATTTATGTGTAAAGATGTGAAGTTTAGTCACATTGTTGTTGTAATTATTCGGGACGTAGGTGTATTGTCTTGTGGGTTCGGGTACATGCGTCACATTTCCAACCTGTTGGGCTCCCTGGAAGGCATGATAGTAGCAGGAGACGTACGTCATGATGGCACGTTCATCCGGTTTCGGTGTGTTGATCAAATCTAATCAATCAATCAATCAATTAATCGATCAGTGATTTAATTGAAATTGATTAAGTCAAACAAATCGAATCGATCAGATTAAAAGAAAATTAATCATTTAAATAAATTTCAATTTAAATTTAAATAAAAACTAAAAACATATTGTAAACTTTTTATAGAAATAAATTATGATGGTGGTAAAATAAATTGTGCTTTATTCTCTTAATAAAACTAAACTAATTGAGTAACTAAGTGTTTTTATTTTTTTTTTTGTTTTTTTTTTTTTTTTTTTTAAGAATTTTTGATGAGCAAAATAAAAATAGTATGTAGGTTAATACGAGTACTTACCATCAGGATCTAACATTCTAGGTATGTCAAGGTATTTCTCAGCAACATCGAAGGCAGTATTAAGGTTCTCCAATGGATTATCTTTCGAAAGTTTCGCATAATCAATCAAATCTGGTCTGTGACGATGGATGAGAGCACAGAAGGCTAAACCATCCTATAAAATCATCAATTGATATGTAAATTTCTCATTTCATTTCAAATCAAAATGAATTTAAAACAAACCTTGAATGACAAATGGAAGTTCTGAACATTGACATTCTTATATGGTGCTGTTTTGCGTTGGCACCACAACAGCAAGCCTTCCTTGGCAGTCATTTCCTCAACGGAAATATCTTGGATGGCGAAACGTAAAATGATCGTCCAGATCATACCCAGTGTCATTTTCAAATTGCCATCGACAATTTCCTCAGCACCGATCGATACTAGGTGAACACCCTTCGATGCAATAAAGTCAAGGGCTTTGTTGACATTGGCGATTTTGTGAAAACGCATCTTGCCACGATCGGGCTTGGGCAGTGTCTCGCCAGAGATGACTTCAAGCAGCAACATGAGTTTGAGACCATTACGGAAATCTTCTTCAATATTGTCAATGGCGGTTCCAGCTTTACGTAAATGGCTGTTACACCAAGCGGTAAATGTCTGAAATTAATACAAAGACAAAAGAAATTCAACATCATTTCGAATAAAATCATTTTAATAAAATATTTCATCATTTAGTGTTTTCCCAAAAATTTATATATCAAAATTTATATTTCACTATTGCCGAAACAAATTTTTTTTTTCTCAATTTTTGTTTCCTTCTTTTCTGCTCTTTGTCTTTATGTCAATATTTTGCATCCAACCCAATGACGACAAATGCCAAATATTAGATATGTTTCCTTTCTTAGCAACACTATATTCTCTCTATTATAGTTTGAGTATCAGCACAGTGTGAGTATTAGAAAATTAAAGTGGTATTTTAGTTATTTTTTATAGTATACTTTTAGGAGCTGTTTGCATATCCCGAATCTCAGAAATGGGGACACATATCGAGTCCAAAACTATCCTATGTTCAAGCCGAAAACCAACCATTTACATTCATAAAATTTCAATGTAATAAAATCAACGATATGGCAGCGCATAACATACGAACAAACAAAACACTAATTTTGTATATATAGGACCACCTTCGATTTGAACTCGAAAGCGTTTAATGCTTGTAAAGCAGTGAATATGTGAATAGCCTGTTAACAGTAGCACACTATATTTCGCGCCCGCATAGACTTTTATATTGGATGCTACAGTTTTAACTATTTCATTCAAATTTATAAATATAATCCCAAATTACAGACTTCTGGAACTTTTAGTTTTAAAGAAACCTATTAAAGTAAAATCAATTTCTCTTTTTCTAGGCGTTACATGCAACTACACCAGACCATTTATCTGCTAAAACTTAATGCAATCTGTTTTGTAAATACATAGGGTATACATGCGTTTACAATATAACGCTACATTCCACAAAATATAACAAGCAAACTCATTAATTCAATAGACCTACACACACACACACACACACACACATTCTAGAATTAAAACAGATATGCTGCCGCCAAAGCATCATACTCCATGCAAATTATATTATAGGTGTGAAGAGAGGAAGAATGTATGAATTAGTACAATAAAATCGATCATACAAAATTAATATGAATAAATAACTAAAGTTTGCAGTATATGCATGTCGAAAGCATGGTAGTGGTCTTCGGTTACTCAGAGTGGTGAGTGTGAATAGATGAGCGGAGGGGAGGGTAGTGGAGGGTAGCTGTGCAAACAGCACATGTCTGAGAAGAAAGTAAAAGACTTGTTTTGATCCAAAACTATTGACTATAGAATGCTGAGAGCGTGAGCGTATGCATCATTGTTGTTTATAATAAGTGCAAAGACGCAGTCGTATTCATTCTTCGAGTGCCCTGGACTTGATTTCATCATTTAAAAACTGAGTGAGTAAGCTTGTTTACAAAAGTGATTACTCTCCCCATCCTCTCTCTCTCTCTCTCTCTCTCTCACTCTCTCTATTGAACTTGAGCAATGTGAACTGTGGGAAAAAAAAATTATGGTTAAATGTCTTTTGATCCATTAGACAACTAACTCTTTCTCACAAAATCAAAGGTTTAAGATTTTGCATGCGTCAATTCTTAATTGAAAACGATTGTACGACTGTTTGATACCCTCCCACTTCCATCTCAGTACCCCTGTGAATGATTTAAGAACATTTACAAACCAGAAAAAAAGACTAAATTTCGCTATGCCGAAGTTGTAATACTCTTCACGCCCCTCCTTGTGGTCCCTGGATCTTATATGGTTGGTGGATATTGGTCAGGTACTTATAGTGTACATATTTCATATCGATAGTATAAAAAAACAAAAAAGTTTTTCTAATAAGAACATTAATTTGGATGCATGTTTGTAAGAAAGGTGCCCCCCTAGAAGTCCGAAGGTTGGTGGATATTGGCCAGACACTATAGTCCAAATTTCAAGTATAAAAAACAAGGAAGTTTTTCTAATAAAAACTATAATTTGGATTCAGATTTGTATGAGGGGTATGAGGGTTATGAGGGGTAAACCCCCACCCACCGACAAATGTACTGCGTAAATTTCAGCTCTCTAGTTTAAAAACTGAGGCACTAGTTTGCATACACACAGACAGACGGACAGACGGACATGGCCAGATCAACTCACAATTGATGTACAAATCTAAAATTAAAGATATACAACAATAATAACAATTACATATGTTGTATACATATTTATAGTATTGTACTATTATGTGATGATATGGAAGAATATATTTATGTTGTCGGAAAAAAATAAAAAATACATATGTTGAAATTTGATATCTCATCAAAACAGATTTTTTTTTTTTTTTGTAAATGGTGTCAAAATCAATACAAATACAAATACAAATACAAATGACGATTGCAAAAATCGTCGATCGTCGTGTTGATGCCACCGATAAAAGCATTTAGAAAGGGGGTTAAGGGGTGTTGAACAAATAACATTGCAAATATGTAGATCTTATAGTTTTTAAATAATTGATTTTCAGCTTGGCTGATTTACTACTGTATATATGAAATATATGAAATTTTTTACCAAGCCAGAAACTTAAAAAGGGCGCTTACAAAGGATTCACTTATGTACTTATTCTATTTTTATATTCTTTCAACTTTGAAAATCATCATTTTATTATTGGGGCCAAAAAATACTATAAGAGACTAATGACTAAACATTCTAACTACTACTACTATTGTACAATATACTACTATGGATGTCTCTTGAGATAATTTTGGTGTGATGTTTTATTCATTTTCCCACTTACTCATAATTGCTTTTAAATAATTAAAGAGCGACATGGTACAGGGTATCTATCTATTATACGAACTTACTATCTACTAATTTAACATTAAGAAAAAGAAGAATTTTAAAGCAAAAGTTGGCCAAGAACTTTGTTTATTTATAAATAATAAATAAAATGTAAATTGCAATTTAAATATACTCGTACTTATGTTACATATACATATTTCTCTGTTGACTCACCTTCTTTTTCAAAGATCACAAAAAAATACCCCATACGATATGTTCATGTGTGTAGATTATATAACATAAATTGTTTATAAGAACTCAGCTAAATCAACAACCAACCACCCCACCCCACCCGCTCCACCCCCAAAAATATTCAATTAAAAGCAGCAAACTATAAATATGTAAAACCGAATAAAATAAGAATAATATTACCAAAAAAAAAAAAAAAAAAAAAAATATACAGACAAACAACCATTAACAACATGATGATGTAGTAGTATGTAAAGTGGAAACCCCTAAATAGAATATCTTCTATAAGCAATCAGTCAGTTAATCAGTAAGACAGGAGGGCGGCATGGACATGCAGATGAACTTGTCATTATTACCAGACAAATAGATAGATTTACTAGACAAAAATGTTCTCCTTAAATTTGTTGGATCTCCCTCTTACAAAAGGATCCTCCATCTATATCATCATCATCATCATCATCTCATAACTAACTTGTTAATATGGTAGTAGTTCATAGTTCAGATGTCGTTCGGATCGGATCGGGTCGGGTGTCTAGCAATGATAGATAGATAGATAGATATATAGATAGATAGAACTATATTGCTAATAGTATAATTATGTAGAACTAGTGTATGTACTACGTACGTATATCTATAGCTTTCATCATCAAGTTATTGTATAATGAAAAACATCCGTAATTGCATTCGTTGTATACATATGTACGTACATATTTACATATGTATTAATAGCTATGAATATAATATATATTGAACACTCATCGCTCTGTTTCTATGTAATCAGTTTAGTTTACATTTAAAAATGTATTTTCGTTCCAAAAATAACAACAAAATTTAAAAACAAAACAAAAATCACGACCATATAGTAGTCGTAGTCGTCTTAGTCTTACAGAACGCGTCATCTTGATTTGTAGTACCACCAAGAAAAAAAACCAAAAAAAAAAAAAAAAAAAAAAACCAAGAAGAAGTGATGAATAGATGCTTATAGTGAGGTGATGATGGTGATGGTGTTGGTGAGATGCTGAGTAAGCAATCAAATACCAAAGAGAATAGAAGAATTATAGAGAGAATAAATCTTAGATCTGATCTGATCTGATCTGATCTGATACCCTATATCCCTACACTATACTATACTATGGATACTATGTATACTAGCAGCATATGAGAGCATTTTAAATGGGTGAAAATACTATGAGTATACAAATTTTAAGATAAGAGTGTGTGATCATTAAGACTCTCACACTTAATGTATTTTCGCTATTATTGGATGGTGGGGGAATTTGACTTAATTTGATTTGATTTGATTTGATTCGATTCAATAAAGAGTTGACGCAACAGCATTGATGAGTCAAAGAATGAATGATCTATGATTAAGTTCATGAAATCAGAAGAATCTGTCATCTGTGCATATGTGGCACCTGCTGCATTATATCCAATGTGCCCTTGAGAATAGTAGACTCTTTTACTCTAATTTTATTTTAAATCTTAAAATATTTTCTTAATCCAAATGGAAAAACCGCACAGAAGAACGATAACGATAAGAATTTTGGTAGCGGTCATGGGCACCTGGACCACCTGGACCACAAAACTTCTTTGGCTCGCAAGCGACGCGGGTCTAAAACTAGCAAAGTTCTGTAGTACTGAACAAGAATGTCTTTAATTTCCTTTTTATTGGACGCTTCATCAACGAATTTTTGGTAGAAGCTACTAAGGCCTTAGAGATAGCCTGACGAATTGCATAGATCTGAACTTAAACACCACAAGGTCGGACCTCTTTATTGGTTTAATTTTATTGTTATTACATGACCATGGCCAAAAAACAAACGCACTAGAGTTACGAGTTTGTAATCAAAAAGTAAGGATCGATATAGGGCAAACACTAGAAGGGGCAGCACATTATTTAAGAAACCCCATGGGTGGCGAAGATCTTATGACAGATCTGTTAATATCAACTCCCGCATTACTGAAACGAAAGATAGAACATAAAATTACAAAGACAGAAACCACTTATTATCTTAAAAAAAAAATACATAGTACCCAAATTGGAAGTTACTAATGGCGCCATACTGCCCAATAGTTTACTAGTAGTATGTCATCGTCTGAAATATCATGCAATTTAACAATACTATGTTCCAAGAACATATGGTTTTAAATTTAATTGTCATTTGATAGTCGATTGTTTATCAGTGTTAGTCAGTGTCTTTCGAATATACTATATATGATATTCCCTGGCGCTTGGCTCTATATTTCACAGACATCAACCATATTTGTTTTTGATTTTATTAACATAGTACATCGTCTTAGTTTATTACTGTGGATTTTGTCTACATTTCTGAAACTTGAAGAAACAAATTGTGTTCATCAGAGCCTCGTTGAGTCAAATCTTGATATTAAAAAAAAAAAAAAATAAATATATATCGCTTCATTAATTTCAATGTCTATGAAAGTTTTGAAGTTTTGCTATTATTTATAGAAATGGTCTTACATAGATCCAAATCCAACTCATGTAATAGCAGAAAATACTAAAGTTACCATCAGATTGCCTTTGATCACATCTATGGAATGAATCCTATATTGCAAAGCGGAACATTTTTTCAGAAGGAATTACCATTCTAGATCATTACAGAACGCTGAGTATTTGAAACTTTATATTACCCTCAAGCGTCAGTCAAAATGCTTGATCTCTTGCATTGCACATGTATAATATTTATTGAGTAGGCAAGAATTAATGAAGTTAGTCAATCTGTGTTGTAGACTATGTTGATAAATATTTCTTGAACACCTGTTCAACCAATCAACAAAGTTATCAAAGTAAAAATAATAAAAAAAAAAATTCTAAATCGGCTAAAGCATAGGTCAGATTAGTAAACAGCTACCTCCCCTCCCCTCCTACTACTACCACAAAATAATAATCACAAACTCTTTGAAAAGGTTTAACTTGCATACCTTAAAGCGGAGACCCTTTAAATCGAACAGTAAAGTTCTATAGCATTCCCTGCTATAACAGAACAAGGATATCACACATCCCGGCCGGGATGTACGTACCTATGTAGTATATGTATGTAAGTCGGAAAGGTAATCAATATTTCACTATGACCGAATTTTGAAATTCTCAAGACTATGATTGTGGATGGGAGAGTGTCGTTATTGAAAATGACAATTTTTAGTATGAGTGGTGGCTGCTAAGGTTATGTATATATTTTTATTTGAATTTTTTTTTTTTTTTAAATATTTTTATTGGAGGTGATATACATATGGTACATATTTCAATGTGCATATACATTCTACATATATTAGATCTTGAGAATTTATATATAATCGTTTTATTTAATAAAATATGCAAAATGTTATAAATGTTGTGGGAATGGTGATCGTATCAACTTAATAATAATATCTAAATATTTTCGGAAATGTAGAATAATATAGAAATAAGAAATGAGAAATCAGAAATAATCAGACGATTGGCAAAATGAATTTTGAGCTTTATGTGTAAATATAAAATTTCTCAAATTCCTAAATTCATTGAAAATTAAAAATTGCAAAATATTTAAAAAACCAAATTAATAGTGACGGCAATTTGTAGTATGACAAAACTAAGAAATGCTCTATGTACCATAATACTACATACTTATATATAATCTGTATATTAATGCAAACGGATAGACTATTTCGATGTGGATGTCCCTGAATGTCAATATCAATCATCGTTGGTTGGTCTGTCCGAGCGAGGTTGTAGATATTTTTCATAATATTACAAAACTTTTGGACAAATTTAATAAATTAAATATTCTATTCATACAAACGGACAACAACAAACAATGTCCGTGAATGTCGTCTATATCAGAGTTTCTTAAACTTGCATATGTAGTCCGTGAACCCCGTCTTCTTGATCCCTTTAGATCATTAATTTCATAGGCCAATAGAATGGTGAACGTGTCACAACAAATAAAAATAATTTATTGAGGACACAAAAGTTGTTTCAGTTTGATTTTTTTTTCTACAATTTATACGTGCAATGAATGTTTTAAAGATGTAGGATTTTTAGATAGGCAAAGTGCCTCCTTTCCAACTAGTGGAAGTAAGACACATTTCACTTTTACATTTTTTTTATATTACACTAGATACCCGGGTGGCAGACATTGTTCTGCCTCTCCATCTTACTTGAAAACCTCACTTTTAGCGATATTTTTTAGATTTTTCATCTATTCTTTTGAGATTTTCGGAATTTTCTCTTTTCCTAAACCTTTCCCATAAATCATTCCGTCCATTGGTGACAACCGTATGAAAATCCGTTCTGTAGTTTTTAAGATTATTGCGTTCAGGCAAACAGACGCTGCTTTGGAACTTTGTTTTGATGTTACAAATATTGGGAATATGTTAAAAAGTTGGAATTGGAATTGGATTGGGAATGTCAAGTTGATAATTTAAAATCACTATATCTATATCAATTTTTGTCTGATCGATCGTGTCTAAGATTGGTCTTCTCATTTATATAAATGATAATGTTACATGCTTTTGGAAAAACTTAACATCATCTAACTATTCATTATTTTATGAGAAATGGAAAAAACAACAAACAGGAGCAAAATTATTTGTGTTTGACTGTGACAAAGTGGCGGTGACTGTTCATTCCATCCTCACCCATCCACCCACCCCCTCTTTTAACATTAACATTATTTATCATCAATCATACGTTTGTCCATTCCTCGATTCGTTTATCCGTTCGTTCGTTTGTTCGTTCGTTTATCAAGGTGGGCGAACTAACAAACGATCGAACGAGTGAACGATTGTCGCTCAAAATACTTTAGCATGCCATTGTATAAAGAAAGCTTCATAAACGAAAGTATTCACTGAGAGAGATAGCGAGTACTTGAACATGATGAAGAGAGCGCAACTGTAGTTAAGAAATGAAGTGAGAGTGTGGTGATCTTCGTATGATGCGCGCGCTTCGCTTAATTTATTTAGTTTTTGTTTTTCTGTTCATTTTTTTGCTCTCATAGTTGCCATTTTTGGGTGAATGTAATTTGACGCTTTTTTCATTTTAAAAGCATCAACAACAACAACAACAACAACAACAACAACAAAAACATACTTTATGTATTTGTATTGGGGTCTGTGTGTGTGAGAGATTGAGAAGGCTACTAAAATTTGCTAGTGCCTGCGGAGAGCTTTTTATCTTATTTTTTTATATTTTATTTTTATGAACTATTTATTGGTAAGAAAAGAATATTTTTTTATTATTAACTTATTAAAATGCATTAAAGATTTTAAGACACAAGTTCACACCTCATTAAAATTGAATGCCCAGGTCTTTGAAGAAAGGCTTCCCGAGTAAACAACAAAAAAGGCAGTTGCCCCATAAGAGAAGTTGTTGTTGCTTTCTGTCTCTTATTCATTTTTAATACAGCTATAACAAAATTCTTAGTTGAGATCGATCATATCAGATCATCAATTGAGTCATTGTCCTTATTATCATTCTAATCATATTCTTGTTAAAGTGAAGTAGCTCGGGGATACCCCCTATTCATTTTAAACATAACAACCTACCTGATTTGCTTGACACTACAACATCAGACAACTGTACACTTTTTAAAAGAACTAAAAAAAAGAGTCACAATGCTGGAAATATTGGTATGGGAATGGTAAATGCCATAGTTACCGCGCAACTACTAAACACTGCTTACTCCAAGAATATTATTTGATCTGATTAATGTTGCTATTGACCAGGCGAAAGAATGAGAGAAATATGTGAAGTGTCAGGTGGAATGATTTATTTATTTATTTTTTTTTTTTTTTATTGAATTAAGTTCCAAGTTCATTCTCAATAATTTTGTAAGCTTAATTGACTAAAAATTACTAGAAGTGATTCAAAGGAATATCTCTGAATCTGTGAATTCAACTCTGTAATCGAAGACATTATTTCCTTCTATGTAAATATATTTTTGGATAGATTAAATGACAATAGGATATAATAAGGTGATTTTATTAATTTTTTATTTTGTTTTTTTTTTTTTTTAATAATGAATAAATAATGAAAAAAAAAAAAAAAAATAAATACAATAATTAGAAAATCATATTGAGTATTGACCGATATGATAGCGAAATATTTAAAGGATATATATATGTACTATGTATGTAGATATTGTTTAAAAAATGAGAACTATGTAGTAGAGGGAAAAATAAGCTAAACAGTAGAGTTTTCAAAGCAGTTGCACTGAGAGTAGTCTACAAATCAATTTATACTTTGTTGAATGGAGACAATACATTTCAACATTTTACCAAGTAGTATTTGTACCAATATTATAAGGGGACATCCACATAATACGTCACATGAATTTCATGTTTTTTGACCCCACTCTGTCATAGTAGGTGGTCACATTTGTGAGATCTCTCCCATCTGGTGTGACGTCACATATTTCGTAGAGGAAACCGATAATAAATTGTTACCTTAATTTCTCTTATATTTATATGTTTTGTCTCTTAGGGTTTTCATTAGGGCTCTACTATATTGGTCACAAATCCTAAAGATAGAGTTGGTAATATTTTAAAGTTTTTCATTTACAATTACATTTTAAAATGTGACGTCACAAATCTTATGACCCTGTACACTTCGTTGACCCTTTCCCGCCATCATAAGGTGTGACGTAATACTATGTCTATGGACATAGTACATACTTATATATAATAAATAATATAAATAGTAATAATAAAGTGAAAAAATACGAATCACACTTCCTACAAGTTTGGAGACTCACCCTGCTGGACTAAAACTCTTAGATTAATTAATTTGAAAATTTCAATTTCAATCAATTCAATTCAATTTCAATTATAACCAGTAAAAAGAATATTAACTTTGGCTTAGCCAAAGTTGTAATATTCTTCACGCCCCTCCTAGTAGTTCGAGGGTATTGAAATTTACAATATTTGTGGATAAGGGTTAGATACTTATAGTATCCAAATTTCAAGTTAATAGAACAAAAACCTAAAAAGACTTTCAAATAAGAACATGAATTTGGGTCTGCGTTTGTATGGGAGGTACCACTCCTGGTGGTCCGAGGGTCGTGAAATTTGCATGATGTCTAAATATCAAGTCGATAGTACAAAAACCAAAAAAGTTTTTCTAATAAGAACATAAATTTGGATCTGGGTTTGTATGGGATGTATAACTCCTGGTGGTCCGAGGGTCTTGAAATTTACAAGATTGGTGGATAAGGGTTAGTTACTTATAGTGTCTAAATTTCAAGTTGATAGAACAAACAGCAAAAAAAAAAAAAAAAAAATCTAATAAGAACATGAATTTGGATCGGGGTTTGTATGGGAGGTGCCCCTTCGGGTGTTCCGATTCGGCTGATTCCCACAAATATACTACGTATGGTGAAAAATAAGCTCAGTGAAATATGTCTGCTCTCTAGCTCAAAAACTGAAAAACTAGTTTGCATACAAACAAGTGGACAGACGGACAGACGGACATAACTATATCAACTAATCTCGTCGTCCTGATCAAGAACATACTTTATGAGGTCTCCGATGTCTCCTTCTGTGTGTGTTATAAACTTCATGACAAACTTATAATACTATTCACTGTGTGAAGAATATAAAAATTATAATCTGCAAAATAAACGTATAAATTTCTTTCGGAGGGAGGGAGTCTATGTTTAACTATGTATATAAGTTTAAGAACCGCTGATATACAGTTACAGACTACTAACATATGTACGTTTGTATGTAGTATGTATGTATGTATGTGATATGTCATATGTGATATGTACCTATGTAGTATATTTACAATTCAAAAATACTTTTCAAAGACTTTGCATTGCGCTCTCATTGCGATGAATTTGTCACAACACCAACAATACGAGTATAGTAGTATGTAGTACATATTGTATTATGTTGTATATTGTTGTTGTTGTTGTTGTTGCTATTGCTGTTGATACAATGCTGTTTGTATAAGAAGAAAACGAGTATGTGTAATAATTTATCAGCTGTTTTTGTTATTGTTGTTTCAATAATTGAACGATAACTGAACTGAACTGAACTGAACTGAACTGAACTGCACTGACTCATTAAAGATACTCAATTCAATTCAACTTAACTTAACTTAACTCAACGCAACTCAAAGACAAAGAAGATGTTGTTGTTGATGATGATGATGAAAATATGTGTGCTTTCTAAAGCAAAAACAAGACAAGGCAATGACTTTTTTTAATTGTTTTTCACCGTGTCGTTACAGTTACACAGCAGTAGTCTGTTGTCTGTTGTCGTCGTCATCATCGTCACCGTCATCAACTGAGCGCCCATAATAACTTATGGACTTATGATATCTTAAGAGTGGAGTAGTGTACGAAGAAGAAGCTTGATGACTTCCAAAAGTAGCACACAGCACATTGCCAGCCAAGTCGAGTTGAGTTGAGCACAGCCACCACTTGAAAAACGCAGCTCAGAGAGTTTGATCACACTTACTGTCTTGTCCCATGCCTCGTCGCTCTTTCCATGAGTTTTAATATTTACACAAGTGAAACTTAAAAGAAGGAAACACACAAACAACAGTCACTGACAAACAGATACAGCAGAGTTCAATCCAAAAAAAAAACATTAAAATTAAAATGATCTCTATAAAAGTTGGTTAGGCTCAATACAACAATCGGTGGTTTTGGTTTCGGTCTTGGTTTCCCTGCACCCCCGCAAATTTGTTAAATATAAATAACAACAACAACACCAACATCTCACAGAGAAAGTGAGTAAGCAATATTTGTTGAGTTGAGATAAACAAAAAAATTCACACACACACACACACACATACACACACACAAATTATCTTTAAAGTCAACTATATACAAATTTTGATCAATTGTCACTTGATTTTATCTACTACAATACTATTGCGTACGTGCAATTATTAGCAAGTTTTTGTTTTTTGGTGATTTATCATCATCATCTTCACATCATTATCATCATCATCATCATGATCATAAATATAAACATAGAAAAGGTAGGTCAGGACAGGACAGGACAGGACAGGACAGGACAGGTCATGTCATAAGAGAATGGAAACACTGGTTGATCTGATGGTGTAGTGTTTATTTCTGAATAGACTGCACTGAATGAGACAATAATATGATATCATACCACCCAAACATGGGTGGTAAATAGTATAATTTCAGTCTTTTATATCAAAATTATGGTCAGCTGCTCATAAAAAGAATGAATGGATTAAATACAATATCTTTACAGATTTGAAACTTTCAGCCACCTTAATTGTTTGGAATTGAAAAGAAAGAGTAAATGTAAAATTTTATTACAATATCTCAAAAACTAAGATATTAATTTGCATGTTACGCATACGCACACTTCAAATATTCAATATTTTATATCATTTCACTTTTATGCTTTCATCAAAATCATCATCACCAGCATCATCAGATCGATCTTAATCATTTTCTCCTGTTATGTTGGAGTATCATAACTAGAACAACTACTAAAAGTTCTTGCATTCTTGTTATTTCTATCAAATATCAAAATCAAACTCTATTCACTGTTCTCAGTTCTCTCAACAAAACAAGCTCATGATTGTAGATCGTAAACTGGAATTGAAGTCAAGTGGATACATACTCGCCTCGACTCGACTCGACGCGACTCAACTCGACTTGTACTATGGATTCTATGTAGTATGTATGTCAAAACGGCAATGAACTCACTCACTCATTCACTAGTACATATCAAGTCTAGAATTTAATCCGCAAAGCAAATGAGGAACAACTGTGCAAGATATTGTAGATGCAGTTTACAGTTGGTAGTATGCAGTATGCAGTATGTAGTTGTTAGTTGGCAGTTCACAACTGAAACTTTAAGCTTTGACTTTGAATGCAAATGCAAATGCTGACAAGACACAACCAACGAATTCAGCATTTTTTCATATCTCATTAGTCATTTTTGATTTTCAATTTTAATTCATAAGTATATAGAGATAGATATACTAGTATATTATTATAAAACAAACAAATAAGTAACATGGAAGAGTGAATAAGTATTCTATAGAATTGAAGCCAAAGTCACGAACAATTATGACGAAGTCTAAGATATTGTACTTATTGTACATGTTCAATACAATAATTGAAAATTGGCTTTCAAAAAGGGAATGACAAGGCAAGGCATAGACAAAACAATAATCAATATATTTCAAGTACCATAAAAGTATGAAAACAAAAAATACTTCTACCATACTTTCTATGAAATTTTACTCTACTAATCTCAGTCTCAACAAAAACTTATGTATGTACTATATGGTAAATACACTTCACCACATTTGACTATCATCATAAGTAGTTTTTTAAGATTAATCATAATTTATTGATTAAAAATCATTATTAACTCTCTGGATAAAATTATTTACATCAACGAATCAATCTATATATGTAATACTATAGATGACGAATGGATAGATAGATGAATGAATGGAAAGTAAGTTGCAAACAAAATCCTTAATTTAAAAATTTTGTACAGAAATTTTATCAAAACATAAGTATGTATAATAAAATCGTAGACTGAATATGTTTGTGTGAGCAACACTTAAAAGTCAATCATTGAATTCAAAATCAAATTACTGCAATATAAGAAGCTTTATTGTGAGTAACATATAACGTCTATTTCATTATCAAATCGACCTATAGAATCTGTCGAAATTGGTGTATCAAATTTTGCATATAAAACTTAAAGACATACATATTTTAAAATCAAGCAAATAGTCTTTGTCAAACATCTATTTTTGAATTCTGAGTCACAACAAAATACCAAAAAAAAATATCATTATTTCTAACATTCCCGTGGAAAGCTAACTTTGATAAAATCTAGTATAGTAATATGTTTTGTCATTCACTATTTATTAGATCAGTCATGAGGCTGGCTTTGTTCATTTAAATTGGAAAAATATTTTATACATTTTACACTTGGTGGGGTAAATATCGGAAATCAGAAAACTGAGATCAATCCATTACCAAGCACATTATATACTTCTAATATAACATGTCTTGATCTTAATATATAATCTAATCCTATCCTATCCTATCCTATCTAATCTATGAAAGAAAGAAACGTATTCAATTTTCAATTTTCTACAGATTTATTTTTGTAGACCCCTTTTTGAGCTGCTGTATAAATAAGATCTTTGTGAGCTCAAGAACAGAACTCTATTTTAAGAATGATGATTAATCTAAGAATGAGGGAATCGTAAGACTTGTGATTGATGTCTATACAATATTTACATATATGTATGTAGGTATATGTCCAAGGGGTGCATCAGCTTGAAGATCAATTCATATCAATTCTTAATTTTTTTTTTTTTTTTTTTTTTTTTTTGTTGAATCTCTTTCTCTTGTCAATCATTTTGTCATGAATGATTTTGAAAAATTTCATATTATCATATATTTATGTGCCGAAAACGTGGTGGTTTGCAATTTGCTTACTCCGAAAATTGTCAAGTTAAAATAAAAAAAAAAATTGATAGAGTAATCAACAATTTACGTACAAAATATGTATGTTGATGATGTGTGCAAAACTGAAAATTTCAAGATCTTTTCATCAATATCAAAACCTTGACTTTTAGCAGCGATTAAAATGATGAAGTGAAGAAGATAAGATGCCTTACCGAAGCAAGTCTCATTAAAAAAGAAATAATCTCTATGAAAAAAAAAAAAAAAATAAAAAAATATAAAACAAATTCTCTAGATATTATTTCACTTTGTTGTTATAGTTTGCATAAAATAAAAAAAACAACAAAAAAAAATTGGAGCAAATATATACATACACACTTATATACACGATCACAGACGTGTAATGTACTCAATTCCTCATTTCTATTTATTTTTTTTTTTATTTTTTTTATTTAAAATTATTGAATCATTTAGAAGAAATACATACTACATATTTGTTCTCGATAAGATAAAAAAAAACAAATTAAAAAAAAAAAAAAAACCAAGCAAAAAGACAAGAAAACTTAATGACAATTAGAAAAAGTATCTACAGCTATAAATGAGTGCGTAATTAGCTTTTAAGCGATGAAGATACCAACTACCAACAACAGAACCGAACAGAACCGAACAGAACAGAACAGTAAAGATACATTCGTATATAGAAACGGATAATAATAATTGCAAGCAAGAATTGCAAACGCATATGGATTTATGTACAAACTCAATAAAAAGATCTATTTAGATAGACCGACAGACAGACCGACAGACAGACATGAAGAAAAAGGAAAACATTAATAAAGAGACAATGACAAAGACAAAAAGAAACATCATTCAGTTGAAAGCCAAAGAAAAACTGTTTTCTTTTCGATCTATCTATCTTTCTATTCTATTCTATCTACCACCATATGTAAGCCGGTAAAGTCAGCTAGCCAATCAACCAACCAGCCAGCAGGCCAGCCGGCCGGCCGGCCGGCCGGTCTAATCTACTAGAAAACTGGATAATAATATACAGAAAAAATACTAACATAGCAATAAAAGATGCAACTGCTGTTTGTTTTTGCTGTTTTGTTTTTGGTGTTAATGATTGCAACAGAACTCTAAGCAATTGAGTCAGTTCAGTTCAGCTCAGTTCAGTTCAAAACAGATCACTTAGTTTAGTTGACAGACCATGGCAATTAGTTTTCGATCAAATCAAGCTTAATGAGCGACAGGCAGACAGATAGAGAGAACAACAAACAAACGGTGTTTTGCTTCATCCATCTATATATCTATCTATCAATCAATCTAGTATTTATTTTTCTTTATGTATTATTGTATTTTTTATATTGAATCTTAACGGAAAACCAACTAGTCAACCAAGTAGAACATTAATGTGTAATGTATCTATAGTAATTAAATTAATTTTATATTAAATGCAAATATATACTATACTTGTATGTAGTGTGAAAAGTGCATACTTAGTTTTGTTTATGAAAAAAAAAATTTGATTCAATATGAAATACTTTAAAGAATGAAGAATGTTAAATTAGAAAAACAACAAATGAAACAAATATGTACATAGTAATATGTTTTCATGACATTTAATATTGCAATCCCTCATCATCTTCATCATCATCATTATACAATATCGAATATCTAAAACAAAGCAAATGACGTCAGGCGGCAAAGAAATTTTTTTTTTTTTTTGTTGTTTTTTTTCTTTTTCTTTTTGTTCCATATAAGTTTGCTAATTATTTTGATACAAATAAAAATGAAGCGAGCTTAAGGATTTCCTAAATACTCAAACTCAAATGTTAGAGTAAGTTGTATAGATGTATAGATATAATTTACAGTTAAGAAGCCTAGATGCGAAACATATTAATAAATATTATATTTATGAACATTTTTTCGATAAAAAAAAACAAAAAAAACAAACAAATAAATGAATTGACAAGACATAGATTATCTATGTATATGGATGATAAAGATATAAAGTTAGATAAACAAATAGATAGATGGACAGTAAGATAGTCAGTCAGTCAGTCAGTTAGACAGACAACATTTGCATGTGCGCAAACAACTAAATAAGTTCGTTCATTTGTTCTATGATGATCATGTTGTACATATCTCTATGAGATTTGAGAATGAATATCTATGGATACCATTGTAGATACACTTTTATGTATATTTCTAAGTATTAGTGTGCATGTGTATCTTTCTGTCTGTGTGTGTGTGTGTGTGTGTGTGTGTGTGTGTATCTCTTCTGTCCTGATTTCAATATTCTTTCTAAATTCTTTTAAGCAATTTTACTAAACATATTCGTCGTTTTTTTTTCTACTTTTTGTTGAAAATAAAAAAAAAAAAATAAAATAAACACCAAACAACAACAAAAAAAATCTATTTTTAAATGAAAGCTTTTTTGTTTTATACAAAAACACAAAGAAGAAGAAGAAGAACAACAACAACTGTAGCACAATGTGTGTTTTAATAAAGATACATAAAAGCAGCAAAGGAAGAATAAAAAATACACAAATATACTACAAGAAGAAAAACGCATAAAAAAAAGTTAAGAAAACTAAATTCTCAAACACATGATCATGATGATGATGATGATGATGATTATCTGTATCTGTTTGTGTGTATTTTTGTGAACTGTATCTATCTATCTCTCTCTATATTTATATATATGTATATATATATATGTGTGTGTGTGTGCGTGTGTGTGTGTGTGAGTTTATGAAAAATCATAAATTAATTTTCTTTTTCCTTTTAAATTTTTTTTTTTTTTTTTTGTACTGAAATTTTTATCAAAAAAATATCAATAGCAAAAGTATCTCAACACGAGGCTAACATGCAGCAACTTCTTCACACACACACACACACACAAATACATAAATATCTCTATATGCTTCTCTTTCTTGCCTCTATTATAGTAGCTGTCCCTGTTGCGCTCTCCTTATTCTGTTTCAGTGTCTAAATATTTTGGTGGGTGGCTATAGATCTATAGCTATAACTATGGCTATGGCTTGAGATACATACATACATATGTACATAGATATTGTGGCATTGTTGTATATATATATCTATGTATATATATATATCTATTTACAATAACAACGAATGAAATTGACAGATACATGATGATGGTGCGTACGATGAAATAAACTGAAGAACTTAAAGAAAGAAAGAATTTTATTGAAAGCATCAAGTAGAAGGTCATCATAATGTCCGTTCGTTCATCTATCTATCTACCAAAAAAAAAAAAAAAAAAAAACTAACTAACTAAGAAGAAACCACAAACAACAAATCAACCAACCAATAATCATTATCAAAACCCACCACCTCCACATCTACTCTATGTGTGTATATCTATTTAGATATAGTATCACCATCATCACTATCCATATCATTACCAACGCCATCGCCATCGCCATTGCCAACACCAAACCCACCAACATAAAGATGATCTTCATGATCACAACAAGAACAAAAACAAGAATGAGAGCAAGAAAAAAAAAATGCAATAAATATATTTTTTTTTTTTTTTTTCTTTGGTCTTTTTCCCAATTCATTTAAAATTTAAATCTAGAAACATTTACGCCTACGCCCTACACACGTCCCTGAATTACCCATTATTATGATGATGATGATGATGATGATGAAGATGGTGAAGATGGTGATGATTATGATAATGTGAGGAAAATATAAAGAAGAAATGAATGAATGAAGCAAAAGCATAAGCTGAAGAAGGTGAAAGCAGCAATAAAAAAAAAAAATTTAAATGAAAATGAAAAATGAAAATGTTGTCATAATTTCGAACGGTATTGATAACATCGTCAATGTAGTAGGCATGAATACGATTCTATAACCCTTAATAAATATTTTATATTATAAATGTGGTGTATACAGAAATTACAAATGTGTGATGTGATTCATTATTATTTTTCAATTCATTTCATATTTTCATAAAAATAGAACTGACCACCACCATACATACGATTCACCAAAGTACTTATTTTTTTAACAAATAGAAATAGAATACTAGAATAAAAATTATTCAACCACCCACAAATTGTGCATGGGTGGGGCGACGGCCTAACCCTTCTATTCTCCACTCCACACAACTTCACTTCGTTCTAAACCTATTTAGTTTTTATGGTTTTATTTTTTATTTATTTATTTTTTTGTTTTTTTATATAATTTTTTGTACTCACCTTTTTCTGCTGCTTTTCCCATGCGGGATCGAGTAATCCCTCGCGTTCCCATTCCTCCTCTTGCTCCATATAGCCATCGCCGTATTCCATGGAGAGACCGTTCTCCATCATCATTTTGCTGCAGATGTTGTTGTTGTCGTCTTACTTCTTTTTATATTTTGAAGAAATAACCGTTTAAATTAATTAGTTATTTTTAATTAATTTTATTATTTATTATTTTTATTTATATAGATTATTATTTTATTTTTATTATTTTTATTATAAATTTTTAAATATTTTCGTTTTTCCTTTTTTTTTTTTTTTGGTTTTGATTGTATTTTGTTTTAGCAAATCATTTAAAGAGCGCAAAATAGTAAAGCCTAAGAGGATTGCAATTGAAAAAAAATAAAAAAAAAAAATAAAAATTTACAAATTTACATCTGTAAAATCAGCAAAGTGAAGAGAAAATGGATCAGGGATAAGGTAAAGCTACTTCATAATAGAGAAATACGAAAGAAACACAAGACTACAAAGTCTCAATTGTGTTACTTTTAATTAAAATTTCCAGATACAAAACATGGATATGGTGGATTCCGTGGAAGGATAGAAAACACATTGATATTATGAACTTGTTACCCCCGTGAGATGCCAAGAAGGTCATCATCGAACAAAACCGTTCAAGTCAAATCAGATTCGATCAGATCAGTTCAATACATCATTCATTCATTCATTCTTTCATTCATTGATCGATCGATCAGATCAATGTTCACATTTCTTAAGTTTGTAAATTAAAAAAAAAAAACGATCCTGAAAATCACCTTTTATTAAAACGGAACACAACGGAAAAACTTGATACTTTTTTCAATGAAAATTTCTTGTTTAATTTGTTTTTTAACTTTTGTCTCTTAGATGATTTTCTTTTTGGGCTTTTAATGATTTCAAAGCTCTTCTTTTCTTTTTTTTTTTATTTTAAATTTTCATTAAACAAATTTAGACAAAAACAAAAAAAAAATTCTAATTTATACAAAACAGTTAAACACGTTTAAACTTCCTCTTCACTTCCTCTTCTCTTCACTTCGCTTCTCTTCTCTTCTCAAGAGCTTAAGCATCTTCTTTACGATATTTTTGAACCGTTAGATTTAAATTTGATTTTTTAGTTTTATAATATTTTTTTTTTTTTTTTTTTCGTTTTTTGTTTTAAAATATTTAAGCAATCAAAAAAAATAATTTTTTTTTTGTAGAAAAAGTTGTATAACACAAAAAAAATTTCGGTTTTCTTTAAAAATAGTATATTTTTTTTCGTTTTTTTTTTTTTTTTTTATTTAGGAAAATTTATTTTCGTCGTCAACGTCAACCATGTGTATTTGAAAATATATTAAAAATAATGCTTCTTTTCATCTATGTATGTATATGTGTCTGTCTATATAGTGTTTCTTTGTGTGTGTGTGTGTATGTGTGTGGATATATATATATATATATATATATTTGCGCGATTTTCTCGGATTATATATAAATATATGTATATATATATAAAATAAATAAATATATATATATATATATATATATATATATTGTATATATACAATATCTATAAATATATATTTTTTTCTTTTTTTTTTTTATTAATGTATATACATATATAAATAAAGCTTATTTTCAAAAACCAAAAAAAAAAAAAAAAAAAATAAATTCAGAAACCAAAAAAACAAACAATTATTGGTAATATCAGATCAGATCAACGTTTTGCCGCTTACAAAGAGAAAGACCCGCTCGCGTTGGTAGTCAACTCAAAACTGATGTCGCGCCAGCTAACGATTGTCGTTGTCGTTCGTACCAGCTAAAGAAAACTTTGCCTTTGCTTTGCTTTGCTTTACTCGCAATTCAACTCAATTCAACTACTCAACTGAACTGAACTGAACCGAACTGAACGCAACCCAGCTGCAGGTGAGTAGTGAGCAGCAGTGAGGCATCAGGCAGCATAGACAACAAGATTGAGAGGCAACAGAGCAGCAACAAGACAAGAGCAACAGCAAGAGCAACAGCAACAAAGCAAAAAAAACAACATTGGAGACAAACAAGAAGACAACAACAACAACAACAACAAGAACAACAACAACAGCATAAAAGACGCCAACAACAATAAACGGACAATAATAACAAAATTAGGCCAGGCAAGCAGGCAGCAGGCAACAACAGATCAGCAGAATAGTAGCAAACAGGCGTGAGTGCAGGCAAATACGTACATACATACGTACATACATATGTATATAATATATGTACAAATGCATATACTCGTAGATGAGAAGATCATATACAATATTCATGTACATAACCATGTATATTATGTATGTGCACTATTATATATACATATACGAGTATGTACTACATATGTATGCATACTATTATGCAACTTAAATTAGTATCTGATCTGATCTGATCCGATCAAATCCGACACATTTCCACTATTTTTACCCGAGTTTTTAACACACATTTTCAAACTCTACTAAAAACATTCCATAAAGTTTAAGATCTCTACCTGGATATATGCAAAATAATGTATTAATTTTTGGAACATAGTTCCAATTTACAAATGTAATTTTCCATAATTCGACTAATCTCTAATCCGATAATCTATTAATCATCCGAACGGTTATTTTTGCATAGCATTGGCTATTAATTAATTGCAATTCATATTCATATGTTTTCAATGGAATTCAACCTCAAAAAGTTGTATAAAAGTCACTTCTAGTATGTCATAGTATGTGCATAAAATTATTGGGTAGGGTTGAAGATTACTACAAGACACTGAAATCATACACATTTCATTTCAAGATGCATAAGTTTTACTAAAAAAAAAATACTTCAGGAGGAAAATATTAAAACTTGTTAGTCACAAATATTTGACATATTTAAATTGAATCTTCATATAAAGTGGAGTGCAAAATTGTCCGGATGTTTTGCATTTTTAAAGTGCAATATTTCCGCAATTTTATAAAAAAAAAAAAAAAACCAACAAAAAATTTAATTTTTACATAAAAAGTAAACCAAAAACATCATGCGGAAAATTATGCACATTTTTTGCTCCTTGTTGTGTATCATTCCCAGGCATATTTTCTACCAATTTGTAAACATGGGTACTGGGAATTTCGTTCCATTTATGCCCCAAAGTTAATCTTCCATAGTGGGCGCTTCATCGGTTTTTGAAAGCCTCCCCTTCTCCAATGGCCCTAAATTTTCGCTCGGATTTAGGTCTGTGCTTTGGGCCAGACACTCCTTCAACTAAACTAGTGACTCTGACAGTCAACTTTGGGTTCCACACCCAGTATGTTTTGCATCATCATCTGGCTGAGTAAACTCTTCAAGCTTCGGATTCGGAAAAAAATGCATTTCTAGCCTTATATTCTTATGAGACCCCATATTATATATACAGGAACACTTTATTACATGCTAAGTATCCCCATTCCCATGCATCCGTCATTAATATTTATCTGGAATTTGAGAATCTACTGGATATGGTTCTTTTAGGTCCACTAGTCTGACTGAACTGGTGCCGCATATGGCTAGAAACACATCAATTGATCCAATGAATATACACTTAACTAATTTGAATCAGTTCAGAAGTAATATCTTTGGAAGCATCCTGGTGAGAGGATTACAAATCATCATGCCTAGTGGATTTTTAAATTCCAGGAAAGTTATAATGGCGAATGCAAGGGAATGGGGATACTTAGCATATCATAAGGAACCTTTAAGACGGTCATAGCAGTAAAAAGTAAGCACTGAAAAGAAAACGGAGACTGAGAATAGACAGGATGGATTGACCTATACGTTTCATTTCAGTTCTTAGAATTCCTACGTGTAAACAAGTGCGTCCGTCATGCCTCAGTCCGTTCGATCTCGATGTATTTATAACAAACATTATAAAAAAGCACAACAAAAATTTGCAATGACAATTGAATCCTAACAACCTAACAGAATATACATATAAATTGTCTGTCCATATAATTCAACTGCTAAAACACTTTCAACAAAACAATATATGTGTATAGCCCATGACATAAGACATCTTTGCCAATACAATATTATCAAATTCCTATGGCAGACCAATATTAATAGTCACACTCTCAACAAATCTTCCCCACCAATCTGTCAATCATGCAATGTTATCCTAACTACAACTCAACTTTATCCTTCTTGAATGTCATCTCCAAAAAGTTGCAATTATCTGCATCCCAATTGGATACAATAATAAATTCAATAAAGTTCAAAATTCCCAATAACAGATATACAGATATACTTAGAAAGGAAGTTGTCAGTCCATATAAGAATCATAGTTTTTAGACTAAAGTTTACATTTTCAAGTATAGTTATAGTACCTATATTTTAGGTGTTGACCTTAAACTTTTGGAAAACTCAGACGAAAATGAATGTATCATACATTAGTTGATACATGGCACTGAATAGTTACAATATTATACAAAGTTTTGGATAAAATAGTATTATCGAAATTCTAAAAAATTCCATAGGAATGCATCATGCAGTGGTCTTCTTTCATGTACCATAAACATCACAACAAAGAGATAATACTACGAATATTTACTGTGAAGTGCGCAACATGATTAAACAATTCGGAATTCGATCACAATCAAATTTCTATAATTCACTTATAGAAAATAAGTCGATTTTTCTAGAACTCATATCAAATTGAATTGCAGCAATAGCGTTTAGAGCAAAAATTCTATAAAATTTTTCTTCTATAACTCAAACAAAATTTGTTGACACATCATGCAACCTTGAATCAATTTTTATTGGGAAAATTCACAATTATGAATGACACATTTTGTATAAAAATCATGGAATAGGAAATGAATTTACGACTGAAATATTTTAACATACTATTTTTGTCTTATACGAGTATATATATTTACATAGAGTCTCATGAATCATTTATGTAGATTCAATTGATAAATTGAATTTCGTTGTGAGTAAGTAAGTAATAAGAAGTTAAGTGAAACACTTCTGTCCTGTGCAAAAAATATTATATAGAATCTTTGGTGATGTATTTTAACCTTTATTTAACAGCGGTTAATCTATATTCTTGCCACTCTCTTCGTCAATCGTCAACGTTGCTCAAAAACGAGTTCTTATGTTTCTCTTGTACTAAAGAGAGTCAATCAGTCTTCTTCTTTCATTATTTCTTTGTAGAGTGACAAAAGCAAATGCATTACTAGACCTGTTGCAACTACTACAAGAATAGAATGACAGAAGAACATTTTAGCTTGTAAGACGTAATGACGACACTATAGTAGTATGGACCAGACCACGTTTATACCAGTCACAGTCACAGCCACAATAAACAACAACAACAACAACAACAAGAACAGCACCCAGCACCCAGTTAAAGTGCTTTCGTCCGTTACTTCATCAGTTGCCATAAAACCTACTCACTAACTCATTTCCAACACACAGAATTATCATATGTATGAATGTAAGTAGTTTGTATATATTATATTATATTATATTATATATTGTAGTTGTACTGTAAATATGCATAAGGAAGGAACAGTTAACCACAAACGGGAATATGCATAAGAGTAAAAAGACTTAAGACTGACTTAATGAGAGAAAGCAACAAAAGGCAAGAGAGCATCAAGAAGTTGACTGGACTGAAAATGGTATTAACATTATTATAGTAAATAAGAAGAAATCATGTTGATGCTACACACAGACAGCATTACTATGGGGGGAGGGGAGGTATGAATAAGATGAAAAGCGGGTGCGAGGGGTTCGGATTCGGGTTCTTTTTTCGTTATTAAACATTAGCCGATTACAATCGATTAACCAAATTGTATCTAAAATCATTACATTTCATTGAATAACAGTAGGTACATAATACAAATGTATCTACGAGAGTTGCTACTTAAGTCTTGAGATATGGCAACACCAATGTTGATATGTCAAATCTGACATTGGTAGTATCGTAAAGCTTGTCGTTTTTAATGATACGAGTAAATGTACTCAGAACGTTTTGTCATACGAGTGCTACGAGTATTTGTATTGTTTACAGTGACTTGAAAAATTCGTTTCGGCTAAAAAATGGAATTAAATCGTGAACATTTTCGTGCAATGATTTTTTATGATTTTCGACGTGGATTAATCCTCAACAAGAGTGTGCCAATCAACTCGCTTCGACTTTTGGTGATGAAGCACCATCCAGGGCCACCGTGTTTCGCTGGTTTTCTGAATTCAATCGTGGTCGTAGTTTTCTCCAGGACGAATTTCGTGAAGATCGTCCAAAATCGGTTGTTGTGCCACAAAACATTGATGCTTGTGCGTGAACTGATATTGCAAGATCGTCATGTGACATATCGTGAGATAGAGACATGTTTGGGCATTAGTTCCACTCGCATACATTCAATATTGCATGAACATTTGGCCGTCAAAAAGATTTGTTCGCGTTGGATACCGCATAATTAGACAATCGCGCAAAAAAAGGCTCGTGTCGATTGGTGCAAAGAAATGTTCAAAAAATTCAATCGCGGTGCTTCAAAAGACGTCTATACTGCAGTAAGATCGTGACAGGTGATGAATCATGGATCTATGCATATGAGCTTGCAACTAAACAGTAATCGACTGTATGGGTCTTTCAAGATGAGCCAAATCCAAAAAAAGTTGTTCGCGCACGAAGCACTTCGAAGCAAATGATCGCCTGTTTTTTTGGAATAACCGGACATGTCGCCACCGTCCGATTAGAAAAACGTAGAACGGAATTCTGAATGGTACACCACCATTTGTTTGCCAGAAGTGTTCGAAGAAATAAGAAAAATCAACCGCAGAAGGCGAATCATTCTCCACCACGACAATGCGAGCTCTCACACATCGCCTCAAACAAGTGACTTTTTAAACACTCAAAACGTCGAATTGATGGGTCATCCGCCCTATAGTCCAGATTTGCGCACCCAATGACTTCTTTTTATTCCCGCACACCAAAAATAAATTGCGAGGTCAACGTTTTTCGACGCCTGAAGAAGCGGTTGATGCGATCAAAACACATGTTTTGGAGATACCTCATTCCGAGTGGAAAAAGTGCTTCGAAAATTGGTTCAATCGCATGCAAAATTGTATTGAACATCATGGAGAATATTTTGAAAAACAATAAAGTCATTTTCGATTATACATATTTGTTATTATTTGTCTGTCTCAAAACTTAAGTAGCAGCCCTCGTATGACAGATCAAAGACCTACAAAGTTTAAATGGGACTATTCAGCAAATACATAGATCCGAAAATATTGGAATAACACATGTACTAAATAATGTCGTCTTTTTATGTGATTTTCACGAACTTTACATCCTTCTACCCAAAAACCTTTTCATTATGCTGTTTAATAAGGACAACACATCCATTTAAAGGCCTGGTCTATATGATGTGACATCTCAACCAAGCTTTGGAGGTGTGCGTTAATGACATAGCCACATTAGCAGAAGACGCCGCTAGAAATGGTGACTCAGCAACGCTGTATAAAATCAACAAAAAGCTGGTGGATAGAAACATCACTATCAAGCACCCATTAAGAGATGTAAAAGGCAATCTGCTCAACTCAGTCGAAGACCAACTACATCGCTGGAAAGAGCATTTCTCAACAGTACTAAACAACATCATATCTTCCGAGCACGTACCCAGAAATGCCGACGACGCATCTACATCGTCTAATACCCGGATAAGAAGCGATCCTCCCAGCCTATGTGACATTACCGCGGTTATAAAACAAATGCCTCCAGGTTATGCTGCTGGTGTTGATGGCATTCCTGTGGAGCTTTACAAAGCAGATCCTTTGTTCGCTGCGGAGATACTACAACCAGCCATCAAAGCAGCTTGGGAGCGAGAAGCTTTTCCTGGGGAATGGAAGGATGAAATTATCGTCAAACTTCCCAAGATAGGCGACTTCAAAGCGACTGCAACAACTGGAGGGGAATATGCATTCTACCGGGAATAGCTAAGATCATTGCTCGAATTATTCTCAGTCGCCTAAAGAAGCATCTTGAAAAGATCATAGGAGAGTATCAAGCAGGTTTCTGCAATGGTTTTTCGTTTGCAGATCACATCAACACGCTCAGACTAATTATTGAGCAGAGTGCAGAGTATAATTCTAAACTTCACCTTCTGTTTGTTGATTTCGAGAAGGCGTTTGACAGCGTAAATCGTGAGTTCATCTGGGCAGCCTTACGCAGAAAAGGAGTACCGTGTAAACTAGTTGCGCTGATCAAGGAGAGCTACAACAACGCGAATTGTTTTGTTCTGTATAAAAGCAAATTGTTTGACCCGTTTGCTGTACAGAGCGGTGTCAGGCAAGGATGTATATTGTCACCCATACTGTTCCTTATTGTCATCGGGGATGTCATCAATGACTCCTTCAACACCGACCTCCGTTGCAGGAGTATGCAGTGGCAGATTAACAACACGTACCTAAACCACCTGGCGTACGCTGACGATATCTGCTTGTTGTCGGGAAACATCACCGAATGGCACAATCGTTGAGTGAGTCCTCTAAACCAGCTGGACTCAAAATCAACGCTGCTAAATCGCAAGTAGTGAGCCTTCGTGACGACATCCCACCGTTTGTTACAAATGATGGACAACAGTTCGAAGTGGTCGATAAGTTCTGCTATCTGGGCAGCATGGTCACGGCAGATGGTGGTGCCGAGTTGAACCTGTAAAATCAAATCAACAAGGCTAAAGCTGCTTACGTCGTTCTTGCCTCAATATGGCAAAGCAAGATCATCAGCGTTCACACCAAAATTCGTATCTTCAACTCTAACGTGAAAGCTGTTCACCATACTAAGCGATTGCAAACCTTTGTTAACCGCTGCCTAAGGCGTATTTTATGCATTTTTTTGGCCGCACATCATCTCTAACGAGGATCTGCTTGCCAGAACTAGGCAAATTGATATTGCGACCGAAATAAGAAGAAGAAAATGGAGGTGAATTGGCCACACGCTCCGCAAAAACGACAGCAGCATAGCCAAGCAAGCAATGCGCTGGAATCCTTTTCATCAAGCAGGACGCAAAGTGGGAAGAACTCGTACCACCTGGAGAAGATCCACAGAAGCTGAAATGGAATCCCTGGGTTTAAGCTGGAACGAGTTGAGAAAGATAGCCCAAAATCAAGTCCGATGGATGATGGCAATTGTAGACGCCCTATACTCCAACAGGAGATAAAGGAAATCATATACTTATATATATATAAACTTGTATGTGGACTCTCAATCACCCACCACACTCTCACAATTGATTAGCTAAAGCTAGCTATGTGCAATGGGATCCCCTAATTTCTATAGCCACCATTATAAACATCGAATTATTAATTATTCTGTTCCATAACAAGTAAAAAGAAGATTAACTTTGGCTATGCAGAAGTTGTAATACTCTTCACGAACCTAATACGAGTATAAATCTTCTGATTATTGTTCTAAGTTTATGTTTTGTATCGAAGGTACCCCTCCTAGTGAACCTAGGGTCTTCAAATTTACACAGTTGGTGAATATGGGACAGATACCTATAGAGTCAGATATTTCAGTTCCATAGTACAAAAAACAAAAAAGTTTTTCAAATAAGAACATGAATTTAAACAGAGATGATTGATCCCATTCAATTTAATCAGATTAATACTACTACTTATCACCAAAATCTATCAATTGCCCTCAAATAAAAATAAGCCAATTTTTGCGTATTCTTTCTTTTAAAATCTTTTCCTTTTTTTCGTGAATTTTGGTTGTAAACACATTGCGAGTGAACTCATTCCCCATTTTAAATGGTTGCGACCGGCGCTAAGTACACGGGTTACTTGGCAGTCGAGCCTTAAAAGTTTATCACATAAGTATTGCGAGGCACGCTGCTCCCTTACTTTTTAATCTTAAGTAACTGGAGAGCGGCGCCTTTGGGGCGAAGCAACAAGTACGACAAAAATGATAACAATAAATAAAGAAAAGGAGGGAATATACAAATGAAAAATGTAACATAATCAAGTGAGAGCAGTACACGCCTCTACTTGGGTAGCCCCGGACAGTAAACATCAAATTATTGGTTCATCAAATTGTAAACCTGACAAAGTTTCCTTCTTGCGACATCTCTGAGATAACATTATAAGTCGCCATCCATAGGTGTTTCTGTGGAGAGGCTTAAGTTTAATAATTGGGTTAGGGTCTTCCATTGAACCCCAATAAAAAAACATAACTATTGTATTTGACTGTTAAAATATCGTTTTTGACCAATTTTCAAATGGGAATAAAAAAAAAAGTGAGACGTGATTCAGTAAACACGGAATTTAGTGGTTCTTATCAAAAGATTATATCTGAATAAAATACTTCTTCACAGTCTAAAGTATACAGACAGCCTTGTCATAGTCACCCAAATTCCCAGACTGCCAACAACAGATCGCAAACTAAAAAGATTACACCCTTTCGATCTGTTTTCTTTTTGGAATGCTCCAAAATCACATCAATATCCATGATAGATCAAAAAGAAGTCACGGATAGATAACAAATAACCATATTGGAACTATTGCCAAAAACCGGCCGGCCCATTGGTGTCTTTATTTAAGAAATGTAATCCATCTCCTCCTATAGATGGTTGCAAAAAGCCTAAAACAGACCAATTAACTAGAACATATTTATAAAAAGGTTCAGTTGCTCCGCACAAACATAATTCATAGGAATCTAACCTTCGTAGGAAGTCATTGAATTGAATGTGGCCAGCAAGGCATAAAAAAGTGTTCAAAACCAGTAAAAAGAATACTAACTTTGGCTATGCCAAAGTTGTAACACTCATCACGCCCCTCCTAGTGGTCCAAGGGTCTTGAAATTTACATAGTTGGTGGATATTTCAAATTTCAAGTCGATAGTGTAAAAAACAAAAAAGTTGTTCTTGTAAGAACATGTATGTATGTATTTGGATCCCAGTTTGTACGGGGGGATTACCCCCTAGTGATCCAATTCAGCTGATTCCAACAAATATACTGCGTATGGTGAAAAGAAAGCTTCGTGCAAAAAGCTTTCTAACTCAAAAACTTAGCGACTAGTTTGCATGCATACATACTTTCAGACGGACAGACGGACATGGCTAAAGAAAATCATCTCGTCGCGCCGATCAAGAATATATTTACTTACTTTATGGTGTGAAGAGTATAAAAACAATAATAAATTTTGTTTGGATATGAATATTTCAAAAATGTATGACGCTTTAGAAAAAAAAAAGAGCGTGAAATACTGTGGCTGTAACATTATTTTCTGGGAATGTGATTTCTGATGGACTATGAAATAGATATAATGATCGAGAATTGATTTCAAAAGCAGTGATCTTGCAAAGCTGACCAGGTCAAGTCAGTCATCAGACTTCAATCAGATCGAAAATACTGACCATCTTTCATAGATAGTGAAAAGAAAAATTGGCATTAAGTACTGATCGATGAGATCACTAGCGGTAGGTCAATCACTTACCCTAATCGAATTCAAATCGATTAATGTAACCAACACAAGGAAAAGCCTCGAATACAAAAACTCACCTATGATGACGACATTGGCCACACGCTACGTAAGAAGCCAGAAAGTATAACGCGAATGTCGCTAGACTGGAATCCGCAAGGAAGCAGAAGCCGTGGTCGGCCAAAGAATACTTGAGGAAGGTCAACCCTACTGGAACTAGCGGATATTAACACCACATGGGATCGGGTAAAAACAATAGCCCAAAATCGTGTTCAATGGAGAAGCCTATGCTCCAACTAGGAGTTTTAAAGGAATATAAAAAAAAAAACTGATCGATACTTGCCTAAAGCTGATCTCCAGTATGCTTAAAAAAAAAAAGTTGTTAAATTAATTCAAAACATTAAATAGATAGTTTATACCATTCATTTAAGTATTTAAGTCATAAAATGAAGATGTGCCACATATTATTTTGTCCATGACTATAAGCTTTCGACATTATTATATACGAGAAGTGTTAAAAAGTTATGAAGAATTTGCACTAAGAAATATTTCGAGCATAGAATATTATTCAAGGAATGGAACCAAAGCCACCTTAACCGATGTCGCAAAGCCACCACGCAGCAACCACAACCCACGCGTATATCTTTATCAAAAAGTTAAATATTAGTGGCGCAGCGGAAGAATGACGACGACGACGACAACGTAACGGTAAGTGAGTGGGAGAGATCAAAACGGATCGCAATCGTAAAAAACTCAAAAATAGCATCATTTTGCAAATTTTATAAAAACAAAAATACATACATACGAGTATATGTAGGTAGGTACGTCTAAGTATTATATAGACATATAGATATTCTACATCATATGTATGATGTTCTCTAAATTGGCTTCATTTTTTTCTATTTTGTTTGTCGTATAGTTTCTGGACATTTATTTATTACGGTCATAAAAAAATTAAATCAAAACTTTCTCGTAATTTGGTGTGCGCGTGTGATCCACCAATTAATATTCTTCAAATTTTGTCTTGTACATAATTATGATGAGAATAAGGGAATATACTATGTATGTACATATATTTATTTAAAGGACATCTATGTAGGCTTTCGAACTAGGCGCCATAAATGTGTACAGTATTAATTGGTATCAACTTGTAATTGAAAGACGTACGTAACCAATATGAAACATCCATATATTTATGGTGGTATTACACACTTATTTTCACCCCTTTCGAATTTTTTTTTTTTTTTTTTCTCCCTTGTTTATATAATATAAATGTCCTAAGGTTCCACGGAGGAGGGTTGTGGCCCTTTGCACAACAAGTTTCATCCAATCGTTTCTGTCAAACGCCAATCATATTGAGAATACCTTGTTTGCTTAAAAAAAAAAAAAAAAATTAAATGAATTTTGTATATAGGGTTTTGATTGATCCACCAATAATGTTAGACCTTTAATTTTTACATATCAGCGACCAGAATATGACAAAATAACGCATCATTACCAAATTTCAGCTAGTATCATCTATACACACGAATTGACTGAGAATCTCTAAATAGATTTTCCTCGTCACACTGATCATATCTATACACCTACATCTACTTGATGCATTTCCGAAGAACATTTCATCATACCAAGATACAAATATCATGCCAATGTGATAATACTTGTTCACACTAGTGTGAATGGTATAAATAAATGGTGAAGAGCAACTAAAATAACAGTGCTTAAATTTGAAGACCCCAGAAAGTATTAAAATTAAAATAAACACATTTATGCAAAAAAAAAAAATAAAATAAAACTACATACTTCAGTTTATCAGACGTCGAGCAATATTTTAAAACATTCTTCTAGAGTTTCAGATAATTTTAGACGTTTAAGTCGTCATTTTCCGATTACTAGAAGAGATAACCCCGAATAAAATTTTATACTATGTATTACCCAAATAGTCATCAATTTAATAAAAAAAAAAATAAAAAAAAAAATAAAAAAAATAATAATAATAGTCCCTCCTAAATTATAATCAAAATTGATACTACAATAGATAAAATTTCAAAAGAAACATTTCAAGCTACCCACCTTCGTAATAATTTTTCAAAATTTTCTTTTTCACAAAATAATAATACAAAAATTATGAAATAGGAAGAATGCGACAGCTGAAGATGGACAAATCATTAAAAAAATTAAATAGAAAATAATAAAACAAATTCAAATTCAAGAAAAATATATGAAAAAATCAGATGTTAAATTACATTTTTGGCCTTTGGGCGACGTCTGTGTTTTTTTTTTTTTTTTTTTATGTTTATTTTTTTTCTTTTTTTCAAAATAATCTATTTTTAAATCAGTTTTGGGCGTCAATACATTTCTCCCTCAAATATTTATATATACTAGAAAATAAGTAAGGGCGCTATAGTCAGATGGATCCGGCTATAAGATGCCCTGCCCTCCCCTGCCCTGTATTTCAAACAAATCTTAAATGATGTATATACGTAAGTATGTACTGATTTATCTTATGTGTTAAGGGAAACAAATGGTGAATTGAACCTATTGTCGATTTCTTTTTTATGATACTTATAAAATGTACATTGTTTAGGCTTCATATTTTCACTATACTAGGCAATCCGGTACTCTCTCTCTCTCTCTCTCTCTCTCTCTATCAATCGCCTGCCTTGTTAACATCAATAGAAAACTCCAACTACGATGGCACTTCGTAAGTGGCATGAACAATGGGAGTTTTATTCAACATGATATTTTGAATTTGACAGTCTCATCTCAGATTTATGAGATCACCTTGACCTACGTTATTGAAAAAATTCCGGGGACTTCAATGGGAATGTTCTCCAAACTTTTTATATATATACATACATATTTTGCTGCACTTATTCACTATTTTTAGTAAGGCTACGTTGTGTATTATCAGTCAACCAATGACTTGGTGTGATTCTGATTGAAATCAATGCTCAAGATAATAAACTGATTTGTTGTATTCTTAGGAGATGTGTCAAAATATGCAAGCAAAAATATAGTCTACCCAGGAACCAACCCACTAAGCTCATGATCATACGATACAATATGTATATCAAATTACATCATATAACTAACTTCCCTGATAAATATATGTATGTATATGGCTGAAACGATTCATTTATTGTCTCGTCATACTTTATCAAGAATAACAACCATACTTCGTTTGGCTCTATATTTCCTCTCTCCTTCCGGGTGTTACATACATCTGAACAAACTTAATATGACCATCTCAAAATCAAATAAATATCGTATAAGTACAGGATATTTAAACCGATAAATTTAAAAATAAACTCATCAGAAAATCTTAAGAACTCAACAATCGACAAATATTTACAAAAAAAAAAAAAAAATATATAAAGTCTAAAAAATCAAAATCAAATTATTCAAATTTAATTAGTTATAAAGATTATTTTTCAAAAATAAATTTGAATTCGGTTATAACGTCTTTGCTTATAACGACATTCCGGAAACAACGAAGACATTTTGTGTCTTGTAAGATTTGCTTTAAAATGTAGATACCTCCTACTTTTAAAATATATAGTAGTACTACACTAGTTACTGATAATTTTTCCTATCCAACAAGCATCTCAGGTTGAAAGCAGATTACTAAAAGCTATTAATTCCTGTTATTAACATTCTATACAAAATTTTAGAAATTACAGGAGTTTTGCGCATTTTTTTTAAAATAGTAACTAAGTTCTACATTCATACACAAGAAAGAATTACAACATTTTGGCTTGATTTCTATTTTAAGATTAGAATTGTCACATCACATTCTACCATATCTACATACAATACAAAAAAATACTAAATTTATCCCAATAAGAAAATGCCCAATTATAAAAGAACACAGCTTAGAACCTTGGTTCGCAAGGTGGAATATCAAGGTGAACTCAGATAAATCACAATTGTGATGTGATACTATACCTCCGGTAACATTTGGTGGTCTGGGGCTACCACAGTCCACTTTTGTGACAAACGCACAACATGGAAAAATGATATCACAACCAATGCTCGATCCTGTTCCCATAAAATGAAAAGACGGAACCGGCTTCTGAGCAAAAGGGTCAAACTTTACAAATAAATTGTTGCTGCTTCCTGAAAATATGGTACCCAGCTATGGGATGCATAACGCACCTCACAGAAAAATACATGTCCTTCAAAATAACGGATTCAGTACAAAAATTAACGCCCCTGCTTCGCCAGGAACTGGACTCTTTTCAACGACCTCTGCATTCCTAGAGTTCTTAAAAAAAAAAAAAAAATCACAGCAGTTATTACAATGACAGACTTTACTCACAACCAAATCCCCTCGCAGAACCATTACCCAGAACTGTGATTCAAAGACTCAGATGCAACGAGGAAATTTCTCAGTCCTATCAGCGTCCTTATAACTGATAACCGAATTTTACCCTAATGTACTCATGAAACTTTGCCATTAGTGCTCCAGTTTTTTTTTTTTTTCAACCTTTATGGGACAAATGCTCCATTTGTTTAAAAAAGAAGGGATTTGGTAAGGATGTTGCTTTCTGAAAAATAGTACCGAGATGTCAAATATTCTACGACATTTTTTTAAAACCGTATTGCCTCGGCGGCTCGTAAAATTATACCTGAAGTACGGGATGTCCCGGGCAATACGGGACATCTGGCAACCCTAATTGTCAGACACTTGTTAAGGAACAACATTTTTGTTTTTCTCTTTCGTGTAAGAAACTATCGTCATAAACATTTATACTTAATTGAGAACATAGCTAACTGTAGGTAATAGGTAACGTTAACTTTAGGTCTTCCGGAAGCTACTAATCGAGAAGGAAACCAGTTTAAAACTTGTGCACAGATGGGACAAAAGCAGAATATGTATGTTGCTTGTATTCACCCAAAAATGTACAATACCATTTGTTTTCAGACCACTTGTCCCGTACACACAATACCTTATCCAAGATAGACTCATAGAAAAGGCAATATCCCATCCATTTATAAATTATATCAACTTTATCAATACCATCGGGTTATTTCAATTCTTATATTTATTTTTCCCTTAACAACTTTGATCATATCCTGCAAGTTGGTATCAATCACGAATTGCCCTGCAAACTTTTGCAGCTCTAGTTTTGACGGCAAACATGGACAAAATGCCCGTACCGCACCTCACGATCAAAAAGAGTCATGCCGTAGAATAGATGTTTATTCTAATACATAGTATTGCGATATGTAATCATTCAACATTTCCTCATGAATACCAAAATGTACATAACAGTCAAAATAATAGTGATAACTATGAAGTCATTTCCTTGGGGGAAGACAAAGAGTTGTTACAGAAGTCATATTGGTTCCAGCACTATATGATTCCGAATTGGCTTCTCTTCTGCACTTCTCATTTTTACAATGCATAATACAGTAAAATAATCAACATATTGGAAGAGAATCAGAATTCAATTCGTCCTATAGATGTACAACATTAATGCCAAGTAATTGGATTCATGTAATATAATTGATCATTTATAGATTAAATTGAAAGGTTGTACACCATACGCAATACATTTGTCGGAATCAGCCGAATCGGACTCTTCCATACAAATCCAGACCCAAATTACTGATCTAATTAGAAAAACTTTTTTTTGTTTTTTGTACTATAGACTTGAAATTTAGAAACTTTAATATCCACACCAATATCCACCAACCATATAAGACCTTTGGACCACTAGGAAGGGTAGCTCCCATACAAAACATGAACTTAGAACAATAATCAGAAGATTTGGCATATCCAAAGTTAATCTTCTCCAGAAGAAAAAAAAAAAAAAAAGACACAAAAGCATTTTTCAACAGAATAATATAATACATATATTTATATATATATTTAATTTATAATTGTCAATAATATACATATACAATAATACACAATTACAAACTGCATTTGCATTTGCATCCTTCATCCATATTACACTTTTATTTAATATTTTTTTTTATTATTTTTAATTAATATTTTTTTTTGTTTTTCATTCTAGAATTGGTTTTTTTGACCCGTAACTTTTTAGATAATTTATTTTATTTTATTTGTTTACTTTTTTTTTATTATTTTCGTATCGTTTTTTATATATACAAATATGTATAATAATCATTCTTCATACTATAAATAATAATTATAATAATAATATTTATGTATAAACAAATCTTGTAAGCATTTTGTTGTTTTTTTTGTTAAGGAAAATCATCATTTAGTAAATATTAAGGCGGCAACCAGTGAACAGAATAACCGAACGCCCGCGCACCCACTCGCTTCTCCACTCTTATTTAAAGCAAATGATAAAAATTGAATACGATCAGTTTGGATCAGAATAATCAATTGAAATTCAAATTGATCAATGAACTAGTATAAGTGAACTAATACTTTGGATACAATTGAAAATGCTGCAACTCTTTTAAAACACTTATTTTGCCAGCAGCAACAATTTGTAGTAAGAGTGAAAGCGTTTGTTCACAGGTTGCTTAAATAAACTACACATACATCATACATTATAATTAACATACTATACTATACTATTAGTATACCTTTCACGAATTCAATGTAGAATTATTAAATTAAAATTTAAAAATTGGTAACAGGGATCCCAACCCATTTCATCCTATCAACAATAATCACAATATACACATCTGGACAAAATAATAGGTGTGAACCCCAAAATACCACATCTTCTAGAATCGCTAAACCGATTTGCAAATATGGCAGAATTGTTTTGAAATGAAATAGGGGAATCGCTGCAATAAAATTGCTTCTTATTTGTTTATCTGTTTATCCTTCAAATTGAGCTGGGACAATAAAATAGGTATACATACTTGGTAAAAATGTAAAGTGAACAAATTGTTAAAATGTTATTTAGATACAAAAGGTTACATTTAGAGAAAATTAAACTAAATGATGGTTTAACTATAATGTTGTAATAATTATAGATGGGTCACGGAACTCAGTGCAGTCCAGAGTCCGAGATGAAGGAAAAACATACAAATTCATTATCACATCAATGGGGTGCTCAGTTCAAATTTCATTACAAATGCCCTCTAACTGGAAAAATACAAAAAATCTTTATCAGTGTCCGACAATTGTATCGTAATTGTAGTTAAACACCTTCGCTAAAACGAATCATATATGTACTCCATCTGGTATCACAAGGGATCTTGGGTCTATGCGTGGCTTTTCCACTTTTTAGAACTGCAAATTTGAAGATATGGTAAAACTTTATAATGATTCATTTATATATATTCTTATTTTTGTTCTAAGTTCATGTAAAGGAGGTACCCACATAGTAGTCCGAGGGTCTGTAAATTTACATGGTTGATGGATGGTCAAACACTAATACATAGTGTCTAAATTTCTATTCTAGTTCTACAGTACAAAAAACAAAGAAGTTTTCCTAATAAGAACATGAATTTGAGTTTGTGTGGGAGGTTACCCTCTTAGTATTCTAATTTGTGTCTGCAGTTCAAAAAATGAGGGACTTATTTGCATACAACTTACAGACGGATAGACGAATATACATTTATAATTTATATGGGGTCTCCGATGTCTCCCTCTGTGTGTTACAAATGAAAATCATATATATACTGTTCACTGCATGATGAACATAAAAATTATCACACCTATTAATTATAGTCTATAATGTGTAACAGATACAGATAGTAGATAGATACCAATATTTCGTTGTCAATCCACTTAATCAGTCATGATGTCTACTATCTACTTTGATTTGATTTTATTACAGAGAATAAGGATAAAGACAACATATACAACATACATGATGTAACATGTAATAAATTCATGGTCCTAGGTCCTTCTTTGTTATAGTATAAGTAGTACAATTTTTTTTTTTTTTTTTTTTTTTTTTTTTTTGTAAGTTGTCAGTAGTTGTATAACTAAAGAATTATTAGATATATAACATATTGAAATAGAGATAGATAGAACAATACAATTTCTCTTCTTTTAATTAAATATTAAATTAACTACTCTTAATTTATAAGAATCCTTTCTTCTAATTTATACTATATGTATACCATATGTAGGTACTAATATTGCAACTTAAATTTGATTGTTGATCGAAACAATTAATTGGGAATTTTAAATTTTTATATTACATTTTAACAACTAAGTATATTGACACTTTTCTTCAATACGTTAACTTATTATTATTATGTATATGATACCATAATATCTAATCCAATTTGTTTTATCATTGTACAAATACTTTTCGTGAAAGGTATATAATGTATGTATATATCTTCAATTCGGTCAAGCCGAAATATTGTATTTTTTTTTTTTTTTTTGTTATTAAATATAATTTTCTTTTTTGTGTAAAAAAAAAAAAAAAAAAAATTATATATATATATATATTTTTGAAATGCAAAAAAATGTCGTAAACACAATCACAAGTTGCGAACTCCTCCATGCGCATTACCAAACAACACATGCTTAGGCGTTCAGATGCTTTTCAAAGCATCAGCTCCTCCCCTCCTCATCTTTACTGTAACCCATCTTATTCGATCTCTTAGTTTATCTTGTTAGTCATATTTGTATATGTATAATCAATCCTTTGTCATTTTATTCCGGTTTCAGGGTCATTGCTGTATTCACTGCAATTGGTGACTGCGTTTTCAATTGCTTTATAAAAAGCTCATCTAGTGGCTGCTCAGTTATGATCCGAAAGAAAAACAAATGGTCAAGACACTTAAGACTGATAGAACGTAATGCTGGCAATCGTAATAATAGCTGCGCAAATCGGCCATCATCACCAGGATGCTCATTGCGACAGTGCTCATCCAAGCAGGCATAGACTTTCTCCCGGCACAGTTCCACATCGGCACGATTCTTGATGCCTCGTATATCGGGATTATATAAAATGATCGCTTTTAAACAAGACAATTCGGCACGATCCAAATTCAAACGCTTCATTTTGACACTCAATTCAGATAAGATACGATCAAAGATGGTAGCGACGCCAGCTTTTAGAGCACTATTGCGATGGTATGGAAAATTCGGGGTTAGGAAGAGCTGTTGTGGTTGTCGTACTGGTGAACGTCTGCCAAAGGCGCCATCATGTCCAACACCAGGAGTTGCATAGTCCGCATCAAGAGAATCAATGCTACACCAAGCTACATTGGCAATCAATAATTCATTCCAAGCAGCTTTAAGCAGTATCACCTGATCATCTAATGGCAATTGGATGAAATGTGGCATTAGACGTGCATACTCAACCATTTGGAAGAGCTGCTTGTTGACCGTTTGACAAAGATGTGAAACGGCACCTTTATAATCTGGCTGCACCATTGAATTATGGCCAACGCGTAAAATCTTTAAATCACCGCAAACTGTTTCGGCTTTTTGTTCAGCATCCATGATTCGTTCAATGGTAAAGTCTCGCGCTGCATTGTTTGGTATGAAATCATCGCCAGAACCGCCAATGCCGCCGATGCCACCACTTCCAGTTCCACCGCTACTGCTACCGCTACCTCCACCACCACCACCACCACCGACATTGGATCGGCCAGCAGATGAACGTGCGCCGCGTTGCCGTTCTTCTTGAACAGCTTCACGTTTCATTCCACATGACAAACATTTTTGATACCGACAATATTGACAGCGATTCCGTTGTCGTTTGTCAATGGTACAATTGCGATCTTCGCGACAAGCATAGGTGAGATCCTTACGTACAGTACGTTTGAAGAAGCCTTTACATCCTTCACAGCTGTAAACGCCATAATGTTTACCACTAGCTCGATCACCACATATCGAGCACAAATGCTTCGATCCGCTCAACGGATGATTTGGCGGATACTGCTGGGCACCCTGGGCAAGTTGATTCTGATTATTATTTGATACAGCTGCTACAACATTTACCATATTCATTGCCTGCAAACCAATTTGTTGAAATGGTCCTGGACTATCCGCCTTCGGTGAGTATCCACTTGTACTATCATTTAATTGGGAAATGTCTGGCTTGATTTCTTCTTTAATGGGTCCAAGACGAAACCCATCCTGATCACCGTTGTCCATTGCCTTGCACGCGTCGTCGTCGTCGACGTTACTATTTATCTACTTGCTGCTAATCGTGCTGATACTGATGCTGTTGCCTCGTACTTATTGTATTTATTATTCTTCTTATGCTGCTCTCGTCGCGTATTTAAGTTTCGAGTGCTGACACTTCTTCAACTAAACAATTTCATTCATTCGCACACACACGCACACACTGACTTTCTCATACGATAAACATTAGTTCTTCTTTTGCAATTTCATGTAATTTAATTAAATTTGTTATTACTTATTAAAAAAAAAAATCTTTTTTTTTCTTCAATAACAAAGAAATGTCTATCTCACTAATGAATGAATGAAAAGTTTTCGCGTCGACATTTTCTTTTCTCAACCAAATAAATTTCACCACATCTCCATTCTTCTTCACCATTCAGCAGACAAATGCGAATGCAGGGTTCTGCACATAAAGTTTGTTACATCGAACCGATACGATACTATCTACTTTTATATTGTTTATAATAAAAATAATTATTTATTCATTTTCTAGTCAATTCCTGCATAATTTTACAAAAACAACTTAGATGAAATTTTATTAAACTTATTTGGCTGAAGAGTACTCTCTCGCTCGCGCTAGTGGTGTAAACTCACCACTTAGCACCGAGCATATTTCAACACTCATGACAAAGCAACCCTACATACAAAATCCCAACAAAAATCCCTTACAATAATATACTTTGCCATTGCACCTACTACGCTGTGCTACACTTTGCTATTGTGCTGCTGCTCTTATCCGAACTTCACAATAAATTCGACAAAGGGAAAGTGCAAGGGAGTCGTGCACAATTGGCGAGAGGATAAGACAACAGAGGACAACATCATTTTGTTGTCTTATTCTTTTAGAAGACATGCGCCTGCGCTTGATTGGAATAAAGTGGTTGGTGCAAGTGCATTCACAGCCGCCGTCGTAAATCAATGCGGCATTTTGCAATCAATTTATCAATTTGTATTAACAAAACATGAACATCAAACTTACATGATTTAACAGAATGATTCTTGATTCCTATTTATTTAATTCGCGTTTTACTAACGCACTCACGATTTATTCACACATACGCTTTACAAGTTTACCAACCGAACCGAGATAACAAACAAACTATGCAACTGTTTACACAAAAGTGCAATACAAATATGGATGGGATGCTTTGCTTTGCTTCTCTTGTTCTTCTTTTGGCTTTGTAAGCTAGAGTTGAAAATTGTTAAAGTGGTGGATAGTGATTGTTAACACTGGCATGACATGTCCGCCGGCGTAGTCAATTCTCCAGTCAGACAGCAGACAGACAGAACATATGACGAGCCGGCATTTGATTCGCACAAAGGAAATTGAAATTAAAATTGGACTTGAGTTTTACAAAGAAATACAGCTTCATACCTGATCGAACAACTTGATTGATGACAATTTGCCGGTGTTAAACGCCTACAATACAGAAAAACTGTGTTCTTGAAACACTGAAATTTGTGAAATCGGTGTTGTGAATAACGTTTAAAACGCAATGTGCAAGAAATATATACTTCTAATTATATGGATGTGTAAGACAGTATTGATGCCATAAAAATAAATAAAAACAAGAACGAATGAAATGAAAAGAAAAGAACAAGTTACCTATTTTAAAATAGAACTTTCACAGATTCGAGTAAGTAGATATTATGACATGTAACCATTTATAAAAAAACATAACTTTAACCTTGACCAAAAAGCAGTAAATGATTTCAGACTTTTAAAAATACCAACTCTAATAGTTTAGATATAAATTAAAAAAAATTTTTAGTCACTTAATGATTTCACTTTTAAATTTGATTTGTAAATTTACTTACCGCTCTCAGTGGCGCATTAATGTCAGCTGTTTGTTGAAAGCAAAACAAGTCCAGTTAAGTGCTGGTAATCAGTATTCCAAGTAAGAGTGTTGGAAGAGTGAGGTGAATTATTGAATCGATTAATTGCAATCGATGATTGCATATTACTACGTTTATATTGATAACTAACAGAACATAACTCTAACCTTGAATAAAGTGAAATCAACAAATAATTTATGATTCAGCAACATTTCAGTTATTATTTCAAATAATAAGCCTTCAGTGTGTGAATTCATTTTCAAATAAATTTGCTTCCCGCTCTCAGTATCGCATTCATAACCAGCTGTTTTGTTATATACAAAGTGTTGGAAGAGTCAGGTGAATTAAATAAAATCACCATAATGAAAACCAAATGTTGCTTGTGATCAGCTGTTTAGCATTAAATTGCAACAAAAAGTAGTGATAATTTTAAATAGAATTTAATATATCAACATATTTAACACAACACATATTATTTTGTGTAAATAATAGTATAATAGTAGATCGTATGAATTGTTTATATATTTATATGGCTTTGGTTATTAGTCTTGATGTGAATAGAAAGATTGCAAAAAATCACCAAAATCAAAATCATCATCAACATCCAAATAAGTTGCTCCACCTGCTGCCTGATGGTGATTAGAAGTGGGTGCATCTTTATTTTTATTGTCAGTATTGTTGGCATTGCCACTGGCACTGCCACTGGTAGAATCATTGCCATTATCATCCAGATTAAGTTCACTCATTGTGTTTATAAAATCGGTAGCCAAATCTTCGAAAGTTCCTTTTTCCATTACACTACGCTGCATTTCCTTTAACATACATTTCATTTGATTATTACGTTTTGTTTGATTTACTAATTCCAATGTTTTCTTCGCCAACAATTCATCTTGCTCTGCTAAACGTTGCGTCAAATATTCGATTTCTTTACGATAAAGACGAGCTTCATACAATAAATTCTCATATTCCATAAAATCCAATTCAGCAGCTACAGATATTGGTGGGTTGTTTGGTGTCTTTTTACTATGCTGTTTTTTAGCAGAATCATTGGATTCTTCGAAATCCAAATAGAGCTTAAATTGTTTTGGCGAATTTTTGCGACAAATTGGACAATTTGATGACCTAAAAGAAACAAGTGAAATGTGTTAAGTGCATCACATTCAAATCCAAATGTTTGATTCTCACTCTAAACGCCATTGTTGGAAACAAGAATAATGAAACACATGACCACATTCTCCGGCTCGTACATCGCACGTTTCATTATACTTCTCATGACAAATGGTACATATTATAAAGGATGTGTCATGACGAGAATCGTTACCATTTACCAAGTCTTTTATATTGTTGCTGCTCATTTTGGTGTTTTTATACGTGTATGTTTATGTTTGTTGTTATCTTTGCTAATTTTTTTTTTTTTTTTTTTTTTTTTGTATACTATATAGATGTATGTAGATTAAGGTGATAATGATGAGTTCGTTAGATCAGTAGTATTCTGCAATGTACTGCAACTTATGCTTTTGTATTAATACAACTGATCTCCGCTTTATGCATGCAGATTGGATTTATACCATTTAAGGCGTCAAACAAAACTGAACTGATTTGTGAATTAGGTTTCGAAGAAGAACGCCTCAATAAATTATTATATGTGTATGAGCGAACAATTTGATCAGATCGTGGACTCAACCTAGCGGAGAGTAACGATGCAATAAAACAAACTCTCATGGTCATTGAATTGCTACTACTACTTTATCACTATTATTATTATGACTACTACTGTCAACTGAATAACAAAGAGTAACGATTAATAAATCCTCTCTATTTCTCTTTATCGCTCTCTGTCTGGAATATACCTTATCTGCCTATACATATACATACCTATGTACGTATGTATGTACTGCTTGCATATGTATATAGTACATATGTTGTGAGAATATACATAAACAATATTTGCAATAAAAAATATGACAAATAAAAACGGTAATTTTGGTCTTCCCTAATATTATATGCGCTTCATACAACAACAACAACAACAACAACAAGAACTTAGTGTATTTTGTTTTATGTATTTTAATGAAACGAACCAAACAATCATGATCCTTGCAATCATAATTGAGCTTTCTTATGAATATCTTGGGCAATCGCCTGATCACTAGAGGATGGAACTTTTAATGTGCAGCTGTGATTAGTTTCCTTTAAATTTTCCATTGATCAAGGTCCCTAGTACTCTTAGCCATATAACTGCTTATAAAACATTTTAATTAACCAACTTCTTACTAAATGTTACTTCACAAATATGAATCACAACAACATTAATTGCTTACACAATTTTCACAGAATAAAAAAAAAAATTAAAAAACAATAGCAATTATGAATGAAGAGGAGAAACTATTTAGAATCGCTATCGCTAAAAGGTTTCTCCTCATCATGCCAATTACAGTAGAACAACTATTATCCGGACCTCTATTAAACGTGATTTACTTCTTTTCCGTGACAAACATGTGTCTATTTTTTTTTTTCTTATAATGCTCATACTTACTACATACAGATGTATTTATGTATGTAGATAGATATTCGTATGTATAATAATAATTCGGGATTCCCCCTTTTTTATTTTGCTGTAATCAGCTACATATTAAAATTCTTTTCCATTCATTCTGTCTATGAAATTTAATCAATCAATCAATGTTGGGGAGTTTCTATGCGCTGCAAACACCATCTAAAATTAATAATACACTTGCATTTATTGTAAAGTATAAAATGTAAACAAAGAAAATTTGTTCTATTTACAAAACGATAGAGAATTTTTAGTGGTCAACTGGCGATGATAATGGGATCCATAGAGTTTGACTGTATACATATTTTATCATAAAGCACGACTCAATTAAATATAACTTAAGTATGGTGGATTCATTTAAAATTCAGCTTGTTGCCCCCATCAAACATGGAAAATTTATTGTCGTCCATTGTGCGTTGGTGACTCTATAAAGAACAAGTTAAATAAATAAATTTGGTAATATATCAAACAGGCGCTGTATGCATTGGCTGATGGCTACATGTTGATATGTATGTTCAACTTGATTAGAAACCTAAACAAATAAACACATTTGATGGTAAATTGAAGTGTAAGCAACTTTAAAATTAACCCTCCGTTAAATTCTACATATATCCATTTTATTATATTTTATTATCATCAACAAGATTAAGTTCCTTCAATGTGATAACTCGAATGCTCAAAAGTCCATTTTTCAATTATATTTCATTTGGGTTTTATATTTTGTTTTTTGTTTTTTTCTGCCAATAATCCAAATTGCCTTGCTGCATATTTTGTCAAATTTTCCATTTCTTTACAATGTTGTTTTTTTTTTTAGCAGATTCATTGTATTCTTTGAAATTCAAGCGGATTTAAATTTTTTTTTTTTTTTTTTTTCGACAAATTGGACAATTTGAAAATAAGTGAATTGTGTTCAATATGAAATCCCTCCAAACTTCCAATTCTTATTGTTTATGCCATTGCTTGAAATTATTCCATTAAAGGCGTCAAACAAAACTGAACTAATTTCAATTTCGAAGAAAGACACCTTGACTAATTATTATGTGAGCGTGAACACATGATCATTGGATTGCCACTATTCTATCTATTACTATTAATAATAAGAACGACTGTAAATTAAAAAAAAAAAAAAAAAAAAAACGTAAAGATTTATACATATAAGCTTTCTCTTTCTCTGGAATACATACTACACCTTCAATGTGTTTATTGTAAACTGGAAGAAAAAAAACAAAACTTTATTCTAATTACAATATGCAATCTATAGCTGAAGCAAGTATATAAGTATATACATACAATAGCAACCCGACCCGACTTAGCACGGGTAGCAGAGCATTTTTTTTTTCTGTCGTAGTGTCGTATCAGTCTGTTGCGTCCGGAGAAGCAAACAGCAAAAACAGAAAACCGTCACATAGACTTGCAAAAACTGAACACTTTGACTGAAAGCAACAGCAAAGAAAAATCAAAAATTATAGAACCCGATTTTCGTCAGTGATCATTTTTTGTTATTGCTTCAAAGAAAATCATATACAGAAAGAAGAGAATGAAGAGTACAATACTCTTGTCCTAAACAAAGTTATATTTACCGTTAAAAAATTTAAAAAATAAGTATGCAACTCTGATTTCGTATAAGTATTTTGCACCAAATAAAAACTTTAACAATTATCAATGTCAATATTTCAGCTAATTTCAGCAAGACATTTATGAAATATACACCTAAACCTTCCTCATGAATCACTCCATCCATAAGTGAAAACCGTATAAAAATCTTTTCTCTACTTTTTGAGATAATCAGACAGATAGACAAACGCAGTTGGATTACTTTGTTTTATAATATGTACAAGGAAGGATTATATTATGTAAGGATATAATATGTAGCATATGATAGGATTAGATAGATCATGTTTAGAGCTTTTTTAAGTCGTTTCCACGGCCTGTGGGTTACCAAGACCTTATACGGCGGGTTGTATTGTATTGTGAGTTAGATACCTTTGCAGCGGATTTGAATGCTTGAGCAATATTTCATTGTATCAGTTGCTGCAATTTATTAAAGAAAGCAATGGAAACTATATAAAATAAAACTATTTTCTACTGATTAAGTGTTTAAGTTTCTGTTTTTGGTTTCCTTTAAGTCTTTAAAACAAGGCTGTCCAAGCAGCGGCCCAAATGGGTCCTGTATGTGGCCCAAACACGCTCAAAGTGGTGACTTTTTTCTTTGCTTCAATGGTTTTTTTATGTCGTCAAACAAATTTTCCATCTGCGGGCCAACTAATAGCGCAATCTTTCTATGTAGCCAAGAGAACCAACAAGTTTCGACAAACAGATATAATACTTGTTATAAATCTTAATACATTATTTGTCTAGAAATCGTTTATATTTGTTGTTGTTGTTGTTGTTATTTTCTTTTCTATACTTGAGGTATATGATTGGAATTGCTTGATTATTCTGCATTACTTTCATTTTGTCCAAGTATATTAATGCATCCGAGGAAACATATTCACTTTGGTGTGTATTAGATAAATATCTGTCATCCATATAGGAAGGGGCTAGGAATCATATTATTGTATTTTCTAAGCAATCAAACCCATTATTAATGTGCTGTTTTACAATTTTTATTATTAAATTGGATATTCTTATAATATTTGCTGCATTATATTATACTTAATATATAATAATAATTGTTTGTTTGAATAAAATTTGTTGTAAACGATTTCCGGAATTCTGTACATGACTATGCAAATTCTTAGACATCTTCTTTCAAATATTCGCATATATGGCGGTGAAATTAAGAACCATATTGGGCAGGTATATGTTACAATGGGACGTACTAATGCCTGATTATATATTATAACCTTTACCTTTCTTTTTATATGCTTCGAGTAGAACATACATATATTTATATACTAGAACTGGAAAGAGTGCTTCATTTGGTCTTATCAATTGTTGTACACATAAGTTTATCGAAATACAGAAATTTGTCAAGAAACAATCCAAGCTATTTGACTGTGTCCATGTTTTTAATAACATCATCGAATATTACAATTGCATTCATTTATCGGTATAGTTTCCCATTTTCCTGTATGTATTGATTTTTTAAATGCCAGTTATTTGTATAGTATTTCACCATATCAAATTTGTTCTATAGATTATGATAATCGTCTATTGCTCTGTAAATTACGAGATCATACGCAAATGCAATAATATTGTCAACTTCCTTTAAGTATTTATATTTAGATTACTGGAGAGCTCGCCTTGAGTCAGAATATATAAGTATACATAGTTAAAAACTATTATTACTTTTCTTTATTTTAGTATTTAGGTTTTTTTTTTTTTTTGTTAATTTTATTAAAATAAATAATTTAAAAAAAAAAAATTTTAATCTGTTTGCATAGAAATACATTTATTTGAATTCCATATAATAAACAAATAAATACTATATAATAATAAATTTTTTTCCCTTCTAAATGACATATCATAGTACAAACTACAATTCGTTTACAATCAAAAAAAAAAAAAAAGAAAAGAAAAACATTTCTACTATATACTGAATTTAGTAAATTTTGATTGGAAGTACTCATATAATATTTTTCAATTTGGATTGAATAAAAAATTATTTGTATTTTAAAACTTCTGATTTAAAAGTCTATTTCTACGAAATTTAGCAACTATTATAGTATAGTCAGATTATATATATATATATATATATATATATATATTTTTTTTTGTTTGTAATATATATATTTTTTTTTTTGCTTGTAATATATATATATATTTTTTTTTTTTTTTTTGTTTGTAATATATATTTTGTTTTTTAATGAAACATTAATTTCTAACAAAATCTCGAAGTAAAGTTTTTTCGTCTAATTCTGGAACAATAATATAACATAATATAACAAAACTTTTTAATTTTTTGATTTGAAATTATATTACTAAGAAATCTAGCAACTTTCTTTGGGTTTATCATAATATATATACATATTTATTTTTTTATTTTTTGTAATAACCTTTTTTTTAATAAAATATTTTATAATTAAGTCAATCGAAGTTTAATTCATTTGTTCTAGTAAATGTATCACAATGTTGCTTTGGGAAAGTATTTTGTATTTTAATTTATATGATTTGAAAGCCAAGAAATTTAGCAACTTTTATTGTGTTTATAAAGTCATAATATATTTACATATATTTTTCTTTTCTTACTTATAAAACATTAATTTTTATTTAAGTCAATCAAAAGAACTTGCTTCAGTTTATTTTCTTCTTTTTCTTTTTATCAAAATCTGAAATCTAAAAATATTTTTTTTTTTTTTTTTGTTTAATTTTATAATTAAATAAATCTATTGAAATCAATATTGCCTTTCTTGGGGTATGATATTTCTGGTTCTTGTAATGCTTCAACTGCAATTCATAGGTCTTTGCCAGATTTTGGTTCACTTTTCTTTATTGTCGTCACTTTGTAACCTGACATTTGATTTTTATATTGTATATATATTTTTTTTATACATATTTTTCTATAAAATTCTGATTTTGGCATTGATGTCTTCATTTGTACATTCATTGGCTATTGTTATTGATAACCAAACGTCTCTTCTTCAAAGGCGTCGAAAATCCATTAACTATACGAGTATTACTCAATACATTTCCATTGACTGAAATGAAAGATTCATAGTCATTCAATGGTGATTGTAGTGTATTAACGGTAGATAAAGTGAGATGCGTAAGCTCATCTATTTCTTTACCGATTGCTTGCCGCAACCAGCGTTTTTTAACCGACGAATTATTAGCAGCGGATAGCAATTGAATTGGCAAAGGTGCTTTTAAACTGCATGACATATTGTCATTATTTTGGTTGAATGGCTATTGGTGGGCATTCACAATGACATTCCAAATATTAACAGTAATTGACATATCTGTCATCTGTGAATGGTGAAAAGAATGACATCGTGGTGTGAAAGACATTCATGTAATTGGTAGTTATCCACATGCTTGACAACTGTGAATGGAAAAAACAATTTTATCGTAAGAAGTAAGTCACTTTAGGGTTGGGATAATTTAATTACTCATCCGGGATACAGAATGGGAGATCTAGTGAATGCTGCCTTTTCAGGCGTCGCGTTTGGCTGCTGTTGTCTAACAAGTTCAATGCCAGGTGATTGACATGCGCCTCCAACATAATGAAGTGTCGATTACTAAACTTGACAATTTATTCCTTTATCATTGGAATCTGCAAGTCTCGGTGGATAACCGAGTTCCATACAAACAACTGCGCCCCTACAATCCCCCGCTGTAGCTTGGACTGAAACCTCTGAAGAATTTCCAGTGCAGTGTAGTCGAAACAACTTCTTGGCCCATATAAGTTCATATTTTTCATTAAATAAAATTACTAATGCTTAACAATAATTTACAAAAAATATATTAAAGGCATGCAAATAATATATTTACCTATATATATATATATCTTCTATACATATATAAAATCGTAAACCTCTTTCTGTCTGTGCACGCTAATCTCAGAAACGACTTAACCGATTTGAATGCAGTTTTTACTTGTGTATTGTAGCAAGCTTCCTGTAACATATAGCGCATATTTCATCAAAATCGAGAGAGTGTGTTGTCTAACAAAATCTTATATCACCGCCTGAACGAAGCCGGCAACCCCAGCTAGTTTAAATTAATCGTTCACTAAAATTTAACTTTCACGTTTCAGTTTCTCTTCATGTGCCAACAAGGCAACAACAATTGCAGCATCGAGACCACTTTCGTCCAAATTGAACCAAAAAAAATTAAACTACTGTCGTAACTGATAATCTATTTTTTTTTTTTTTTTTGTCTCTTTGTCCTCTGTCATTCAACATACATTTTGCTATTCACAGGGTCATTTAGCGCAGTACCACCCACAAGTTTAAATTCTTGCTATGCAATGCTGTCATTCAAATGACAAGAACACGTTTGTTTGTATGCATGACGTTTTTGACTGCCATTCAAACCATTTTGTCATTAGTAATTAGTATGGCAATGAATGACTATTCGTCATGCGGTTTAAATATAGCTTGAGTAAAGATTATGATTCGCTGATTCATTTGCATATGCTTCTGCTGACGCATAAGAATCTGATATATTACTGCTATGGTCACCTGGTGAACTAGACTCCTTTTGGTGAATGAATTCTTTAACTTTCAATGCCCAAATGCTAAGATTCTGTGATTGGTGCAGCTGATGTGGTGATTGTATACAGAATTATTGTTGTTGCTTTCGTTCTTCTGATACTTTAATTTCAGAAAAAGCTAAGGCTTAGTAATAGCGTCCCGCTGGCAGCGCCGGCCCTTGGGTAGAGTGAGTGGAGAGGTTGCTCTCCATTAAGCCAAATTCGAAAAACAATTTCATCATATCATAACGTTATGTGCGCGCTGTTGTCGATGTTACAAAAGTGAGTTACAAGCGCCGCATTAGAATTTACATAAAGTGAAAGTGTCGACCAAAGGGCGCAGAAAGACAATCTCGCTCTACTCTGGTCAAGTGCTAGGATCGGCGCTGCATTGTAACGATGCTAAAGCGATTGATGTTGTCGTTTGTGGTGATTGATAACCAACATTCAATTGTGCTAATGGCCCCATTGCATGTTCTATTGAAAAGACATGCAGAGCTTAGTGTCGATGTTGCTCAACATTAGTTTGTGCTAAAGCCAATAGTAACCCAGTAGCTTAACTTTTTGTTGTACTGCGACTGTAAACAGCAATTTCTGGTTAATTATTCACTGAAGATCAAACAGCAGTTTGACTTTGATTGGAGGATGCTTTCTGTATAGCCATTGAGAGCATTGATATTTTATCAGATTCTGAGGTTCCTTAATGTACTTCTTTATTATTAATGATGATGATCTTGCGGCGCTTATGCTGAGTTGCTCCTCCATCTGTAATTGATTAACTGTACTATAATGTTTGCGTTTCGTCATGGCAGCCTTACAGATTGATTGAGCTGGCGTCGTACTGTTAGACGTTATATCTTCTTAAACCATTCAAAACGTCTGATTTTTTTTTGGTTCCAAAGGGTGCCAACGGGACCCTATTACTAAGCCTACGCTGTCCGTCACCTAATGAACCATAATAAGTATGTAGACAGTTAAAATTTTCACAGAGTGTGTATTTTTATTGTCGCTATAACAACAAACTATAATTTTTTTGGAAAATTCAAGAACTAATTACAATTATAATAGCTTATGTTTCAAGCAATGCTTTGTAACTTAAAGCTGTTTGTTATTATTTATGTTATTTCTGTATATGATGTTCAACTATTATTTAAATACATTTCTATTTTATTTTAGCTTCAAAAACAACTTGGACGATGGTACGGAACCCATCGTGTGCGAGTAGGAATAGAACGATACCACTGAAGTATCGATGCCGCATCGGTCGAAAGGTATCGATATGTACTCGGTATCGAACCAGATGTATCGTTACTTACTCCTATCGGTATCGTATTTATGTAAGATAAGCTTATATTTTATTGAAAAATATGTATAAGCATATACAATTTTGTAATAATAAGTAAGGTTGTTTGATTATATCTCTTACTCTCCTCCGACTCATTACATACAATTACAACTTATGAAAACAAAAGATTTTTGTAAGGCTGCCACAGGTTTGAAGACAAAAAAATATCCCCGTTTGCCAAAATGTGAGCCATGGTAAACACTAAACCAGAACTCAGCGTGTTCTGCTCAATGTGAATTGTTTATTAGATAGAGCAAGGTGAAGATCTTGCCAAGATCTTTCAAAGATTGATCACTTTTCAGCAAGTTGGTGAATTTTTGGTCATTTCGACTGTCATTCGTATTGCGCCTAAAGAAACAGCTGAAGAGGGCAAAAAACAATAAGCAAAACAATTAGTAGTAACGATACGAGTACTTTTAAACGATACCTACTTGGTACTCGGTACCAAACTATCGATGCCAAAAGTACTTGATATCGAAACAAAACTATCGATACGTACTCGTATCGTTCTATCCCTATGTGCGAGTCCGACTCACACTTAGCTGACTTTTATATTTCCCACATCTACTCAAGCTAAAGTGAACACTTAAGTTTAGTGGATTTGTTTAAAATCTATTTAGAAAGGCTTATCGCTTCAACCTGTTGCCCGGATAATGTATTGTCGTCCATCAAGTGGTGCTGATTCTATAAAGAATAAGTTAAATATTTGGTAATATATCAAGCTGACTGACTACATGGACGCTGACGCTGTAAGTATTTGCTGGATATTTTCATTTCAATACAAAAATTAAACAAATAAACACATTTAATGGTAATTTGAAGTGTTAGCAAACCGTTATGTTTTATCAAATCTTCTTTGGTTGCATTTTACATTTACATTCGTTCGCGATAAATTTTTTGTAAATATTTAAAAATAATAGTAAAAACAGTGATATAAATTAACGAAATGAACAAAGTTGATAACATGAGTATTATGCAAATCAACGCCAATATAAATGTTATAGCACGTTTAATATCATTAAGAGCCAAGTTAATGAAACTACCGCTTCCACTTTCAATGTCATTGAAAATGGAAGAGTGATTGTCAGCATCAGCAATATTAATTTCACTTAATGTTGTAATTAAATGCTCGAAAGTCCCTTTTTCTATTATACTACGCTCCATTTTGTTCAGCATCAATGTCATATGTGGATTATCTTTTGACTGATTTGCCAATAATTTAATTTGTTTTGCGGCATGTTTCGTCAAATGTTCCATTTCTTTTGTATATTGTGCTTTAGCAACGTCATTGTATTCTTCAAAACCCAAATAGAGCTTATATATTCTTAGTACAGTTTTACGACAAATCGGACAGTTCGATGACCTAAAGGAAACAAGAGAATTGTGTTAAATGCACCAAATAGGTGACCAAACCTTCTAAAACATCCAATCACAAAGTATGTATGTATTTTTGATTCTTACTGTGTGAGCCATTGCTGTAGACAATTGTAATGGAACACATGGCCACATTCAGTGGCTCGGACATCACACGATTCATTAATCATCTCATAACAAATTGTACATAGCACAAAGGATATAATACGATTAGAATCGTTTCCATTGTTCTTAGTGGTATCCATTTTTGATAATATGCAGATAGAATTGATTCTCTATTTAAGGCGCCAAACAATAATACACTGACCAATTTTTATATTTAGTTATTTTTATGTACAAATAAATTATTTAAGTATATATTTTAAGATAAATTTACTGGAGTGAAATTGACATTAAAACTTGTTCAAACAATGTGTGTATATAAATATTTTTGTTTTTTTTCTTTCTTTGACTTGTTTTCCAAATTTTTTATTTTTTATTTTTATAACTTCAAAACAACATGATGGTTTTTGAAAACTTGTATCATCATCTGAATATTTATATGAGTTTATCTTAAATCTAAGAAATTTAAAAGATCTCCTATTATGGAAATCGATGAAGTCTTTTAAACGGATGGCGAGTTGTGTTGTGAGTTAGTCTCCTTGTCAGGGGACTGTACCGGACTTACAACGGGGTAACCGGAAAGAGGAAACCGGGCCCCCACACACTCAAAACTTGGATCGACCTGTTTTTTCGGTTTTTTTTGCTCATCACTTGTTAACCAGTAAAAAAATCGCTTCTAACTTAATAGCGGAAATTGGTTTAAAACATAAAAATGAAATTATCAAAAGATATTTATTGATTGAAACTCTCCACTCTCTTCGTTGTATCGGCTGCTGCAATTCATAGAAGAAAGCAACGGAAATTAGATAAAGTAAAATTTGTTTCTACAGATTTAGTCAGATCTTACAACATTTTCCTCAATTGTAAATGATTTAGTAAAAATTTGCAAGTGATATCATTTATTATGAACTCGATCCGGAAAATCAGGCAGTTTCCGAATGTCCAGATTACCGAGATAAAAAACTTGTAAGAGATACCTCGTTTTTATTTAGTAACAATTATTTATGATTCAAAAATGTTTTTTAACATGATTTAACAATTTTTTTGTTTCAGTTTTCTTTTTGTAAGGCAACATTTCTCAGACTAATAGGGTCCCGTTAGTTCCCTATGAGTATGGAACCCTAAAAATGTCCACATCAGCAAAATCCTGTTGTTTAGGCTATTTTTGACTAAATAGAAGAAATTGAACATTTCATTTAATCAAATTTTCCATTCTTTTTTTTTTTTTTTTTTGTTGCAACTCATTTGAAATGTTTTTTAAACATTGTTTGCAGAGGTTTTAGTTACTTTAACAGTTTAAGCCTGGTTTTCCAACCACTTGGATGTATAAGGCCTGTAGCTTTATTATTTATATGAACTCTTAGCTTTTCCACACGAGACTAAAAATATCTCTGTATAGCACAGCTTGCTTGCGTATGAGTAGGGTTCCCAACCCTCCCGAAATGTCCGGAAGTTTCCGGGAATAATGTTCTACATCCCGAGCTCTCGGTCCGCAATAAGTTTTTACTAAAATAAAATTAATATTCAATAACAAAATAACGTACACACAAAAAACTAAAAAATGAATTCCAATGTCTGACTACAAGAAATTTAAAAAATAGACTTAGATCTTGACATTCTATAACCACATCTCATTGATGAGAATCGAGTCGATTTACACTGGGTTGACTTCTTTGCGAAATCAAAAGTCCACTTGAACTTGGTATCCATTCCGCAACTGATAAATTGTAGTGTCTTGTTGCGAAAGCTGACACGCTTGACTTGACTTTATCCAGACTTACAAAAACCGTTTCTAAAATCGCCAATATCTGGTTTTAAGGAATCTTGCTTGAATATGTTTACATCAGTTAATAAACATATTAAAAGCAGATATAAAATGAAGAATTCTTGAATCTTGGTTTTCACATTCGTTGACGTTCTTAATATTATCTTCTTCATTTTTTACCGGACTCTCCACTCCAAGATGCGCAGCTAACAACGGCCCAAGATGGGGTTACTAACAAACTCTGTTGGCACAGCATAGTGGTTGCTGTCATAGGCCAAAAATCAATAAAATTAATGTCAAAACATTCAAACCATTATTGCCTTAATAAACAACTAAATATTTGTGCAAACTTCACAATGTCATATTTGTTCTTTTGCTATGATTCTAACAGTACTTTCTAAAAATAGCATCAGAAGTGAGAACACGTCTTCAATTGTTCAACGAAGTGTGAGCAGCCTGATAGTGTAGTTCATTTTTGATTAATAATAACTTTTTAAAAAAATCTTCAAATTTGAATTGGAAAAATGAATATTAAACATAAAGGTATTAACATTAATTGTATATGTGTGGTATACTTTTTAAAAAATCCAGTTTTTTCCAAATACTTTATTCTGGGTATTTTCGTATTTATTTTAGAATTTCACTTAAAGTTTTAAATGTGTTCCCTTTCTCGTCACTCAATAATTCATGTTATTTGTTAATATTTTAAGATTATAAAAGTGCAGCTTCATAAAGTAATCCAAGCTCCATGACGAAAAAGTTGCATTTTATGTCTCATAAAATTCAAATGGAATTTCGTAACAAAATTTATTTAATTAGTAATAAAATTAAAATTTTCCTTAAGAATAATTTTAAGAATTCACTTTTTAAGGAAAAAAAAAAAACAGAATTAAAAAAAAAAATTATTAAAAGTGGGTGGTGGTGGGTATAGGGGGATTGAACCATCCCCATTTTATCATTAAATAGTATTTGCCATAAATTTTAACAACAAATTGCATTTAAATTTTTTTAAAAAAAATTTTCTTATTGTAAGTGGGTGGAGGGGTGGTTGTAGGGAGTTCAAACCACCATCATTTTTTCATTAAATAGTTTTCTCATTCATACAAAGACGTAACCAAAGTTTCAGATTAATATCTCTACTGGAAGTAAGTCCGTTCATTGTGCACGCACCGCATGCCAAAATAAATGTATGTATTTCTTGGCATTATCGGTTCTCATATTCACTTACTTAATGAAATGTTACTCCCTTACATTTTATCCGTTATCTGTTCCGTGTAAAAAAATTAAAAATAAAAAATAAAATAAAAATGCATTGTTTCTTTTAAAACGTGGTGGATTATACTTTAATAGGGCGGCATTTAATATTTTGAAATGTTGTACAAAACTACAAAAAAAAAAAAAAACAAAACTCAGATTAGTAATATACAATAAATACAACAAATATTGTACTAAATACTCTTACAAGTGCATGCAACATATTCGATTTTTACATTATATATATGAAGTATATAGATAATATATTATTACAATTATCTTAAAACTATATGGAATTTATGGTATTGCAATTTGGAATGATAGTACATATTTTGGAATGTATGAGTTATATGGGTTTACCAATCCATAGCTTTTCAGATATGTACTTACATAGAGATAGTGCATTGATTTATTATTATTAATATATGTATATTGTTTATCGGAATATAGGAAAATAGAGAATATTTTGTGAATAATCAATGCAGTTGTTATAGATCTTTTAATTCACTCTTCATTTTATTTAGACAAATATAGCAAATCTTTAAAATTCTTTCTCTATTGTCTTAGGTTAGGTTAGGTATTTACTAAACCCAGTTCACTTAGGTCATTAAAGACACAGTGTGACATCATGATAGCCATGTCAGGGCTATTGTCTTAACTGTATTGGAAACAATATTACAATGGCAATATGATATTTTGTCTCAGAATCTACAATTAATTTCGGGACAGTAACACACACATTGTAGAGCAGTCATTTTTCTTTTCAATTCATTTATCATTTCTTTTTGATTAAAAACTTATACCCCAAGGTAATATAATGTTAATCCATAGTCATAGCCAGGGTTCTTATCTATACATAAGTATGTCTAATCTATAATTGTGTTTCACTTTTAGTGATTTCTATCATATAATGTAAGTATGTATGTATGTTTCTCTTTAAAACAAATAGTGCAATGTAGCATATACATAAGTATGTAAATATTATTATATGTATAAAAAGTATGTATTGATATATGTATATAAAAATAATATATTTAATATTATAATATTTAAGTTTAGTAATGCTGCCAAGAATTTTTTTGAAACCTGATTTTAATATTTATCAAAAACCAACTCTCTATGGACACCTAATCAGGTCATCATCATTATATAGTTATAAATATACGTACAAAATCTAACAAATATGAGTAATAATTACTTATATAAGCATAAAAAAAAAAAAACTTGAACTTTGGTTTCTCCAAAGTTTTAAAACACTTCACATAGTACTAAATATATAGCAAAAAAATTATGATACATGATACAATAAAATACTTCATAGTAATTAGAAGTCTTCGACACACAGTTTTAAGCGTTGAAACAAATATCAAGGCAAAGTGATGAGTGAAAAGAATAAAATTGTAAAAGAAATTTTTGGATTTAAAGGCATCTTTGAATTATTTTTGGATATGTTTTCCAGTATGAAATAGAAAGAGGTTTTTTTTTTTTTTTTTTTTTTTTGATCTCTAAAACTAAAATTGTCGGAAAAATATATGCATAGAAATATGACATCATATTTGACTAGATCGATCGATAACTTTTACGACACTGATCATGCCCATATACACTACATATATACACATCATTAAATATGTAGTTCTAAATGTGAAGTGTATAGTTGTTGTGAATCTTAAAATAATATTAATTTGGAATCGTTAAAGCCATTCTGCATTTAGTCTTTCAGATTTTCAAATTTGTAGTAGAGACCTTGTTGTTGTTAACTCCTCCACTACTATTACCACCAACAGCACCATCACTATTAATGACATCATTAGAAGAAGAATCATTATTACAATATAGCATATCACTAGCTTGAGTAGTGTCTTTTATGTTTTGTCCATAGAATTGGGTTTTCCTCGGAGGATTTATGTTCATGTAGGTTGCTGTTGTTATTGTTAAATCTGGTGGGGCTGTTGTTGTTGTTAGTACAATTGCTGGTTGGATTGTTTCTGTTGAGCTCATTGTGTCCTCCTCTTCCAATATGATATCGTCCCCGACTACTGAGATGGGCGCTGCACCGGCGAGGCCATTTCTGTTCTGATCCCGGTAAATGTTGTTGCCAAAGTTGCTGCTGTTCTTCATCAACATTAGGTGAGCATTGCTCTGCAATTTGTAATTGTTGATGTTTTGATTTTGGTTTCCACTTTTGTTCAATGAAACGGCACTCATTACTGACGGTGGTGGTGGTGGCAAGGCCATCATCATACTCCTTGAATTTGATACTGCCGATTTTGGACTCATCAATTCGAGTCCAATCATTGGACTGGATTGGACTGATTGTGATTGTGTGTGGCTTGGATTGTTGCTGTTGCTGCTGCTGCTGTTGTTGTAGTTGATTGATTGCTGTTGATCCGAGATTAATGTTTTCGTTGCTAATCCACTGTTGCTGTTGTTGCCGACCAATGGCGGACCGGCCGACATTTGTGATATCAGGGTCCGGCTGTGATTGTTGCTTAATCCGATATCTTTCCATTTCTCTGAAACGAATTATTCAAGTGACTTAGTTTCATTGCAAACCTATAAGTTTTTAATTAAGAATGCTTACCCTCAGCACTTCTAGTTCCATTCGCTTTTCCAAATGGTGATAATAAGCGTGATGGTTCACACATAATTACTGTCTTATATGCCTTCCGATATTGTTTATTCATGATTACATATATGATGGGATTAATACATGCCGACAAATAAAGCATAATATAACTGAATATATGCAGACTTGGATGTTCGACATTTCTGTCGGCGACTTTAACAATTGTTATGGGCAAATAGCAAATGACAAACGACAGGAATATGGCTAAAACCATTTTGGTAATACGCCATTCATTATGTCTGGCACGTACCTCACGTTGATCCTTGATTTTAGTCGTTTGTTGTTTCACTACGGCAACCTCATGTGTTGCCATTTTCACATCTGTTGAATAACTACTACTACTATTATTGCTACCATTATCCATTGTGACATTAGAAGAGACACGATCTCGGGTACTTGGCAATTGATCACCACCACCACCACTAGCACCACCAGTTGCAGCAGTGGTGGGAGGTGCTGACATGGTACGTAAATTATTTGGTATTGAGTTTTGTTTATTGGCATGTCTTTTAAGACGTTGCTCTGACTTGTGTACAACCCAAAAGATTTTCGTATAACAAGCGATAATAATAAGACATGGTATGACGAAGGCCGTTATGAAAAGTGTAGTTTTGCTGCTGTGTCCATGTTCATCACTCATAATTGAACAAGTCTTTAGACGTGGATCAAAATCGAAGCGTCCCCAAGCACCTAACAAAGTAGGCAATTGCATACCATAAGAGAAGAGCCAACAAAATGCAATCATAGCCGCAATCCAATGACGTTTATATATACGTCCATATGAGCTATGGTGGGCGATCATGACATAACGATTAATGGTGATCATTGCAATGCATAACAATGAGACGCCAATGTTGCCATATTGTATAAAGGGTATGAGCTTGCATAGCACAACACCATGTGTCCAAGTGCCCTGAAGGAAACGCAATGCACTAAATGGTAAAACTAAAGCGCAGAAAATTAAATCTGCCATGCATAAACTGCAAATAAATGAAAATTGTATATTACATGTTGCAGTTGCTGAAGCTAGAGTTCTCTTTCTTACCTGATAATAAATGCAGCAGCCACATTACGCACTTTTGGGCATTTAAGTAGTGCAGCAACGGTTAGGAAATTACCAAAAATCCCAACAATCATTATGAGAAAAGTCACGACGGCAGCAAATTTTAAAAGTGCAACAGAGAAACTGTAATCAATGAAGAAGAAGAAAAAAAACATTATATACAAAGATATACTTAGTACTTCAATTAATAAGTCCTTCTTTATTGGAATAATCAAAATTATACGAGAGATCTACGATTGTTATTATACCCTATAAGTTAGGGGCCATTAGTGACGTCACATATTTCGCAAATTTTACACCTAGAAATTAATAAATTAAAACAGTAGTTCTCAACTTGATGGAAACCGATAATATAGTATTAACTTAATTTCTCTTTCTCGCCTTTTTTTTTTGGGTTCCTATTAGGGCTCTAGATAGATCACATAGCCTAAAGATAAAGTTGATAATATTAAAAAGTTTTTTAGTTAAAGTTTCGCGTTTTAATACTTTAGATTTTGATATGTGACTTCTTATGACTTATGACTTCTACCACCTCACGTCACACTACGTTTACGTGGGGTAAAAAAATCTACAACATTTGTTTCCCGTAGTATGGGTATGTTCCCTTATAGGATCAAATGTAAATCGCATTAATATTGGATAGAAGCAAAAAATATAAGAGCAGGAAAAATCATCAAGAAGACTTCTATCTTACTACGGCTTACTGGGAAAGGTATCCCTATAGTCTCAGGATTCTTACAAGACATTATAGAGTTATGAAATACATAATATGCTAATAAGCTTTATTCAGCAATGAAGATTATGTAATTAAGAAGAGATGATGGTTGAATTTGAACCATTACTTAGAACCAACAGAAATTCTTGACTTAATGTATTTCCAAAGAAAATCTTGAAATTTCAAATGAGCACCACAAACTCTGGGATTTGTTACAATTGACCCAATCGAGACAGCAGTAACTAGGTGCCTAGTTCCCGTTCTTCTTTATTGTAATCTATACAATAAGTACATTTGTATGATCGGTCCAATTTTATATATAACTTATTAATATCGATTACCTTAATAATAATCAAATTGAGTATGTGAAAAGCACCAAATTTGAACTATATGTTCTTTACGGTTCAAACAAAAGTTTAATTCTAAATAAAATAGAAGACCATTTGTAAAATTTCATTTGAAAAAGTTAGTTCCGGTTATGCTGCAGAAGAATATGAATATATTTATGAAGCCTCCGAAGTCTCCTTTACCATGCTAGAAATATTAAGATAAAACTAAATACTCGTCTACCATTCACACTGCATAAAAAGCATGATACATGTAATGAATAGTTTATATAGAATGGGAATGACCTCAGTTATTAAGAATAAATAATATTAAAGATAACCTTATTGGCATTTTGAATAGGAACTGTCATCTCTAAATGTTGGTTGCTCGTTTATTGCCAAAATAAAACAGAGCTCAACCATTGTTCGATGCTTTACGTCTTGAAATTAATTCACCAATCGTAATTTTTGTTTTTTTTTTTTGTTTAATACTTCTGACCACAATCAGTGTATCAGTATATCAAGTGACTTACCCACTATCATCGTCACCACCATTGATGACATCCAAGGCGGAACCATTTCCAGTGCTTTGCTCGAATGCACCGCTTTCATAGCTTAGATCACTCATGCTGTAAATAAAAATAAAATTCTGAGTAATCATCGACAATATACAATAAAAAGAAAAATGAATTAAAACATATTTTTAGCATTGAATATGTAAAGAATAAAAAGAAGAAAATGACAGAAAGAAATGGATAACCCAATGATTGCGATAAAGTTCAACTATAACAAACGGATGGAGGATAAAATCATTATGGAAGTCACTAATTCTTTAACAAGGAAAACTACTATGTCAATATCTCTAGAACTTCCTATGAATCAATTAGTCTTTTGAATTACTGTTAAATATTTTGTACTCAATGTTACTTTAACAATTGGTTGAGATTATTTTAAGATGAATTTGACCATTGACTTTCTCTCGGTATACAATTTTGTACAACTTACTATGTATTTTGCTTGAGGCTCAATAAAATATGAATAGTATTTCAATGGCACCTTTGTTTAATTTAGATTCTATTCTCATAAAAAAAAAAAAAAAAAAAAAAATCAATGAGGAACAGCCTAACTAAATCTAGAAATGTGTTGTGTGATTCGGAACTCAATACTTTTATTATGGATCATCAAAAATATAAAGTGATTCACTTCTTCTCTTTAGTTAAAGGCTTCTTTAAGAGGTCGACGGTACTAAGGGCAGTTTACTTAACTAATAGAAGTTAACAGATATAATTTAGGAAGTGATATCTTTGATAGAAATATTACAATGGGCTTTTAACTTAACCTACTACTACTATAACTCACTCTTGTTGAGAGTCAGTCACTTATTGATGATTGCGGCAATTTTTCTTTTCTTACTATAAGCGGCGAAGTGTTGTTGCCGCCGTTAGAGTGTTGTGTACTTTAGTGTGATGTACTATTATGAATAGTTTTGGCAGACTTCGCTGAGCCCAGCTTAGTTTGCGATGAAATGCAATAAAAAACGACATTTCACAGTCCAAAATAAGTAAGGTCCAGTCACTGTTGTTTCTTTTGGCTTTATAGCTTTAGCTTTGTCTCTTCTCACTCATTCAAACGCACCCAATGAGGCGACTTGAATTCGTTTTTCTAAATTAGTGTCAATTAAGTAATTTAAAGAGGTCACACTCGAGAGTCATGTTACACGCTACGCCCTGTCTGTCTCCATGGTTGGTCAACTATATTATTTGTACCCTCATACGTCTAGTCCAGTCCAATCATTTGATCGTTTGGTCATATATATATAGACTCACATTTACTTAATGCGATTGTGCCTCCTTAGGTTGAATTCCAAATAATAATTTAACTGAGCATAGTATGAGTTGCATACTACTATCATCTATCCGCACAATTGTCCGCCCTATTGCTTTATTTGGCTTGGCTTGGCTTGGCTTGTCTTGTCTTGTCTTGTCTTGACTTGTATTGACTTGACTTCACTCTTTACTTTCTTTTTTATTGTTTTTATGTTGTTGTTACTGTTGTGTTGTTTTGCGTTTTACGATGATGACTATGAATGTAAAACAATTATTATTTATATGGGTGCAGAGATCAACACTCAACTTTAATTGATTGTTTGAATTAGTACTTTGTTTTTTTACCCTTCATACATTATTCAAAAATATATCTGCAAAAATTTCCGATATTAACTGTACTTGTACGAATGGGTAAATGCTAAACAGTAGCAGCATGCAGTCCACTTACTTATCATAAAATCCTCGTAATAGTTATGTACAATATATATATATATATATTCACACATGAGAAAACTAAACATAATTTTTATTATTTTTTTTTTTTTATTATTACAGAGATCTTAGTCAAAATGGGTAACATCAACATCTCTCTAAAGAAAACTCATTTAATATGATACAAAATCATGTTTCTTGCAGTATTTCCGAAATTATTAGGGGTACATATAGTTGCTATGGTATTCCATAATTTAATATGTATATCAATAAATTTTGACCATAGAGTTTTATGCATAGAAATCAATATTACTATATTATTCCAAAAAAAAGGTGCTGCTGTTAATCTGGAGGAATTGCAAGGGAAGAATCAGTCTTCTGTCTACTTTATTGATCCCATTGCATTGAAAAGTCCTGAGCTAATCAATTATAGAACCATACTGTTGAGAGATCACATATAATATAGTCAAGACCTTACACCATCAGTATTCCATTTATTTCGTTCCTTACAAAAATTCTTAACATAAATGGTAGAAGTCTTGCTTCCAAAGACATCTGAATAGAGCACCTTACATAGTTTTTGAAAGAAAAGGAAGGATGTTTTTTGAACGGAGGATTATGAAGTTGCCCCATAGATCCCAAAACTCATCGAGCACAATGGTATATACATCAATGATTAATATTTATTATGCATATTAAAACAATTGAATAAAACTTCACTGACTTTTTGAGTAACCCATTGGTATAGTATGACCCTCGTGATGTTCATCATTTATATGTATGAGAAATTATACATAAAAAAAATCCCTAAAGCGATCAATTGAAGATGAAATAAAAACTTCAATTAACAGAAACAAATTCCCAAGCCATAAGAGATGATTGATCTGAATGATATATGTGCGTACATACGTCAATTTTGTGAAAATATCTAACTAATGTATAGTATACTCGTATTATTTCATTTTATTGGATCTTTTTGGTCTCACTCCTTTCATGGTTTAGGAAATATTTCTAATTATTGTTTTTGATCAAAAATGTTTTTTATATATATACATAAGTACTTAGTATTACATATATGGAACCTTGAATAATTCTTAGTATAATATGAAGAAACATTTATAAGGAGATAACCGAGTTAGCAGTCAAGACAAATGGCATAATTTAGACTTTGATTGCTCGCTTATTAAATGATAATATGGATGTGATAGATAGTGAAAGGGGGAGAGGGTACTTAAGATTTCTATGCATACATACTTGTACAATTTATGTTGTGTATATTGAATGTATATACAAAAGGTATGCATGTATGTACGAGTATATACATAAGTATCTATTTATATAAAAGCGTATCTATTTATGACCATTAACCATGATACAAATATGAATGCACAATTAATGCCTAGTGCTGTAAATACAATACTTTCATCATGCTTTTAATCGATTAATAGATCGATCGGTTAATTAATGAAGTAGTAAATAGCTATTAATCTATAATTTAAACGAGTGAACCCAACTTACACATAATTGTACAAGTATTTGAACGAAATAAACTTTAAACATTTAATGGAAGAGGAATAATTGAGTTTTTTGTTGTTCAGCTATGAAATTGTATTAATTTTAATTAATGCGTACGACGAGTCTTATCAGGCTCCGCTCAATGTACACACATACGCAAACACATGTAACATGTGTGTGTATATATAATATGAATTGTACTTTTCTATCTCTGTTTACATCAGACTCTCTCTTTCTCTTTCAATGTGAATGACAACATTTTTTTTTTTTTTTTATTGTCATACGCTTCGCACCAATTCGTGTAAGTGTATCATCACATTAGACTGTTGTTTGTAACACATTAAAGATTTTATAAAGTACATACTTGATACCCGGGCAGATTTTGTCCTGGCTCTCTTTCTTAAAAAATTACTAGATACTAACTAATTAGTAAAAATATTCAACTCCAACATCCTTTATATGGCTGTGAAACATGGAATTTGGTTGCCTCAAATATTCAAAAGCTGCAAGTTTTCGTAAATCGTTGCTTCAGACAAATTTTGAGAATTTTCTGGCCTGTCACCATTTCTAATAGAGAATTGTGAGCCCGTAACCACCAAGCGCCATTACGCATAGAGATCTTGAAGAGGAAATGGGGCTGGCTCGGACACGTGTTAAGGAGAGATCCAAACGACATCACCCGAACGCAATCGACTGGAATTCGCAGGGCAGCAGGCGTAGAGGCAGGCCCGCACTGTCCTGGAGAAGAAACTTGGACCTGGACATAAGGAAAACAAACAAGACCTGGAGTGAAATCAAGAGATTGGCGCAAGACAGAATATAATGGAGGAACCTTGTTGTGGCCCTTTGCTCCCACGAGGAACCATAGGACTACGAGTATATATATAATTAGTTGACCTAATGAGATGTTTGTCAAAGACGAATTAATTGATTTTAAAATACGTTACTCAGCTTTATATGCATCTCACTTGCACACCTCACTTTTTTTTTTTTTTTTTCGATTTTTCGACTGTTCCATTGGGTTTTTCGAATTTTTCCTAAACTTTCCTCATCAATCACTTTGTGAAAATTGCATGAAAATCCGTTCGGTAGTTTTTGAGTTTATCGCATTTAGACAGACATACGCGTCAGGGGACTTTGTTTTATAATATGTATAGATGTATAAGCAGGGATGGCGATTTATTTTTAGAATTGGGAATATTTCATGTTAAAATAATGTAGACTTCAATTCTTCAATTAAGATTTCTCTTGATTGCTACTGAGTGGTAGATAGTACTTACTATGTATTAGAATGATAAGTGGACAACTATAGCGATATAGTAGTCCCACAATTTTTGATCTATACAGTTGATACTTCATTCTGCTGTGACCTTGACTACTCAAGTCTCTGTGTATTTCATTTCTAAATTTCTTCAGAATGATTAATTTTCTAAACATTCGATTTTAAATTTCGGTGTCGACAATATTATTTCTTTTTCATAAAAGCACAAGTACGTATGTGAAGTATACGAGTATGTACTCAGGCACCCACCATTATAATTATGATTTTTCCTATTTTGAAATGTTGAGTTCTTAAGAAAAAATAATCTGAACAACACCACAAACAGAAAAACGAGAAAATCTCTGACTTCGATTATACTTTTTATGAGACACTAATCATTCAGATTTTATGATATTTCTAATGAACAAAAATGTGAATGTTTTCCATAGAAGAACCCAAAATTTAAAGCATTACAGTTATAATATAATATAATATAATATAATATTATTAAAATGATGCGCATCAATCTGGAAAGTCGTAGAACTTTGTCAAATTCTATAAACATATAAGTCTACTTCCGATTTTCTCATAGATATTTGAAAGAATATTTTTTCTATCAGTACTTCTGACGAAAAACCTTAGATCCAGTGGAGGTGAAAAAAATTAATTGCAGCGATTCCATGCTTGTACCATCAACTCAAGCAAATCTTCACACCTAGGCGTAGCATTTGTCCAGATATCACTCAGAAATCATTTCGAAGATGGAGCAAGTCCTGGACAAACGAGTAACACTAAATATGTGAAATCCATCACGACATTTTGGTTTGCAAACTTGTGGAAATTAAACAGGCTGCTGCGCCCAACCACTAAACTTTCCTTGTCAAATAAAAAACTCATTTACAAGCAAATACACACTTACAAATCTGGGGCATCACTAAAGCATATTTATAGTGAATATAACTGTTTCTTTTAGTGATGTAAAGTGCGTCAATAAAAAGCCTCCATATTCAACAATAGTCAACTAAATACAACACAAGTCTTAATAAATTTTTTGATCTAACTTTTTGAAAAATTTATACAAAATTAGTATACATATTTCATAATTTTATTATAATTATCTTTATAATATTAAATTCGAGCGTACGGATGCTTCATAATTCTTCTCCTCCTAAACGGCTGGACCGATTTTGATGAAATTTTTATGGGATCATCTAGCTGGGTCTTAGATACATTGGATCGGGTAGGTGGCGCTGTGTTCCAGATCCAGGCAGATTTTTTTTTACCAATTTTTTAGCATTTTTTTATTTAGTGTAAAATATCATGAACCGGTTTTAATACATTGTTTTTTTTTTTCTTTAACATCAAATGAATGCTAATGAAGCAAGCTGCATACTTATTTTTTTTTCCAATGGAAAAGTCGGAGTTGATGGACACAAATTTCGCATATGAAGTTTAGGGACATATTTTAAAATCTACAATTTTAAGTCGCCTTTGTCAAACATCTCATCAGGTTAACTAATCAGTATTCAGTAATTTTTTGGGAAGGAGGGAAGCAGAAAATAACGTCTATCCGGGCATATAGTATTTTACTATAATTTCAATTTTAAATAAGACAGAACATTTGTTTCGGTTCATAAAGGTTTACATATCTTTGACATTCATACCCCTATAATTGAGTTATATATAAGTTAGTATATAAGTACATTTATCACTTTAAATTGATGAATTTTGTTTGGGGTTACCGGAAAACCCTGCATTTCATAATAAAATCATTCGATATCGATACCGAGTTATAGCTCGTCACCATTGAAAACTGAAAGAATTACACATGGAGGGATGGAGGGAGAACTGAGCGAACGGATGAATGGACATGGGTCAGTCGATTGTATAGATTATTTATGTGGCTTCCAATTCGAATATCATAGTAAAGGTAAAAACCAACAACGGGGCCTTCAGATATGCTGATTACTAAATTTATAAACAAGTCGGGAATTTCAAATATGCAGATGCTTTTGGAAATGAGCCACCGTGCCAATGAGTGTAAAATATGTAAAAACATATTACTTACATACATTGTTTATGTAGTAAAGAAGTAGATTTATGATATAGTGAGACCGATGTAACAATTTTTTAAGTTTCCTTGTTTAATTTTTTCATATTAAATTCCAGGTAAATATACATACACATTTATAGTACATGTTTGTATATGTACCAATGCCAAACAGAGTCATACAACTGATCTGATGAGAGAGCGCTTTTAGAGGAAATCACTCTCGAGTAAATGAATGAGTAAGTGAGGAAGTGAGGAACTAAGTGAGTGAGGTAGGCAGGGTGCACCTGACATACGCAAAGCTGAGAACACCAACAACATCAACAGTAGCTTGTAGCTTTCTTGAACAGGTAATTCAGGTGGTGGTGGTGGTGAATAAAGAGCTCTCACTTATATGAATGAGATCTTGTATGTTTAATTGGAATCTCTTTTTCTCCACTCTCCACTCTCTGTTTTTTATTTTTTTTTTTTTTTTTTTTTGCTGCTAATATAGTTGTGTTTTTGTTGTTACAATATTATTGCTGTTGGTGATGGTGTTGTTGTTGTTGTTGTTGTTGTTGATGAGTCAAGATTTGTTCAATATGATAACAATAACTCACTCATCTGTTTAAAGATTTTTTATATCGTTGTTGTAAATATTTTAAACATGACTAGTAGTGAGTGCAATATGTGATGGTAGTAAGTAGTAGTAAGCCATCAATATACTCGTACATACATACATACAATATATTTTTTTATTTTCATTATTACTTTCTTATAATTTTATATTTATTTTTTTCTTTTATGATCAGATCAAATTTTGCAATTGTTTATTTATTGAAGTATTATATTTCTCTTTCATTGACATTCATTGGCAATTTGCCATTACAAATTCATTATTCATTCATTAATTGATTCAATTTCCAATAAATTTCATTTCATAATAAATCACTAGAAATTTTAAATACTTAGTACTCATTAATCATTTATTATTTATGTTTATACATAATTTATAACTAACTAATTTTAAAGTAACATATTCATTATTAAATACATAATTGAATTTTCTTACTTTTCATGAATGTTGTAACTTGAACTTGGAGTATTTGTAGTTTATATGATCGATTAAAACAAATGTTTTGCTTAGTAGAACAGAACAAACAACAGATTTTCTGTCCTTTATCTCTTAAGACGACCGTTGAAGATAGAACGATAAATACAACATTGTTATTGATTCAATATCACTGACCACTGACTGTTTATGTCAACATACATAAGTATATGATGGATGATATGTCCAAACATCAGATTAAATTAACAAAACCATATTCATTCATTCATCCACACTCACATTAAGTGTGAAGTTTATAGAATTTAAAATTAATTTAATAAATAATAACACCAAAGATAACTAATGCACAACAACTGATAGTTTTTGTTTGTTTATTTTTTAAAGTCTAATCAGTAATGATAAAAGAAATACATACATACATAAGTATATTTATATAAGACAAGACCACAACACAAACATTTGAAAGAAACAGAACTTTTGAATTTAACTGCTGCAATTGCGTAAAAAAAACAAAATCACAAACAAAAAACAAAAAAAACAAAAAATATATGTATATAAAACAACAGAACGTCAAAAAAGAAACTTTGAGACGACGACGCGAACCCGAAGTTTCGAAGTGAAGTGATGTGTTTAACAAGAGCGAGCGTCAACAAATGACAAACCGCGATCAATGAATGCATGAATGAAGGCGCCTCGCGTTGATAAATAGAACCTATTTCAATAATAACGACGGTATGACCGACGACCGACGACCAACAACCGACCGAACGAACGAAAACAATACGAGCGAGAAACCCAACAACAGCAAATAGAATAAAAAATACAATACGAGATGAAGAGCAAATGAGCGGCTCAAAGTTTGTTAGTTGGCCTGATGACAAGTTCTTATCAATGTCTGCCTTCTTATTCATACTCATAGTCATACTCATACTCACACTCAGTCATTCACATGGTAGATTTTGGAAAAGAGAGTAATTAAGTGAGTGAAAAATTGAGTGTTAGTTTTAATAAAAAATTGATTGAATTATGAGTTGCACGCACACATACATACAACAGTTAATGAGTCAGTGAGTCGGTCAATGAATGAGTAAGAAAGTATGGTGAACTTTAAAATACATAAATAATATACATACATACTAGATAGTATGTATATGAAACACTGACGCATTAAGTTGGGGGCCCCGGGCCATCGGTTCAGAGGGTATTCCAAATCCCAATTAGTGGATCATACTATATGAAATCCTTTTTATTTATCATATTAATAACTTTTTCGAGTGCTGTACCTGAGCCTCATTTTCACCTTACGATATATCTACCAATTTCAGTTTTTCCGCCCGGGACCCCGACAAGCTAATTTTGCCAGACTGGTTACCGTGGCTGACTCGTATAGTCTACTACGAGCCACAATTAGCACTTAAGTGCTTAAGTGAAACTACTTCCTCGCCGAACACAAACAGTTTGCAAAACACATCTCGTAGAGTTTAGGTACTTATTTTAAAAGGTCACCCGGATATGTGACCGAACAGTCCATGAGGTTATCGATGATATATTTACCCAGAAACGTATTTCTAGTTCATGCCAGTGCTGGCCATTGTCATAGAAAGTGGGTGAGTGATTATTTTTCTTCTACGTTTTCACAACTTTTACAATGGCTTCTGAAGGGAAAACCCAATCTCTCCGCTTGAGTCCCAACAGAAGTGATCAGTAAAAACCGCTGTGAGCCTTGCGGTATCTGTGCGTCTTCTATTGATTAGTCTAATCGACCTATTTTCATTGTAACTAGACTAGGTAGTACGTGCCAGTTAGAGCTCTCTACGTTTACTCTATGTAGTGTACACAACATCTAGAGCACTCTAGCAATTGTTTCTCTCAAGTCTAGCTAGACCAACAAACTCTAGGTAGAGTGAACAACAATCGATAGTGTAGACAGAGATAAGACGCTCTAGCTAGAGTGCTCTATCTCTATTCATCATGCTAAATAGAGTGATTAGAGCGCAGGCAACAATTTACCCATACAATGATAATCAATATTGATATGTGATCCAGTGTACGTTTGTTGTTTCGATATTGTTTGCATAAAGGTAGGCATTGACCATACAAATATTTGCGCAAATGTTACGAAAAGAGAGATAGAGAGAGCGCAAGCCATTTGTGTCGTCGTTGGCATTGTTTGTGAGCTTGTGCAAATGTGTGACGAAAATCAAAACGTTTTGATTTGCATCATTTGTGGATGATGAAATTCTCTCCTTCTTGCGAAATTTTTTATGTGAATAGACGCGTGCGTAAAACGGACAAAATATAGAAACGGTAAAGAAAAATAAAAGAAACAAAAAAGGAAATATTATTTAATTATTTAATTATTGGTTTTTCCTTTTTTGTTTCTGTTTTTATATTACAAATTGTGGTTTTCTTTTCAAAAAAAAACAAACAAACATTTCATTCAGCTTGTAAAAATGGAAAATGAAAGACAATAATTTAGCAACAACAACTATTTGCGCAAATATTTGTATGGTCAATGCCTACTTTAAGTTTATATGTATGTATGCATATATTTTGTTGTATTGTATTTCTCATTGCAATATTGTAAATTAAGTATTAAATTAAATATTGTAATTAATAATAAATGAAATAATTGTTTCAAATTGTATTTTTGAATTTATTTGAAAATTCGATTCTGCCCAGGTAGTTTTCGAAAAGGAATCGGATTCAATAGATATGGTCATCTGAAATATGGTCATTACATCCCACATCAACGAACAAAAATGTATAATCAGCGCTTTCGATCACACATTTTTCGTGCGAAGTATTGTCATCAACTATGCGCTCAGGCCTGCCAACTCAAAAAAAAAAAAAAAAAAAAAACCTAAAGCAAAGTCGAAAACCCCTAAAAAAAAAACAATGTATGTTTTAATATATATATATATTTTTTATTTACATCTTATTTATTATATTAAATAAATATATTAAATCATTTTCTTCTGCTTCTTCCGATTTTTCCATATAACAATTTCACATATTTGACGTAAATAAATTTAACATTTTTTTGATGAAGTTACGCAGGATCCAACATTTCGTTGCAATGTGAATCGGATCATCATCAAACTTTGCAGCATTTCAACTGACAATCTATTTTCGCTACTTATATTGTATACAGAGAATATAACAAATGCTAATACAAATTTTCCAACATAGAAATTATATTTGAAATATTAAATAACTGATAAATAAAGAATATCCTAAATTATTTTTATAGGGAGTTTTTCTAGTAATTTTTCTTCCCTAAAAAAAAACCCCCCTAGACAAATCCCCACACACTTATTTTACCCCTAAATCCAGGGCTAAAACTCCTAAGTTGGCAAGCCTGTACGCTCTAAATGCTTTCGATAGAAATATCATATCATACAAATGTATTAATAATGTACACAGCTCATAGAGTAATCTAGCTAGATTCGTCCTACGCGCTCTCAGAGACTGCTCTATCTAGAGCAAATTTCTCTATAGTGTACATACACAGCTAGAGCAGTCTAGCTAGACAAAGTCTACCCTTAAGATTCAATATCTTTCCACCTTCTGTTAGTCAGATTACTCAAAGAAGATAAATGAAATATTTACATAATTGTTTTATTTAGTACCAAAACATAATCATTTAGATAAAAATCCTTACTCATGATGTTTGTATTTGTATTGAGAATCGATCTGGATATGAGAAAAAATGTCCTATATCTATATTTGTAACCAAGTAAGTATACGATGAAAGGTATATAGACTTCAGTGTCACCGAAGTTTATGTATTTCTTATAAATTTAGAGATCAATGAGCATTTGTCATTTGACTTTATCACCCTAAAATTGAATGAATTTGAACAGAATGCACCCAGATCATTTTGAGGTCTTATGTCATTAGTGTGCGCCGTTCTTAAGGCAATAAAATTGTTATTCATCATATTATGTAGTACTTATATTGTAATCAATTTAACCCATTCATTTATTTAATCGCTCATTTGCTGTAACACCCGCATTTTTTTAATAGATTTTTTTTTTTTTTGTTTTCTCTTTACTTTAAATGTAATGGTCATAATTAAATGTATGTATGTACATAAGAATATTAATCGGAATCTTCAACAATTATATCTACTTACATCTGACATAGAGAAAATTACTTATATAGCATTTACTCAGACCGCACTTATATACTTAGTTTAGAGTTTAGATATTTATTTATCGTATCATAATCTAACAACTTCACTATTGATAATTGATTTTATTAACTAGATTTCTATATACATTTTATATTATATTATATTATATTAAAGAAAGGAAAAATATGGGAATCCTTAAAAGATTATTCTATGTAAAGCACTTAAGTATAAAATCTCCATTTTATGAGATCTTGTTTTGATAATTTTGTATTCTTTTCGCTTTGTAGATGTTTCAACATAATTCAACTGGATTTTCACATAGTGGCCGAAACATGGATCTCGACATAAACGAACAATGAAATCTATTGACGCTCCTTAGAAAAACCGACATAAAGAAGGTAAAGACCGTACATTAGACCAGAGTGGTTATCGACTTTTGATCATTTGTCGAACCATGTAAAATATAAATCGCGATTGTTACAACGCAGACTTATAAGTTTTTAAATAAAAACTCCCCATTTAGGGAAGCTTTTTCAATTGGACAATGTACTACGGGTAAACACAAGCTCGGCATCGATGGCTTATATCAACAAATTTTACTATGAAATAATTCTCCGTGCAACATATTCTCTAGATTTTCAGTTCCTGCAACTATTTCGTCTTTTCAAAGTATTTCAAATTTTTGGGGAGGAATAAAATTTACCAACAGTGAGCAGCACAGAGACCTTTAAATCGTCTTATTATTTAGAATAATTTTTTTTTGTTTTTCAGTTGGACAAAAATAAACCACCGACTATAAATAATTGATGTGGCAAAACAATTTGCAGGGAAATGTTTGAGTAATTCAAAAACGGAGCCTACATCCTCTTTTATGTCCATGCACCTAAATGTCATCAGGGTGGAGACGTTTCAGCCTCCTCCTGGAAGTGTTTATGGCAAGATCGGATGCTTATTTGTTGACGTGAGTTCTTAGCCGTTCATTATACTGGGTTGTGTAAAGGTTGATCTGCTCACGAACTGAGAGGATTCTCAGGAATCTGAATATGACATCATTCCGCACAAACCAAGGAGCGTTTACTATCTGACGGAGCGCAGAGTTTTTCATCTTCTGGATCATAGGTGATTATTATTCAACAAATTAAAAAAAAAACGATCGGTTAAGATGGTTGGTTGGTAGTAAAGATGATAACTTTGATCTATTTTATTACACATAAAAATCTTTTACTTACCATGTTTTCTAGTCATCACGTAACTACAATTTTAAACACTTTGTTTGGTCTGTGTAGACGATATTTTTTAGTCCGTGGTCCGTCAGATCGTTTATTTAACTTGTACTTTTTGTTTTTAATTTAGCATTTTTAATTCAATTTGCAATTGAAAAGTTGACTGAAATCAGATAAATTAGGAATAAAGAAACGAATCATAATGAATCATAATTACATTACATTAGACGATTGCAGTACAAAATTTTTTGGAAAGAAACACAACATTTGTGAGGTGAATTGAAGTGTATTATATCTTTGTGTTTTGTGTTTTTTTTTTTGTTAAACAATTTTTAATAGTTTCACATGCTTCAAGTGATTGTTTGTTTTATTTACTATAGATTTCTGAGCAAACTGGAAATATGCTAGGTTTGTAGACGGGGTATGGGGCATAAATTGTGAGTTGACGGATGCTGGCTGAGAATAGCGGAAAAATGCTATGCGTGTATTTTGGGTTCGAAAACGAATTTGTTTGATATTTTGTAAACAAAACTTAATCAAAAGGAAAAACATGAAAAAAAACATTTAATTTTGGTCTCACCGAAACTTTAATACACTTCAGACTAATATTTAGTATGTTTCTCGTTAATATTGTAATATTATAATAAAATAAATGAATAAAAAAAAAAAAATTGGGAAACATTTTTGCATTTAATCATAAAATCTTATCAGTGGCAGTGGGGGGATAAGCTTTTCAAATTAAATGAGGAATTATGATTATATTTTCCAACAGATTGAGTAATAGATTATAACAGAAAGATTTCGGGGTTCTTCTTTCTTCAAGATTGAAATTCTAACTCTATTTGAACTGTTTCTGTACTAAGGATATCACTAGAATAGATTAGATCTTCACCTTTCAACTTAATGAATAATATTGAAACGTTGTCAATTCAGTCTTTAGTCTCCAGTACATTCTAGTAGGCGTCACAAACATTAGACTGATGTGATCAAATACTAAATATATTCAAGATATGTGTAAAAAGCAAAACAACAACAACAAGAAACAATTTCCAAAACGATGAAGTCAATACACAATTTTGTATTGTATTCGTTGTTGTAGTATACTGGAAAATTATGTATGTTTTTATGGGTTTTTGTTGTTGAATTAAAATGAAAATGAATTTTCTATATTTTGTAAGTTAGTTGAGTATAGAAAAGCGTGAAAAGCAGAACGTGCCTAAGAAAAGCTACTTACTAAAGAAAAAAAAAAAAGAAAATAAAATAAAATAAAAGAAAAAACAAAATATTTTACAAAGTTATAAGAAGATAAATAGATTCAATCAGTTAAGATTATATGTATGTACATCATTCAGAGTTATAGAAAAATATCAGTGTGTATACCTGGATATACTACTTAGTAGTACTTTTCTGTTCTTTCATACATCAAAAAGTTAACAGAAAAAAAAAAAAAAAAAAACTATATCTTTTCTGATTGAATACCATAAGATCAGATCAGATCAGATCAGAAGAGATCAAAATCAAGATCAAAGTTCATCAACATTTACCAAGGAGTCAAAAAAAAGGAAAAAGGAAAAATCATCCAATGTCAACTAATAATGTCACAAAAAGTGGATTAGGTGTAGTTGGTGCATTGAGAACAATGAAAGTGTCCAGTGACGTTGATGGTGCCAGTAATGAACTCTTTGAGGGCTATTCAAATGAATTGCTCACCTTTGCTTGGGTCGCATGCATAATTTTTATTATTGTCGGTGTCCCGGGTAACCTTTTGACAATTGTGGCACTCTCACGTGGCAAACAAACACGAAATTCTACTGCTATATTCATCATGAATCTGTCATGTTCAGATTTACTGTTCGGTTGCTTTAATTTACCATTAGCTGCATCGACATTTAAAGAACGCGCTTGGACCCATAGCGATCTTTTGTGCCGATTATTTCCATTATTACGCTATGGACTCTTGGCAGTTTCTTTGTTTACCGTCTCATTGATAACCATTAATCGTTATATAATTATAGCACATCCACGTCAATATCTAAGGTAAGTCATCATCATCATGATCATCATCATCATCTAAGATAATGTGATTCAATTTTCTAGATATTTATTAATTTGTTTCATTTCTGTCGTCATCATTTAATAGAATCTATCAACGTCGATATTTGGTTTTAATGGTTGCCGGCACATGGATTACAGCTTTTTCCATAATGATTCCAACATGGCGTGGCATTTGGGGGCGATTTGGTCTCGATGTAGGCATTGGTTCTTGTTCCATACTTCATGATAAAAATGATCGTTCACCGAAAGAGTTTCTATTTGTGGCTGCTTTCATGGTTCCATGTATTTGTATTGTGATTTGTTATGCACGCATCTTTCATTTAGTTCGAAAGGCAGCAATACGAACGCGTGAACCACAAAAGAATGAACAACTGTCGCTGCCAAATCCCACAAGTTGTCGGATCTTAGTTCCAGAATCACCCGATAACAAGAGTCGGCCAAAAACACCCACTACGAAGTCAAATGCTGAAGGTATATAAGAGTATGCACTAAATATCGTACATATTTTCATTAAAACCCCAATTACAAATGCTGGTCATAGAGCAGATTCCGGAATGAGAGATCAAATTATAGAAATCTAAAGAAATCTAAATCTAAATTCAACAAATCCTATAACTTCTATATGACTAAGTTGCAGTATAAGTTTATTAACTATTTGACTAAGGAATTATTCATCTTCCAAAGACTTCCACTTCCGACAGATAACAATACCTTGGTCTTATAAAAATACCCTACTACCCTGTACAACTGTCCGCCTAACCTAACCTAACTCAATTGAATTAAACTATTACTATTGAGGTTACTTTCTTTCTTAGGTTCTGTCTGATACTTTGACCATGATGACTGTTTTTACTTGATTACACAATATCACCTACCCACCTATATACTTTTCCTATATACTTACATTATATTACATGTGTATATACTTAAGTACTTACCATATTCACTTACAGCCCTCTTGACATCGGCACAGAAACATCAGCAACTGAAAAATGATAATAACGATGATGTGGAGGAGACAATCCAAGAGTGTCAGCTTCAAATCAATAATATATCTTATCCATTTCTGATTGATGAATATATTAAGTATATTGATGACAATGCATCCACAGACAGTTTACCCATTTCATATAGCATCAAGCAGGTTAGTGTAATGAGAATATAATATTCTACTACTACTACTACTACTACTACATCTAATACTATATTTTAGAAACCACAGTCACAACCAGAAGTCATGCAAACGACAACAGCCCCATTGACTCCACCGATCGTAGATGCGTGTTCACCAACAGTATTAAATAATGTAACCACCAAAACTAATCCATTCAATGAGTAAGTCAAGTGAACTGAGTGATTAATGATTATTTGGAGTTTTGTAATACATATTTACTTATATTTATCATTTATTATAGGAACAACAAAAGTAATTTAAAGACTTCCCTGAGGACTTCATTTATACGGTTTAGCTCTCGCAAGAGCCATTACATCTCCATTGGCAACACTTCGAATGCTTCATCAATATATCCTGGACGTATGAGCTCAAAAGATCGTCGATTACTTAAAATGATACTTGTTATATTCGTTTGGTTTGTCGTTTGTTATTTACCCATAACAATAACAAAAATCTGGAAGGGTATTACCGAAATACATGTATTTAATATAAGTGGATATTTGTTGATCTATTTGACAACATGCATTAACCCATTGATTTATGTGTTAATGAGCTCAGAGTATCGTCGTGCCTATTGGAATTTATTAAGGTGCCGTAATCAAAGCGAACAACAACATTAGAACACAAAAACAGAACATCGATCGAGTCTACGTCCCGGGAAGCAGAAAGCACTTGAGGATTTGCAATCTATATGCAGCAATTACAACAGCGGTCACTTGGAATCTCATCATTGTCTTTATGACTTTAGTAAACGCTGTAACAAACTGAATAGTAAAATAAATAAGATGGGTCCCTCATAATACATTTGTTGATCTAGGGAATTTTAAGATTCTAATGGTAAATAATAAGAAATCATGGGAATTTATTTAAAAAATCAATATAATGTAAAATAATGGGTATTCATTGTATTTCTATGGACATTTTTTTTTCGCATTTCTTGGGCAACAAATATATGATCCATATACGATCGTATATAACTGATCGGGAACTCACATCCTTTTATTATTAAATGTTGTTTTTCTCTTTGATTGTTTTTTTTTTATACTCTTCACGGGAGTGAATAGTATTATAAGTTTGTCATGAAGTTTGTAACACACAGAAGGAGACATCGCAGACAACATAAAGTATATATATTTGTGATCTGCTCGATGAGACGAGTTGATTTAGCAATGTCCGTCTGTCCGTCGGTCCATCTGTTCGCACTCCTAGTCCTTCAGTTTTTGAGCTAGAAAACTGAAATTTTTTACATAGGTTTCTTTTCACCAAACGCCGATCAAGTTCGGGAATCTGCCGAATCGGACCACTAGGGGGATACCTCCCATACAAACCCCCTTTTAAATTAATGTTTTTATTTCAAAAAGTTTTTTGTTTTTTGACATATCGCTATAAGTCTCTGATCCATATCCACCAACCGTATAAATTTCATGATGCTAGGGTTACCAGGAGAGGTACCTCCCATACAAATCCCCTTTTAAATTAAAGTTCTTATTAGAAAAACTTTTTTTTTTTTTTTGACTTATTGAACTGAATTTTGGACACTATAGGTCTCTGATCTATATCCACAAACCATGAAAATTTCAAGACCCTCCGTCTACTAGGAGGGGTACCCCCCATACCAAGCGGGATCCAAATTAAAGTTCTTATTAGGAAACTTTTTGTTTTTTGTACTATCGACTTAAAATTTTGACACTATAAGTGTCTAACCCATAGCCACCAATCTTATAAATTTCAAGACCCTCGGATCACTCGCTGGGGCGTGAAGAGTATTACAACTTCGGCATAGCCAAAGTTAGTCTTTTTGTATATTTTTTTTTTTTTTTTTTTTGTTTTTAGTGAAATAAATCAAGTACAGTCAACAAAAAAAAAAAAAAGAATAAAACCCATTAAAAATATTCATTTGTTTTTTATATATATAATGTTAAGAACATTTGTATATTAAATTGCAATTGTAATTAATTGTAACGTTGTATCGTATGATTTTTATATATAATAATAATACATAATAATTATATTTATAATAGGTATATGTATATATATTTATATATAACTACACACACATATATGTATATTTATGTATGTTTGTATATGTTAGTATATACTAGAAATATATAGACATGTTCCCAAATCCGATTTAATTTGAAATTTATAGAAGTAAAAAAAAATACTATATAGATCAATATAAATAGATTTCTATAGTTGGTATTCTGATATCCGATTACCGACAATTTCATATTTCATGTTTCCAATCATTTCAATATATTATATATTTAATTTATATTTTTAATATTTTTAAGATTCCCATAAGAAGTGAGTTGTGGGTTATACTACTAATACTGACAATAATACAATAATAATGATGAGTTGCTAGAAATGTGGTTGGTTATATGTAATTGATAATAAATAATATCCCAGTTAATTGTTCGATAAATGCAGTTAATGCAGTTTATATCACAAAATCAAAATATGAATGCATATATATTTTTACTTAATTTATAGTCATGGTGACTATATCCGATTTATGTAATTAAATATAACAAATTGTAATATTATTATTTTTTATAATATTTTCTATATATTGTCTATTGAAACAACCAATTAATTGATCTTTTTAATATCCATAATATGATTTCGAATATGATCAATATTTTTTCTTCTAAATATTAAAAAAAAAATAAAATAAAAAAAAAAATATCAGCATTTTTGTCTAACGAATTTTACTTCTTGAAAATTCATAGATAAATGTGTATGTGCGGATTTTGCGGAACATGTCTGATACATTTTCTTTTCTATATGTAAATGCTTTTGTATAATTGATATTGTTTTGCGTTAAATCTTCGTTTTCCGTTTCATAATTATCGTTTAGTTCCACTATATAAGTTATTATTATTTTATTATTATCTCGGTATGAATTTTGTCTACTTAAAGTTAGTAACACAACTAAAAATATTCTTTCAAAACAAATGACAAATGATTTTTATTGTTGTAAATTTTTATATAATTAACACATATTAATTAATGAATTCGTCCAATCCATCGAACCATCCATCCATCCATCCATCCAACCATCCATAGATCCATTAACCGCCATACAATGGTTATTTTTTTTTTAACAATTGCCACCAATTATACTGATTCCGTATGCTCTGATATCTCCAGTATAGGACTTTCACTTAATGGCCAATTTGGCGCAAATATATGATTAAGTACTGGAACAGTCGATTGCAACTAAAAGAAAGAAAAGTCATTATTAATTTCAGTATCATAGTATTCATTTGCAATATCTTGTTTCCTTTCATTCAACTCTCAAAATTTATCATTATTTTATGTACGAGTATAGTATAATTCTATATGTATTTCATATTTTATATATACTCAATTATTTTCTCGTCCTATGTTTGGATTATGGAAATTACTTATGAAGTCATAATACTCCTCATGTAGTATATCTTCTGATAATTGTACAACTCCCAGTAATCCAAGGGTCTTGAAATTTACATAGTTGGCGCATATGGTATGGATACCTACAGTGTCCAAACTTCAGTTCCATAGTAAAAAAAAAAAAAAAAAAGTTTTTCTATTAAGAAGATGAATTTGAATCTGGGAGCTACCTCTCCAAGTAGTCTGAGGGTTTTGAAATTTACATGTTTGGTGGATATGGTCAGAAACTTAAAGTGTCCAAATTTTAAGTCAGTAGTAAAAAAAAAAAAACAATGAAAGGTTTTCTACTAAGAATTGGATATGGGTTTCTATGGGTGCTACATGGCTAAATCAACTCGTCTCCATGATCAAGATTCAAGAATATGTATACTTTATGGGGTCGCGGATGTCTCCTTCTGTGTGATACAAACACTTCATGACAAACTTATAATACTATTCACTGCGTGAAGTGTATAAAATTATTGAAAGTGAATAAATAAAATGAAACAAAATCATATAGAGAAAGTGTTAATTTTGGGAAAAAAACATGGAAATTTTGGAGTGCTATAGATTTCGTATTTTCTTGAAAAATACATACGTATATACATATGTTTAAAGACTACAATAATTTGGAAGCTATGAATAAAAATGATTATTGTTATAATTGAAATGGGAAAAAGTATAATTCTCCTTGGAAAGAACCCATGGGGAATATGGTTTAAAAAATTTATTGCAATGAAATAGTATGTACGAGTATAATAAAACTTACATGATAATGGGTACCTGCCATAGGTGGCAGCGGTGAGGTTCCATCCTGCTGAACTGTCATGGGCATTAAATTCCATGTATCCATAGATGCGTGACGACTTATAATTGATGAATTACACTTTGGCGACAATGAACCAATACCGCCAACACCACCACCTGCCGATGATACTGAACCGCGTGGTGATAACATATTCACTTCGCTAGTTTGTTGTTTAATATACGATGTTTTCATGAAATTCTCACCACTTATGGGAGTAGTTACCGATGATGATTGATTTGTAGTACTGGCATAGCTAGGTGAAAGTGGCGAATGCCGATCCAATAGACTCAATTCATAAAGGTCATCGGTTAATTGCAATTGATCGGTAGCAATTTTATAGTTTGCTTGTTCACGTAACAGTTGCTGCTGTTGGAATTGCAAGTGTTGCTGTTGTTGATGCAAATGTTGATGCTGCTGCTGCTGCTGCTGTTGGTGGTGATGGTGATGATGCTGATGTTGATGTTGATGCTGATGCTGACGACTAAGTTGACTCTCAAGGGCATATTGTTTTTGAAAGAGTTGACGTTTTTGTTGCAACAAGCGATGTTGCAACAATTGTTGTTGCAATGGCGGCTTATGCATGCTCGACGAAGGCATTGTGTTTAAGTGATGATAGAACATGGCAGCATCTGGATGACGTGGCTGTGAGGGAATAGGTGGCATTGGTGGTGGCATTGGTGCATACATTGAATGATGATGTTGGAGCAGATGTTGATGTTGATTCATCTGGTGATGATGTTGTTGCATATGATGCCCATGCCCATGCCCGTGCCCGTGTCCATGCACTTGCCCACTGGAATATTGATGGTGAGTGTGCGGTAGTGTTTGTGTGTGGTGAAGCAACGATGGCGTCGCCGAAGGTGGCGGCGGTGGCGGTGTTAATAACGATAACGAATTTTGTGGATGATGGTTGTTGCTTGCGTCTTGGACTGATAATTTGCTTGATAGCGTATAAAATTGACTTGGCTGAAATTGACAATTATTTATGTTATCCATGTGCTGCAACACATTAGGATTGGTATGAGCACCACCATAGGTGCTTTGTTTTAGTGCAATGGCATCTTTTTGGAGCTGTTGAATCTCTAGCCAACCATTACGTTTGACATCGTAACGGTAGCTACCATAAACTGTGCCCGCATTCAATAGAGCGCTGGAACTCATAAGGCCTTGAGCAACTAGACCATCACTAGCACGTCGACCCTCTCTGTAAGTAGTGGTACAAAGTAATTGAAATTGAAAAAAATGGAAATGGAAATGAAAATGAAAACGAATTGATCATTATAAAAACCGAACGCACCTGAAATGCACAGGCGAACGTTTGCCAGTAAATGGAGCGCAATTTTCCAATAAAGCCGGTGGCGACGGCGCCAATGACGATGCAGATGATAGCGATGGTTGCGGTGGTGGTGGCACAGAACCTTGTTGTTGATGTTGCTGTTGCACTAATAATGAACCCACTACTGAACCCAAATCCGCCCCAGCTGGTGGCATATGAATACATGAATTGTTACTGCTGTACAATGAATGTTCTGAGGAGTGCTCACTGCAATCGACAGCAGTATTTAACAATGAGTTACTCATGCATGGCAAACTTTCGGCAATATCTCCTCCACCAGCACTACCACTACCACTGCCACTGCCAGTGACACCATTTGGAAAAACGAAATCAATGCTATCGTATGCAGAGCAATTACTTTTCGATGAACCACGACTTAAATTCTGACTGAGACTTTTCGAATAGCTGACAATGACACCACTGGAGGAACTGCTGCTGGCATAGGATTGCATACGTTGCGTTGCTGTTGCTGTCCTTGTTAGGTCAGTTGAAGACTGAGAGCCATCTATGAGTGTGACATCAACTTGGTTTAAAATAAGTTGCTTGTAATATTATTGAAGGGAACTCTCATACCTTTTGTCTCAGTTCCATGGTCAGTTTCGCATCCTTCATCTGTACTAGAGCTTCCTTGCGCATGTACCGTCTTAGTTTCCACATACATGTTATTTATGCTAGTCTCTTCGTCTAAATTGTTACGTGATTTCTTTATTTTGCTATATAATCATCATCATCATAATCCTAATTAGTAAAAGAAGAGCTTCAATATTCTTATGTAACTTACGTGCAACCAACTCCATTCATTTCTGGTTCTGTTTGTACTCTGTGTTCATGTTCCATGTCACTTACAATGCGACCACTCGATGTACTTATTTTTTTGTTCGATGATTTCATGGGCAGTTCAGTTGCCTCTTCTGATTTCGATTTCTAAATTATATATGACAAGACATTCATTGGTAGAGATTTAATATACGAGTACGTAGGCATTTTAAACATCAAAGTAATAATTTCATATAGGAAGGACACCTAATACTCCTATTAGACGAGATATTTTTTAAGTTATCCCTGTTCTATGAGTCCCTCAGACATTTTCAAGTGGAAGTAACTGTCACTCATTATAGTTAAAGACTAATAGAATCAATCTCAAGAGTACATCTCTCTGTAAGTCTTACCTGATAGCCTTGCCTGATGCCCTAATTGTCCTAAATATGTTATTATTGATATGTGGGATTATAGCAACTCTTGCAACTTACTAATGTGCTGACTAAAAAAATGTTATCAGATTTAGAAGACTGCATATCAAGTCTTTGGTAGGAACTCATACTGGGCACTGTCTAATGTCTATTCGCATGACTTTTGTTCTAGTTATAGAGACGAGGAGAGGCTGGAGATAATCCAGAAGCTTTTCTGTACCATACATGCTCCAGTACTGTCCGAAAGTAATGTAGATAGTAATTGGTATCTTTATTTTTAAGGGAAACTGACAATTTATAATATGCACAGGGGAAAAGTACTCGTAGCCAGCTCCCGACGGTAGCCTTCGTGTTTTATTATACTCTTCACGCAGTGAATAGTATTATAAGTTTGTCATAATGCTTGTAACATACAGAAAGAGATATCGAAGACCCCATAATGTATGTCTATTCTTGATCAGCGGGACGAGACGAGTTGATCTAACCATATCCGTCTGTCTGTATGTATGCAAACTAGTCCCTCAGTTTTTGAGCTAGAAAGCTGAAATGGAGCTTTCTTTTTACCATACGCAGTACATTTGTCGGTATGAACCGAACCGAATCGGACCACTAGGGGGTAGGTATCCCCCATACAAACCTTTATCTAAATTAAAGTTCTTATTAAAAAAAAAAACTTTCTTGTTTTTTGTAATATCAACTTGAAATTTGGGCACTATAAGTTGCTGACCCATATCCACCAACCATATAAATTTCAAGACCCTCGGACCTCTAGGGAAGTACCCCCTCCCCATACAAACCTTTATCTAAATAAAAATTCCTATTAGAAAAACTTTCTTGTCTTTTGTACTATCAACTTGAAATTTGGACACTATAAGTGTCTGACCCACTTTGGATCGGCGGGAAGAGTATTACAACTTCGGCATAGCCAAAGTTATTCTGTTTTTATTGGTTTTTGTCTCGATTACTCACCTCCAAAGGGAGTGGACTCTCTTGTAGTGTTTGAAAGAGTCTAGACGCTTCAGCGGACATTTTATAACGAAAACTTTGGCTTGAATTGGTTGTTGTTGATGAATCAAAACTATTAGAACTTGACATAGTTTTTGATTCTTTACGTTTGTATTTGGCATCAGTCTGATTTTGATAGTATTGTTGTTGTTTTTGATGTTGCTGGTGGTGACGATGTTCACCACTCTCAGTTAAAAGATCGGCAGTGCGTTGCTGTTGCTGTTGTTGTTGCTGTTGTTGTTGCTGTTGCTGTTGTTCTAATAATGGTGAAGCCGGTGGTGGCGGTGGTGGAGGAGTTTTAGTGTCAGCGATAGCAGTAGACTATTTTGGATTTAAAAAAAATGTACAATAATTAAAATTTACAAATTCACATTCATATGTGTTGTAATTTTTTAAAGGATTCCATTCTCACCTGCTGTAATAACAATCTACAATCCTCAGTGCTCTGTTGGATGATACATTCACTTATATGCTGATGATGATTATTATGAAGCACCACATGATCATGAGTGTAGGAATCATGATTATGATTGATATGATGTTGATGATGATGTTGATATTGATGTGGATGTGGATGCGATTGTGGATGCGATTGTTTTTTGTAAAGAATACCGGTACCGAAGTGAAGTTGTTGCTGTTGTTGTATAGTCTCACCGCCATTTAAATGCTGATTTGATGACAAATTAAATTCTCTAGATTTGAGATTCGCTATCGATAGTAGTTTACTATTATTGTCCATGCTAAATGTGGCATCATCCGGACGTTGGCAGTTTATACTTATACTTAAATTATTACGACTTAGTCTAGATGAAGATGTTGCCATTGATCGATTCTCATGCAAGGAATGCAGCGACGGTAAAGGTGGTGCTGGTCCCGGTGGTGGTACCGGCACCGATGCCGCTGATAATACTGAAGCTGTTGTTGTAACATTATGTAGAGAATCCAAATAGTGTGGATGAGGATGTTCCTGTTCGCTTGCATGATGCATGGCCAGAGGAGATAGCGAGGGCGATGGCAAGCCGGAACCAATTTTTTGTAAATGGCTTGCAACATGAGTCATCAGTTCATTGGCGGTGGCATTACCGGTAGCAGCACTGCCGCCAAAATCATCCATTAATGCAGTCTGATGTCGGCTAAGTCTTATATGTTGATCCTTTGGCAGAATCATTGGGTTTATTGTCTGTTGTGTCTGCATCATTTGTTCATTTAAATGCAGATTTGGTTTTCGATGGTGCGTTGCGTTGTTCGTTATTATACTTATGCCAGGACCTGTCGTTGTCGTTGTTGTTGGTGTTGGTGTTGGTGAAGTTGTAGCTATTGGGAATGAAGCTGGTGTTGGTGTTGGCATTGTAATTCCTAATGCCGTAGTCTCCAACACAACCGGCTTCGAATTGTAAAAATGTTTCGTTGTAACGTTTGTGGAACTGGCAGAACTCAACGTTTGATGATGATCATACGAGTTCATAGATCCTTTGGACAATAGACCTCTATTGAGTTGCATTGAAATTTCCTGAGTGGCTTTCTTATAATTAACGCGATCCATTAATAGCAAATATATGGCAGCGACATGATCATAACTATTCTTCTTTAGGCTCGCTTTAGTTTTATCGGGTGAAATCCCCACAAATTCGGACATTATCCGTAATATATCCTCATTGGGCTCTGTACTATGATTACGTTCAATTTTCACATTATATTTGGTTAGATAAGCATTATCCACCCACTCAGGGTTCAACCAACGATGTTGTTTTATCTGCTTGATGGTATAACGTCGTGTCGGTTCAAGGACCAGCATACGCCGTATTAGATGTTCACATTCTAAAATTTTAATACATAGTATGGTATATAAATACTACATAGAAAAGATGCTTAAGCTTAATTTTTTAATTACCTGAAGACATAAAGAATGGTATACGAAAACGACCAGATAAGACCCGATCACGTAAACTTTGTAAAGTGGATCCATCAAATGGTAAAGCTCCACATACGAGTACATAGAGAACAACTCCCAATGACTGGAAAAAAGAATAATAGTCTCCATGTACATACATCATATTTATTTATGTGGCTATGCACAGTGAGTAGCAATTTAAATAATTTCTACTCACCCATATATCGATTTCTGGGCCTGTATATTGTTTGCCTTCAAAAACTTCGGGTGCTGCATAAGGGGGCGAACCACACCAAGTTGTTAATAATTCACCCTGTTTGAAGTGATTGGAGAAACCAAAATCTGCTATTTTAATATTCATATTGTAGTCCAACAAGAGATTCTCAGCCTTAAGGTCTCGATGAACAATCCCATTTTGATGGCAATACTCGACCGCAGATATAATTTGCCAGAATTTAATGCGGGCCGCCGTTTCTGACATACGTCCAAATTTTGCAATATAATCTAACATTAAGAATTATAATATTAAATTAGTATTTTTTTATTCTTAAAAAATCAATTGTTGATTTTGAGAGGGGACTCACCAAATATTTCACCCTCACTGGCATATTCCGAAACAATATAAATCATATTTTTAGTTTCCATAACCTAAAAAAAAAAATTAATCAAATCAAATCAAAAGATAAATATATAATTGACTAGCATAGATTCATTATCCATTATATCTCACTGTCACTATCACTTACCTGGTAAAGTTTTATAATGTGCGGATGATTTAAACGTTTCATAATTTCAACCTCTCGATACACTTTCTGTAAATTTGTCACATCCAACTGAGACTTATCGATAATTTTAATTGCAACCTGCAAAAAGGAAACGATAATCATATAGTAAGTATGATATCATATATCATATGTATGTACATATATCCAAAACTTGGACTCAATTGAAGTTACTATATAAACTACCTTAACTAGACTCTTTAGTTATGGTCCCCATTATTTTGGAAATTTTAACTAACTTATTTATTGATAATTAGTTGGTTATTAAAAGTTAAGTTTTTGGTGAACTATGGATGATGAATAGAGGGAGCTTGCCATGCTTTTAAGAAATGCTTTGAAATTTCAAAAAGTGGTGGGATTCGAAATGAAGAAATCTTTATTTATTTACTACTGATCGCATCCAGTTTATCAAGAGATTATGCTGATGATATGAAATATAATCATAAAAATAATGTCCCTTTTCATTTCAGTTTATATGATTGCAAAATTTCAATGCATACTAGGGGCCTCATTTAATAGTTCGCCATAGCATTATTATTAAGATTTGTTTTATTTCCTATATAAAATGGATTCAAATGATTTCAGATTTGAAAAATATATTTACTCTTAAATACTATAATATAATGAAGAGAGAGTCCGGGGCAAATTGAGAAAATCCGGACAAGGCATTAGGTTAAAGTTACATCTATATTAGTATTCTAATTCACAAAATTATTAGTAGAATGAGACTTCAGTCCGCCATTGGAAACATGATGATGTTTTTAAAAATATTCGTATTTAGTTAAAGTTAGATAATAAAAAAAGGTATCACTGGTAGTGCCACTGGGTGGTATTGGTGTACATACCTCATTTTTAGTGATGCGATGACGGGCTAACTTCACAACAGCAAAGTTTCCTTTACCAATGGTGCGTTCGATATCATAAAAACCCACACGTATGGGTTCTTTTAATTTTAACATATCTCTATGAGTAGTACTAGTGACGGCTGTAGTCGTGACATTGCCAATACTGCCAATACCGCCGCTACCACCACCACCAACACCAACTCCAATACCATTATTATTGAGCAATTGCTTTCCATTAATCACATCATTGTATGCTTCTATGGATGATGTTAATGTTGGTGAATTCGATGGATCCGTTGGACAGGTTCTCGTTGTTGTTATTTTTGTTGTCTTTATTGATGTGGAAGTATTGGAACTACCGGGTAGGTGGAAAGTACTATTAACGATACCACCGCCGTCGCTACCAATATCATCCATTGATAAAGTTTTCGTTGTTATTGGGTACGATGATGATGATGATGTCTCAGATTTTTTCGTTGTATTCTTAGCAGTAATCGTAACCGTAGAAGCATCGGATGGAATAAGATTAATTACTTCAGTTTCATCGGCACTAAGATCAGAAGACGGCATAGCTTTCTCTTTGACCAAAGTTATGGTGCTACCAACATCTTCACAACAATCAATACCAACTTTTTTAGTATCATTTTTTGATTTGCTCTTTGGTATTATTGTCGTTATTGAACTACTACAAAAATCGACGTTAGTATCCTTATTTTTGGATTCAGTAGTAGTACTGCTACTTCCAACGATTTCATTTCTGTGCTGACTTTCGCACTCACTCATTTTATGCTTGATTCTTTTGATTTGATTTGATTTGATTCGTTTTCGTTTGATTTGATTTGATTTCACTTTATTTGACTTCTTCTTTTTCTTCTTCTTTCAGTGATATCGTATAAAGAATACAATACTTTCAAATGATGATGATATGAATATGGAACATGGCAAAGGCTCTGTAAGTTAAACTTAAATATATAGATTAATAATATATGTAAGTACATACATAGTTAATAATTTAGTATGACACAAATGCGGACAAAGCAAACAAAGATCATGTCCATAATGATTAATTAAGAATATCGGAATGAATTATGAAAATACATATTATACATACAGATGATGAAGATTAGACATTTCGTTTTTTTCCCGGTTTTATTGTACTCGTATGTATTATATACTACTTCCCATATTACTATGTATACATTATGTAGTATACTCGTAGAATATGTCACGCGGTAAATTTTATATTTATTTATTTGCTTTGTAGGCGTGGTGTGGCCCAATAACCCCCTGATATTATTGTATAATACAAGTATATACATATATACAATATATATATATATATATATATATATATATACATTCTTATATAAATAGTGTCTTGTGTTGTGTTGTGTTGTCTTGTCTTGTCTTGTCTTGTCTTGTAATTTTTAATGTGTCAACAAAACAAGTAACAAGTACGAAAAGAAATAAAAGGTTACTTGTTCACCTCATTCCATTCCACAGTCTCACTTGGGTTCTTGATTCTTGATTTAGCAAAAAACTTACTACACACGGTACAACATCACACTCACTCTTTGAGTCTGCCGAAACAAAACGAAAAATCAATAAATGTCACTTGCCGATTTTTGTTTTTCTACTACTAGTCATTTGACTCATAATTTTCTAAGTCAATGTTTGCTTTGTTATTTTTCACATTCTTTGTTCTTTGTTAAAGTATCTATGAACAAGGAAAAAGGATGAATGAATGAATGAATAAATGAATGAATGGATTGATGATGATGATGATGATGTTGATGTTGAGTGCACAGAGTTCCTTCTATGCAACTGACTGACTGACTAACTGACTGACTGATTGATTGACTGACTATTGTTGACTGAGCTGTACAAAGCAAATGTCGAAATGAAGACGACAATGGTTACGACGATAACAAAATATTTACATATCCATATCAATATACCAAAGTAAAAATAAAAATATACCTTCACGGTAATAATAGTAGTAGTAGTAGTAGTAGTAGTAAATATAGATAGATGTCGTGCTATGGCCCCGCTACAGTGAAAAGCCAGGAACAATTGGAACATGTTAAGTTGTTTATACCGTTAAGGGTAACACTTCATGCCACTCCAAATATTAGGCAAAGAATATTGCATTTGCATCTCTGCCACCATTGCATTAATATCTTCATCTTCAATATTATTAATCACATCCATATCAACATTTTCTTACTATTCCCCATAACACAAGTTCAATTCAGTTGAAGTGTTTTTTTTTTTTTTGTTTGTTCATTTTTGTTCTTTTTTGTAGTTTATAGTATTTATTATTATTTACTTATTTATTTTTACCTTTTAATTGATTTTTTTTTTAATAATTTTTTATTTTTGTAAACTTTTTATTTCGTTTAATTTTTTTTTTTTTTTTTTTTTTTTTAGTAATATCACATCACAATTTATTTATTTAGTGGGAAAAAAAATTGTATGAGAAACAAAGAAAAAACTAAATAAATAATAATTAATAATCCTTTAAAAGACTTTCCACACTAACGGCATCTGTACGTGTACCGTTTATGAACGAACGAATGCCGACAGACAACAAGCGACATCTAACAACTAAAGATGCAGATGAAAATATGAGTAAAAAATTTCATCGCAAAGGAAAATATATGAAAAAAACAGAATCCAAATCCAAGCCGACATTAGGTTTAACGCATGCGCTGATCTTTCGTTCTGTGGGTTGCATTCGCAACCCAATTGGACAAAGACTATTAACGTTCATGCAAAATATTCCAGTTGAAACTAGTATATGGAAACTATGCTTATTTCTAAATGAAATCTCATCTTAAAATTCATCAAAAATCTCATTTACTATAAACTAAGTTTTGACTTCATTCTTCATTCTATTTGTATGATATTTTTATGGATTTAGTATAACTAGGACCGACCACTTTATCATGGTGAAAAAAAAATAAATAAACAACCCATATTTGTAGAATAGTAATTCGATAATTCGTTTTAATTATCGATATATTCGCATTAGTGGATTATTTTTATACTACAAAACAAATTATTTACATATATTGAAAAAAATCAATTTCAATTTTTACAGATACAATATTTCCGAACAGATAGGCAGGCTATGGTATATTTTCTTCAATACTGACAGTGTTACAATTTTTCTTCAATCCATTTATTTAAATTATAATTACTTAAATTTACTATGTGCAAAGAATTCATCATCATAAAATCCACTGTACTTGTTTCTTCTGGGATTTCTATAAAATGTATATTTTTTTGAAGGATAGCCAATGGTAAATCATTCACAAGAGATCCAATCTATAACAGATATTTTTAACCGGCACGTTTTAATAACTTCGTCGCGAAGTTTTTCACAAAAAAAATGTTCGAGGTAAACACGTGGATTTTTTAATGTGTTTGATGTGTCATGTCGTAATCTTCACCCCATTCAATTGTACTTTACTATGACAAATGTGGGAGTCATTTTATACAACGTTTTGCGTTTATTCAAATGACATTTTGAGTCCATCGATTGAATTAAACTTAAAAATAAGCATTCATATGTAAGTGAGTTCAGTGGAATTTCACGTTGTAAGTATTATAAAACCATTCTGAAAATATACATAAATGAATTGCTTGACAATCATCATCATCAACTGAAAAAACATTCTTAAAAAAACGTGTTTTTATCATAATCACATTTACGCAATTTATGATCGATCACCAGTCTTTGTTGCATAGCTAAGAACGCATAGCACGTTCTTTGAACATATCTCTTCCTGAAGCATATTCATATACGTAATTCTGTATCGTGTACCAATCGTGTGACTCCAGAAAAGAGCAGATTCATGTGACAGAATGTTTTGCTGTTTTGCTCATTGCTTTGGAAACCAAAAATAAAGGTTTTTCTTCCAAGTCGGGATATTTATCAGATCATGATCGATTAGAATTAACGTTTAGCTAATTAGCCAAAGCTACTCATTATGCATCGGATTATTGGATTTTTGGATGAGAGAGTAGTCGAATTATCGAATTATTATTGTAATATATAATTTATCAAACGAAAAGTTGTCATTATTACGCGTAAAAGATGATGATGGCATATTGTGAACGATTGCCATTCACACTGTCATTCAAGTGTTTTGCAGTGATCAAGTTGATTGACATATATAAATATAAAAATGAATGATACTGTGATGTGAACGCCAATTTTTGCGATCGATAACAAGAGTGACAGGGAATGACAAAGATACAGTCGATTTCATATTTTTTTTTTTTTGTTTGACGGCATAATGTGAACGATTGCCATTCACACTATCATTCAAGTGTTTTGCAGTGATCAAGTTGATTGACATATATAAATATAAAAATGAATGATACTGTGATGTGAACGCCAATTTTTGCGATCGTCAGCAAGAGTGACAGGGAATGACAAAGATTCAGTCGATTTCATCTTTTTTTTTTTGGTTTGACGGCATAATGTGAACGGTTGCCATTCACACTGTCATTCAAGTGTTTTGCAGCGATCAAGTTGATTGACATATATAAATATAAAAATGAATGATTCTGTGATGTGAACGCCAATTTTTGCGATCGATAACAAGATGGAATGATGGGAATGACAAAGATACAGTCGATTTTATCTTTTTTTTTTGGTTTGACGGCATAATATGAACGATTGCCATTCACACTGTCATTCAAGTGTTTTGCAGCGATCAAGTTGATTGACATATATAAATATAAAAATGAATGATACTGTGATGTGAACGCCAATTTTTGCGATCGATAACAAGATGGAATGATGGGAATGACAAAGATACAGTCGATTTTATCTTTTTTTTTTGGTTTGACGGCATAATGTGAACGATTGCCATTCACACTGTCATTCAAGTGTTTTGCAGCGATCAAGTTGATTGACATATATAAATATAAAAATGAATGATTCTGTGATGTGAACGCCAATTTTTGCGATCGATAACAAGATGGAATGATGGGAATGACAAAGATACAGTCGATTTTTTTTTTTTTGTTTGACGGCATAATGTGAACGATTGCCATTCACACTGTCATTCAAGTGTTTTGCAGCGATCAAGTTGATTGACATATATAAATATAAAAATGAATGATACTGTGATGTGAACGCCAATTTTTGCGATCGATAACAAGAGTGAAAGGGAATGACAAAGATACAGTCGATTTCATCTTTTTTTTTTGATTGACTGCAAGCGCATGACACCTTGGCATATCGGTGTTTTTATACTATTCACGTATTATAAGTTTGTCATGAAGTTTGTAACGTACAGAAGGAAACATCGGGGACCCCATAAAGTATATATCGTATATTCTTAATCATCGCCACGAGACGATTTGATCAAGCCATGTACGTCTGTCCGTCTGTATGTATGCAAACTAGTCTCTCAGTTTTGAGCTAGAGAGCTGAAATTTTACACGGATCTTTCTTTTCACTTTATGCAGTACATTTGTAGGAATCAGTCGAATCGGACTACTAGGAGAGGACCCCCATATAAACTCAGATAAGATACATGTTTTTTTTTTGTACTATTGATTTGAACACTTTAAGTGTCTAACCCATATCCACCAACCTTGAAAATTTCAAGACCCTTGCACCATCAGAAGGGGTAGTTCCCATACAAACCCAGATTCAAATTCATCTTCGTAATAGAAAAACTTTTTTGTTGTTTTGTAATATGGAACTGAAATTTGTATAGTATAAGTGTCTCATCCATATCCACTAACAATGTAAATTTCAAGACCCTAGGACCATTAGGAGGGGTAGGTCCCATACAAACCCAGGTTCAAATTCAACTTTGTAATAGAAAAACTTTTTTGTTGTTTTGTAATATGGAACTGAAATTTGTACACTCATAATCAGAAGATATAAAAGTTGCATGAAGCGTATTACAACTTTGGCAATGCCAAAGTTGGTCTTCTTTTTACTGGTTTCGTTTTGTTTTTTCCACATTATTTAAATTGAATTGAATTCTCTATTTTTTAGATAGACTACATACTTTTAAATGATTATTTTTTTAAGCCTTTGCATAAGGCATTATATATCTCCTCCAAAATCGCAGAACTGGTAATCCTCGTGCCATTCACATTGTCATTCAGTATAAAGGTCATCGGTTGTCATTTGATTGTGCAGAGCTCATTTTGTCATTCGAATGACAGTAGCAAATAACAATTTTTGATAATGATTTTGGGTGCCTATCTTCTCATTTGTTACGCGATTGAAATGAATGGCAAATTGTCATTTGATGTAAATGTAGCTTAACAAGTAATTCAATTCAATTCAATTCAATTTCTTACTTCATTACGTTTACATATATCGCAATTAATTGAAATAAGTTGGATGGATTTTATGGATGTACAACCAGGATCACCTTATTATCGGGACAAAGACGGCTATGGCTATAGCCCTGGGGTACATACTCGTACATATGTAGTATGTATAGTATATGGTAACTATGTTTATATCTTTTTAGCCAATGAATTATGTACTATTTTTATGTTAAGTTTTTGTTAGAAAAAATGTTTTTTTTTTCTTTTTTTTTTTTTTAATTTTATATTCTTTTGATGATTATATGGAATAGTCACGTGGCTGTGATTATATGACAATGTACGCTTATCTAGATGATAACCTTTTGCTAAGAAGGTCATTTGGGTGGAATCTCTTCAGTTGACGTCGACTTATGCCAAGGACGAAGACTGTTTGGATGAGTTTGCGGCATCTGTTGGTGACGGATGCAGCTTTGGAGGATTTCGTTGCGCATTTTCATGTCTCGTGCAAGGTGATGTTGGGCAAGATGGTGTTGTGTAAGATTATTTTGTTGCGCATAAACCATAAAATAATGTTGAAATTATAATTTAATAAAATAAAGTTAATAAAATGTTTTTTTTTTATTTTTATTATGTTTTATTTGGGTAAAACTAAGTTGGTTTGTATGGAATCTGGACCGATTTTCAATAATACACAGTTTTTCAGGAACGCATTAACCATATTCAACTACAAGTTTCGACTGTACACTACTGAGTTTTAATTTATGAAATGAATTATTATGTTTTTTTTGCGTTAAAAGATTCTACTACTTCATTGGGTTGAATCCACGAAGGTGAAGGTTTCACTATTTAAATGTTTGTTTGATTTCTCTTTGTGGGACTTCTTACCTTTTTTTTAATGTTGCTGGCAACCGAATCGATAGCGAGATCATGTTTAAGATCGAACATAGGTAGTTTGTACCAACATACAATTAAAGGAAATGAGTTGGGTTCATGTTATGAACATAAAATCAGCGCAACTCTGTTATCAAGGCCTCCGGGCGTTAATTTTTATTGATTTGTGTGCGTGAGCTTGATATACTTAGAAATGATCAGCATTACGTGGATAATTGATTTAGTCATGCCCTGGTATATAAAAATCAGAATTCTTCGATTTCTGGAAGTGGTAACACCCATATATAATTCTCTTAAAAATCATGATAAACAATGTCTTGTTAGTTTTTTTTTTTTTAACAATACCTTTCATTGATGAAGGATGATTGACTGATTGGTTGATTGAAAGTGGCTTTATGATTAAATAGTTAAAGGTAGATGTGGTTGTAGAGATATGGTAAGCATCATTACTGGTAATGGTGTTATTAGCATTTGGCTTATATATGGTTCCACGGAGGAGCACACGGCCACAACAAGTTTCCTTCATTCGTTTCTGCTTTTGTTGATTTTTATTACGTTTGCTTCCAGGTTTCTCCTCCAGGTCTGCGCGGGTCTGCCTCTTCGCCGGCTTCATTGCGGGTTCCAGTCGATTACACATCGGATGATGTCGTTTGATGCTCTCCTTAAAACATGACAAAGCCAGCCCTATTTCCTTTTTGTTATTTCCACTCTCATTGGTGTTTGGTTGGTTCTGACCCACAGATTGGTGTTTGATATGGTATCAGGCCAGAAGATTCGAAGGATTGTCCGGAGGCAAAGGTTTGTAAAGACCTTTATGGCTTGAATATCCGAAGATGATAGATTCCAAGTTTCTCAGCCATAGAGAAGAGTGGATTTGACATTCGAGTTGAATATTATTAATATCTGCCAACGGACATTGACAACCGAATAAAAAAAGCAAAACAAGCTTTCGGCACCCTCAAAGCAGTTTGGAGTTCCTCAATTATAACACGACGCACAAAATTAATAAAAATAAGCATTGGCTTAGACAAAACTATCTATCTTAAACAAAAAAAAAAAAACTAAAGACCTTAATCGATTGATTATGAAATGTAAAACAGAGACTTACTCTCGCCACTTACATTCGTTATTTAACGAACGACGTACAGAGAGCGCTGTCCCTAGCGCTTGATCAGGGTAGAGCGAGATTGTCGACACTTTCACTTTTCGTAAAATCTACTTTGGCGCTTTTAACTGGAAATTGTTTATCAAATTTGGTTTTTTGGCAGCCCTTGCCATCTGGCGCCTAAAGTGAAAACTCCACTCGCTCTAGCCAAGGGTCGGCACTGCGTACAGATTACTCCTTATGTATTAAGCATTTGAAAAGAACACAATTCCAATGTCTTCCTATTAAAATAAACGATGGAAAATGGGCAATTAACAATGTCAAAAAATCTGAACTTTTCGTAGAGTAATTGAGTGACATATTTACTCCATAGGAAAGACAATCTGAAGATGAGAATGTGATTGTCGCTCAGGAGCTGGAAGCTATAACATGCGCTGAACTGACCAAAGAGATCAACAGTACAAAAATAAAAAGTCACTTGGCTATTGTGTGAAACTTTTAAAAAATATAATACATATAATTAAGGCATCATTCAGGTTACGTTATTGATCAATTTAATAATAAATAGAACCAAAAAAATTTATCCCAAATCATCAGTTCGGATTTCGACATAAACAACAACAACAATTGACCGAGTTCATAGAATCACGCATCTGATAGAAAAAACGTTTGAAAAAAAAGGAGTCTGGTTCGCTGTATTTCTTGACGTTGCAAAGGGATTTGACAAAGTTTGTCATATTGCATTGCCCAAGAAACTTAATTTATTGTACCACTGCCCCAACAATATTGCGAAATTTTGCAATCATCTCCTATGAAATCATTATTTTCACATTACGCAGGAGTACCACATGGCAGTGTTCTTGGACTGCTACTGTACATACAAGGGGGGACCCAAAAAAAAAAACGGGAATTACGCTGTGGTGGGGAGGGAGAGTGGGGGAACCTATTGTTTGACCACATGTCCGTAAGGATCACGCCATCTGCGTCAGTGTACAAAGTTGTGTCGCTGTGAGTGCATCGGTTCGCCTGTGAGATTTTTTTTAGTAAAACAACTTTTTACATTTCGGCGAAAACGTAATGGCAGATTGTCGAGAACTACGCGCGGCTGTGAAATTTTGTTTCCTGTTGGGCCACGGAAACTATTGTAATGCTTAAAACTGCTTATGGGGATGCTGCCTTAAGTAAAACCTTAGTGAGATGTCGGGAATGTCATGGAGTTCAATTCAGAGAATTTTATCCGAAGATTTGCACATGAGAAGGGTTGCAGCGACTGGTTCTTCCATCATGACAACGCGCCGACCCACACCGCCCTTTCCGTGAAGCAATTTTTGACCAAAAACGCCATGACACCGATTGTCCAACCCCCCATACTCACCGGATCTAGCCCTCTGTGACTTCTTTTTGTTCCCCAGACTCAAAAGGAATATGAAAGTAAAGCGTTTTGCCACTGTGGAGGAGGTGAAACAAAAATCACTGGAAGGCTTAAAGGACATCCCGATGAGTGAATTTAAAAACTGTTTTGAACAATGGAAGAATCGTTTGGAGAAGTGCATTGTGGTGAAAGGAGAATACTTTGAAGGTGATCAAAATTTGGTGTTAAAATATTAAGAAATAAAGAAGTTATGACGAAATTCCATTTTTTTTTTTTGGGTGCCCCCTCGTACTATTATTCACGCATGACTTATACTCTCTGACCCAAATTGCGTGACAGCCACATTTGCAGATGACACCGCGCTGCTTGGTGTTGGTGACACCGTAAGCTAATCAGCAAAAATAACATTTTCAATTGGACGGAAAAAGTGACGCATAAATCTTAACCAAACGAAATCCATACACTTCGGTGGAAGGAACACGTCAAGAAAAATATGATGAGCTTGACATGAAACAAAAAAGAAATGACTCGTGTGTAGCCAATCAATATTAACCCACAGCCTACCGTGCAGGTAAAAAATGCACGGGTTTGATGAAGAAGCAATGTCACGCAATAGTGAAGTATAGCTACTCTCTGCGGGAGAAGACGAGCATACAACATTATGCTGGCTACAAATAAGTGGAGTCCAGACGTAGGTGAATAGATAGAATTGACCTCTAAGGGCAATTGAACAGTGCTCTGAATCTTAGAGGGAAGCCTTGGACACCTACTCTGTAGCAATACATAAAGCAGTCCCGGAGTAGGTATACTGTAAACGATGAGGAGAGAGGTTTAGTGGAGACACCACACACACTATAGGTCAGAAGAGATTCGTCTCTACCTCACACACACAAAATAAATATATACTTACAATGAAATTTTCATACCAGTATGGAGTTATGGAGCACATCGATGGGGGTTTGCCAGCCAAAGCACCAAAAACAATATGTAACAATAACAAAAAAAGGAACTTAAGGGTTTTGCAAATGCACCATCGAATTAAAGAAAAGCTGACATTGCGCGCGGCCTTGGTTTGAAATCCGCCAACGCAGTGATAAAAAATAATAGAGCGCCCCATAAACACAGTCTCAGAAATCATATCAACGAAGAGACTTTCACTTTGATTGATGTCAATGGGCTAATATGACGGTTCAAGCGCTTCAAACCCAGAAACCTTACAGCTTTACAAAAACTCTAGGATTTGGAATTGTGAAATTGAAATGGTTTGTCTCTAATTAAATAGATAAATAGATAGATATGTTAGGAGAATAGATATTTTAGGAAGATAGATTCAAATTTTCCTTAAGTTTGAGCTGAAATTGAAATTTCTTTTGTTGCATTTTAACAAAAGATTTCTAAACCGTTTCAATATTAAAACTGCTTCAACACATCACTCTGCTCTATCAGCCACACTGATTTCTGGTGTCTACGATGTTATTGACACTTTAGTCATGTGGTTAACACAGTTCACTGCTTTGATTTTGGAAAGTGAGGGAAATGATGGTTATATTTCAGCCAATATCCGCAAACCCTTAATAAATTATACACTTATAACCTTCCTGATAAATCACTCTGTCCATTGGTGAAAACCATATTAAAATCCATTCGGTAGTTTTTGAGTTTATCGCGTTCAGACAGACAGACACGGCAAAAGGGCTTTGTTCTATAATATTTGGACCGATTTTGAACTCCCTGTTGTTTAATTTTAATCTTCCGCTGAACGAATATTGATCGCTTCTCTTTGGAACAACATTTTGAAATATTAAAAACTTATTTTGAATGTGGGTCTTTCATGGCCAAAACATTACGTACAAAATTTGGAAGAAATGAAGCGCCCACTGAGCGTGCACGGCGAAAATTTGTGGATAAATTGCGTGAAACTGGGAATAGCTGATATAATCGCTGCTGTGTCCGAAACTGTTCGCCAAAACCCCAGAAAATCGATTCGACGCAGAAGTCAACAAGTCAGCATTTCACGAACCACTCTGAGGAGAATTGTGCACAAACAGACCTCGGTATGTTTGCGTATAGACTCCAACTCGTTCAGGAATTGGAACCGAATGATCTTGCCCAACGTTAACGCTTCGCTGAGTGGGCTTTGAATGAGTTCAACGATTACCCGCATTTTCATCTCGGCAGCAACGTAAACAAACAAAATTGCAGAATTTGGGTAACGGAAAATCCACACGTCGTCGTACAGAGCCCAAAGCATCCAGCTCGAGTCACTTTGTGGTACGGATATTGGAGTGGTGGCGTGATTGGCCCTTTCTTTTTCAATAGTGAACGCTAACGAAACTTGATAACTGACTTTTTGTGGCAGGAATTGGAAAATATCAATCTCGATGAGCTATAGTTTCAACAAGATGGCGCAACTTGCTATACTGCCATTCTTCATTCTACGTACAAGATTCAACAACCGTGTGATTAGTCGTTTTGGCGTTGTCCATTGGCCTGCTCACACCTGCGATATGACGCCGCTGGACTTTTTTCTTTGGGGCGCTTTGAAAATAAAGTTTATGCCGACAATCCCCAAACAATTGATCACATGAAACAGAACAGTCGGGCCGAAATTACCCAGGAAAAAGTGGGGGAAGAGCTTGAAATTTGGTGTTCCAGGAAGGCCTACTGTCGAGACAGCTGCGACCAACATTTGAATCAATCTATCACATAAAGCAAAATTCGTTGAAGAAAAATTAACATTTGTCCATTTAATGACCAAACCAAAATCAGACCAATGGTTGGTCCACCCTTTATGTATAGAACTGCAATAATTTTGTTAAAATTGAACTGTTCTTTAGTCATAAATGTATGAAATAGTTGCAGTATAGAAAAAAAAAAAAAAATAGAAAAAAAAGACTAACTTTGCCGAAGTTGTAATACTCTTCACGCTCTTCTAGTAGTCCGAGAGTCTTGAAATTTAGAAGGTTGCTCAGGTCAGACACTTACAATGCCCAAATTTCAAGTCGATAGTATAAATAACAAGAAGTTTTTCTAATAAGAACATGAATTTCGATCCCGGTTTGTATGGGGGTACCCCTCCTAGTGGTTCGATGGTCTTGAAATTTAATTAGTTAGTGAATATGGATCAAACATTTTTATTTCAAGTTGATAGTATAAAAAACAATAAAGTTTTTCTAATAAGAACTTTAATTTGGATCTAGGTTTACCTCACCTTGTGGTCCGATTCGGCTGATTCCGACAAATGTACTGCGTATGGTGACAGCAAAGCTCTATAGCTCAAAAACTGAGGGACTAGTTTACATACAGACGGACATGGCAAGATTAACTCGTCTCGTCGCGCTGATCAAGAATATATATACTTTATGGGGTCTCCGATGTCTCGTTCTGTGTGTTACAAACTTCATGACAAACTTATAATTCACTGCGTAAAGAGTATAAAAATAGTATTGGAGAGAAATGAATGCGCTATGATTAGTTGACTATTTAGCTAAAAAAAAATATGTCATCATCAATGTCCTACATTTATTTAATTGGTAGGATTTCCACTATCACCAGATTTTCATCCTTCAGTGGCTTTCCACAACATTGATACTAAAAACGCACCCCCAGCCACCCGGTTTAAGACCCATAGAGCACATAGGGTTATGATTTACTAAAAAAGAAGATTAGAAAAAAACAGAGTGCCATCGAAAGACTCTTTGAAAGGAGCCATAAGTCACGAATAGGAGAAATTTCAGCGTCTTCGCTTGGAAGTTGTTATTGAAGCCAAAGATGGTCCGATAAAGTATTGAAACCTTTCCAAATTGTCGATTAAAAAGAATAGGAAAGTTATCTTTGATAATGTGATCGAATATGTAAGTAAAATAAAAAATCACGTAAGCGCGTTTAGTAATTGATTACTTCTTTTATGTTAATGGTGCTCAATAGAAAACCGCTCCGGGTGCCAACTCATGCTATGCCGATAAACAACTTCCTTCACGAAGCAAACCTAATGCATATCGAAGAAAGGAAAACAATAGCCGTTTTCAAACTCCTCAAAACCTTAATCATTTCTAAAGACTTACCGATTTACTCAATCTTCACGAAAAAGAACCAAAAACTTTCTCCATCCTTACAAAACACAATTGAACTATATAGCAAATAATACCACAAAGGTTCATAACACCATCTCCTCCCTAGGTATTTGACTCATCCTCAATTATCCTAACCCTCCACTCAACAAATAAAAACACTACAGCCCCTGAAATCTCCCAAACACAATTTCTTGAAATAAGAAACTCCCTTAGAGGATTCACAGACGACTCCAAGTCAAATGCTGGAGTATCGTATAGTATCACCATGTCATCCATAGCAAGACACCTTCTTCCGAATTTCACTTTTCTATATACAGTTGAAATTTCAGCCATCCTCCTAGCGTGTAAACATGCTCAGCGGAATCGTGAGAACTTCCCAACCTGCACTAATTGACTCTCTCTGGGTTCCTGGGCACTGTAATATATGAGGCAACGAGCTAGCGGATCAGGAAGCCAGAAAACCACAACATCTCAGACGTCACAAAAATTAAACACTGCCAAATACAAAGAACATTTTTGGACCAACACCAAAATAGCCAAATCACAACAAATCTACAATACACACTTCCATCAACAGTAACCACACAACGCCTTGACGTTGTTAAATTCATGAGACTGCGGCTCGGATACACGCAACTTACTCACAACCAAATTTTAAATAAAAATCCTCCCCCTACTTGACAAACCAACAACATAATCCTAACTACCAACCACGTCCTGTCAGATTTTCCACTCTACCAACCTAATATGAAAAATCACATCAGCACAAACGCTTTCGAAATTCCTCTCCCATCCGTCCCACCAAAACAAAAATCCCAAAAAAAGACCAACTTTGGCTATGCCGAAGTTGCAATACTCTACACGCCAGACACTTATAGTATCCAAATTTTAAGTCCATAGTACAAAAAACAAGAAAGTTTTTCTAATAAGAACATGAATTTGGATCCATGTTTGCATGGGTGGTACCCCTCCTAGTGGTCCGAAGGTCTTGAAATTTATAAGGTTGGTGGATATAGATCAGGCACTTATATTGTATTGTACAAAAAACAAAGTTTTTCTAATAAGAACTTTCATTTGGATCCCGGCTTGTAGTGGTGATACACCCCTGGGGATACACCCCCCCCAAAAAAAAATTGAAGTCCAAGGATCCTTAAATTTATATGGTTGGTGGATATTGGTCAGACACTTATAGTGTCCAAATTTCAAGTCCATAGTACAAAAAACAAGAAAGTTTTTCTTATGAGAACATGAATTTGGATCCCGGTTTGTATGGGGTCCGAGGATCTTGAAATTTATAAGCTTGGTGGATATATATTTGGCACTTTTAGTTTCGGTTCCATAGTACAAAAAACAAAGTTTTTCTAATAAGAACATGAATTTGGATCCATGTTTGTATGGGGGGTACCCCTCCTAGTGGTTCGAGGGTCTTGAAATTTAATTAGTTGGTGAATATGGATCAATCATTTATAGTGTCCAAATTTCAAGTTGATAGTATAAAAAACAATAAAGTTTTTCTAATAAGAACTTTAATGTGTATCTAGGTTTGTATTTGGGGTACCTCACTTTGTGGTCCGATTCGGTTGATTCCGATAAATGTATTGCGTATAGTGAAAAGAAAGCTCTCTAGCTCAAAAACAGAAGGACTAGTTTCCATACAGACAGACATGGCTAGATTAATTCGTCTCATCGCGCTGATCAAGAACATATAAACTTTATGGAGTTTCCAATGTCTCCTTCTGTATGTCACAAATTTCATGACAAACTTATAATACTATTCACTGCGTGAAGAGTATAAAACATAATAATAATAATTAAATATCACCCAATGGACATACTATTTGACCTTTGGCCTTTGCTGCTATAGCTTTACAATATAAGTAAGTTTTCCGTAATTTGGAATTACGTGTTAATTTTTTGATAAATAAATAAAATAAATAACATACATTTATTTAATTACTATATTTATTTCTCAGCATTATTTATAATATTTTTATAATTAAATCATATATAATCAATATATATATATATATATATATATATATAGTATATTATGCTGCATATATATAAAAAGAAAAAAAAAAAAGAATTATATTGTTGTTGATTTTCATTACAGAAAAAAAATAATGTATACAATCATAATAATAATAATAAAAATAATAGATCTAATCTACCAAAGAAAAAAAATAAAAACAAAAAAACAAATTAAACAATAAACGCTTTCTTTATCATCATCATCATCATCATTTAATCATTTATGTCTCAAAATCCACATGCACACATATGTGAATATTATTCTGTTTATTTATTTATAATCATCCTAAAATATTCAAAAATATACAATATATCATATATTTGAATGAACTTTTACAGTCGTCATATGTATGCTTGGGAGTTGATTGATAGATATATATACTTAGTATAGTATAAGTGTACATAAATTTATATATTATATGCATAAATGCTGTGATGTAGTGCAGTGCAGTGCAGTGCAATATAGATTAGTAATGTTGTTTCATTATTTGTTAATTTATTCAATTGAATAAAACCTAAATGAATGACAACCAGTGAATCAATGTAAAGTTATTAAATGAATGTGAAAGCAGCAGCATTACTTGCTTCTGTCGTTCTGTCATCATTCTAAAAACCATTGTTTAAATAGTTTAATATAATATAATATAATATAATATAATGATATATGTAGTATACTGAATATTGAATTGAATAAAGAAGTAAATTTTTTTTAGATTTTTTTCAACTCTATTTTTTCTGCATTTCTTTCAATCACTTAGCCATGATACAAGAGAGCAAAAGCAAGTTAAGTGATAATAGTTAAAATAATAATATTAATATTACTATAATAATAGATAGTATGATCTGATTGAATCAAATTGAATAGTTGAAAAACAAATATTTATATAAATGTATTTAAAAAAAAAAAAAAAAATCAAAGTAGATTCCTTTTGTTAGTTAAAACTTCATTTTGTATCTGAAATGTTGTTGCTTGTTTGATTCATTCAAATGATTATTGCGAAATAGTGCATGTGCATCTGTGTGTGTGTGTGTGTGTGTGTTTATTATTTAAAACAATAATAATAAAAAAAAATTATTATAGAATTCATGATTAAAGAGAAAACGCGTTTATTGTTGAAATCGTTTTTAGATTTTGATAGATAATAAACCAGTCCGAATACCCATATAATAATGGGTTATTGGAGCCAGTCAAAAGCCACGGGGATTTATATTTTCAGTTTTCAATATCCTTAAGATTTTTTCTGTATTGTTTGTTGTTTCCTTTGTTACTGTATTCTTCTATTTTCTTTAATTTCCTTTTTCATTCTTTCTTTTGTTATGTATTTGTGTATTGATTCTCTTTAACTAACTTAATTTATAGATAAACTTCTTCTCTTTTTTACTTCCAACAAAAAAAAAAAAAAAAATATATATAAATATATAATTATATATATTTATACATACATCTATGTATATATAATTAAACACACCAATATGTCGTTATTATTATTTGAATAAAGTATGTATATGTGTTTTTCTTTTAATTTTTCATTTCATATGATTTCCTTTTTTAAACTTCCTTATTTCCTTCTGTCTTTCTCATTTGCTCCATCTTCTTTTTCTGTTTGGTTTTCCTTTTTTTTTTTTTTTTTTTTTGTTTGTTCGTGTAAACTTCTTTTCTTAGTTTTTCTCTCTTCCAAAAATGTATTTTTTATGTTTTATTTTTTAAATATCTCCACTACATTGCCATCGATCTATCCAACCATTCTGTTCTGTTCTTTTTTTTTCTATTGTATTTTCTTTTTCCTTTAATTTTGCTCCAATTTCTCTTCTTTTGTCTTAACTCGACCGAATAGATTATTTCCTGTCTTCAGTTTCCTTACTTCCAGGATGGAATCCTTGCCTCCTTTGTTTGGACAAATTTAGTAAAGTCTGCACAAATCACTCTACTCTATTTCTCTTCTTTCTGTCATCAATAATTCATCTTCATCATTTTCATTATGAACAACTTGTTGTATTGTTGAAAAAAAAAAACAAAAATGTATATAAGTTTTATGTGTGATTGGATTTGCTCTGTCCAAGAAGCAACCCAACTCAACAACAGTAGAACTTGTTGTAATTTCTATTTTTCAAGATTTGTCGTTGGCAAGCAACTATCAGTAGTAGCAGTGCAACTGCTGCTACTATTGGTATTGGTATCGGTGTTGGAGCTAATAAGGGCAATTTTTTTGGCAACAGGCCCCTCCTCCTCCTCCTCATCATTTGAAGTCTATAGCAAAAAGATACATGAAAAGAAAATATTGTTGATTAGTCAATATTAATTTCTCGAAGGAATCAATCAATCAATTTACTCACCATAAGAACGCCAATAGAGCGTTTATTTGATGAAACTGGAACTGATGATGTTGTTGTTGTAGTTGTTGTTGTTGGCTCATCACAACTATCAAGACCAGGGATATCTGGTTCTATATCAGCATCAACATCTGTAGTAATATCTGTAGTCGTATTATCATCACTACATTCCACACCCTCAACAACAGCAATATCAGCATCAGCATCACCATCGAGATCAGCATCAACACCACTATTTGATTCATCATTATTTGGTTTACCATTGTTGGTCAAATCAATGCTTGGTGTGTTTGCTGTTGTTGTTGGTGTTGATGATTTTGTTTCATTTGTTTGTGATTCTTCATCATCAGCAACCACTGAAGAACTCGAAGATTCCATACAGATACCAACAAAAGGAGGAGCATCGTCCTTGTTATTAATAATATTATTGTTAGTAGCAGCAACAACAGCAATAGTAGGAGTGGTCAAGCTGATGGTGGTGGTCACCAATTCATTATTAATGATTATAATATTGGGGGTGGTGGCAGTGTCGGCAATGTTGTTACCAGCAACATTGCTTGAAGTTATGTTCGTAGAGGCACTGGCACTACTAATATTATTAGGAACATTGCTATTACGCTTATCGGTTTGTTCCTTGTCGGCAGTTTTTATATTTCCACCAACATCAGTGGATGTGGTGGCAACAGTCATTGCTGCAGCATTAGAAGTTGGCACATTAGCAACTGCTGTAGCATCATCATCTTCTTCTGCGCTATTATTAGTTGCATCCAAATCCACCACAGCTAGTGATGATGAAGAAGATACATTAATCGCATCACTAGCGGCAGCTGTAGAATTTTCATTTAGTGGCGGAGTTCCTGATGCAGTGGATGAAGATGAAGAAGCTAATGGTGATTCGGTTAGTGTTGCTGTTGCTGTTGCTATTCCTGTTGGGGTTGTTGCATTATTCGAACCAACACCACCACCATTGCTTCCGCCTGTAGCTGGTGTTGCAGTTGTTGATGTTGTTAGTACAGTTGCTGCTGATGCTGCTGCTGATGTTGTTGTGGTTGCAGCTGCTGAGTTTAATTCATTATTTGCGGCATTGTCCGCTCCCACAGAGTTTCCATTTTGGGTTGCATTTTGTGCCAACTGAGTGGCAGCAGCAGCTGCTGCTGCTGCGGCGGCTGCCTGTTGTTTGGCTTCATATTGTTTTACAATATGATCAAGATTCATTCTACGCCGTTGATTGGTGTAAAATGTACGCAATTGCGCCTCAGTTTTCGATCCCAAAATTTTCGAGATTGTCTGCAATAAACATAAAAAGTATAAGAAACAACATGTAATCTTTGGTTAAAAATTAAAAAATAAATAAATGCAAATATTATAAAAATTACAAACAAAATTCAACTGATTCCAAGCAATATTCCAATATTCAGTTATAAGATATTACGAGTATTTGTATTGATTATTCAAATTTCAAGTATGACAGATAAAACAAGGTAGTTATGATTAGATTAGCAAAGGACAGGACAGATCAGATTAGAAAGAGACAGGACAGATCAGATTAGAAAGGGACAGGACAGGGCAGGACAAGAACTAGTTATCTCATCATTTGTAAAGGCTGCTTTCCACTGGACTAATTTGCAAACAGCGAGGTGACGATTGTAAAAACGGACGAGTGGATGTGTGCGCTAGTAACAATAACACACAAAGCTCTTCAGTAGTCACGTAGTTTTGTATAGAACTGAAATATTCTCAGCTGCCTCAATGCTGATTCACGTTGCCGATAGCAAAAGCTACCCCACCCGCATTACCCCCAGGGTCTTAACACCTTCTTACTACAACAAAGTGTCTAAGAGAAGCAAGGAAGAAGGTTGCAAACCTATACTTTGTTCCACTATATTTAATCATTCATGGTTCTCACAACATTATTGATTAATAATTAAATAAAAAAATCTTTAGTAAAATATTTAGGCTTGAATTTGGATTGTCAACTGACGTGGGTCTAAGCATGTCAACACAGTAACAGCTACTTATAAAAGTAAGATGCAAATATATAAAAAAAAAAAACACTAATTTTGGCTATGCCGAAGTTGTAATACTCTTCACGCCCCTTTTAGTAGTCCGAGAGTTTTGAAATTTAGAAGGTTGGTGGATGCGGGTCAGACACTTATAGTGTTCATATTTCAAGTCGATAGTATGAAAACCAAAAAAGTTTTTCATATAAGAACTTTCATTTGGATCCCAGTTTGTATGGGGGGTACCCCCCTTAGTGGTCCAAGGATCTTCAAATTTATATGGTTAGTGGATATCGGTCAGAAACTTATAGTGTTCATATTTCAAGTCGATAGTATAAAAACCAAAAAAGTTTTTCATATAAGAACTTTCATTTGGATCCCGGTTTGTATGGTGGGTATCCCCTAGTAGTCCGAGGGTCTTGATACTTATATGGTTGGTGGATATCGGTCAGAAACTTATAGTGTTCATATTTCAAGTCGATAGTATGAAAACCAAAAAAGTTTTTCATATAAGAACTTTCATTTGGATCACGGTTTGTATGGGGGGTACCCCCTAGTGATCCGATTCGGCTGATTCCGACAAATGTACTGCGTATGGTAAAAAGAAAGCTCCGTGCATTACATTACGGACAAACAGACAGACGGGCATGGCTATATCAACTCGTCTCGTCGCGCTGATCAAGAATGTATATATTTTATGGGGTCACTGCGTGAAGAGTTTAAAAATTATGATGGCTTATCCGACCCGGTAGCACTCTCAATCTCGCTGCCAAGGTTACGCTATAATACACGTATGACATTCAGCTTTGGGGATAAGCAACAAGTCCACAATTAATCGCATTCAGGCTATGCAGAATAAAACCCTTTTACAGATCACGGGTTCTCCTTGGTACGTTAAGCGGGCAAATTAACCCCCACACTAGTCATGTGCATACATACCAATCCTCTTGCTATAGCGCTTAATACGAATTATTTCCCGAGAAGGTTAAAAACGCTCCACCCTACGGATCTACGTTATAAGTTAAGAAATTAAGAATGTATTATATATTAAAAATATATAATATATCTAGCCTAGTTTAGTTACTCTCTGTCAATGTCACAAAACCTATCCCTTAAATGTTGCCTAGATTGCCTAGATAGATATAGATAAAAGTTTATCTGTACAGAAATTATTATTATTTATTTTTAGGAACATGACAGTTATGACAAATTAATTTCTTATGATGAGCTACCAAAAACAAAACAAAACTATTACTAATCTTGATTTTAGCAAATGCCGAAGTTGTAATACTTTTCACGGCACCTTTTATATCTTCTGATTATTGTTCTAAGTTCATGTTTTGTATGAGAGGTATCCCTCCCTAATGGTCCGAAGGTCTTGAAATTTACATAGTTGGTGAATATTGCTGAGATACTTGTAGTGTCCAAAGTACAAAAAACAAAAAAGTTTTTCTATTAAGAACATGAATTTGGATCTGGGTTTGTATGGGAGGTACCCCGAAGGTCTTGAAATTTACATGGTGGACATGGGTTAGATACTTATAGTGAACAAGTTTCAAGTCAATAGAACAAAAACCAAATAAAAATTTGTAATAAAAACATGAATTTGGATACGGGTAGCCCCCTTCTAGTGGTTCGATTCAAGTGATTCCGACAAATGTATTGCGTATGGTTAAAAGAAAGCTTCGTGCAGCTCTCTAACTTTAATTGAGAGGGACTTTTATAAATGAAGAATATTACAAAAAGTAAATCAGTTTGTTTTTTAGGTGGTTTTTCCCAGTAAATGTGACTATTTATAATCTTTTTTCTTTTGAAACCCATAAGTTGGCAAGTCTGAGTGGCACTCAAGATTCACAAAAGAAAAACTCGTAAAACACGCCCAGTTTTTTCGTATTACGTACGCTATGGGGCCAACATATTGGATCAAGGACAGCATGGATCGCTTTATGCTTTATGTGTTAGCGAAAAAATGCCACTGAACTAAGTATTTCAGCACAACACTGATCCGAAGCACTCAATTAAAAGAGTCCAAACAGTGATACCAAGACAACGAAATAAATTTACTTGAATGGCCCACATGCATAGTCGTCAGATTTCAAACCAATTGAGAATCTGTGGTGCGATGTGAAGATTGAAGTTGTCAAATGTCGACCAAGTAATGTTCAACAGCTTTGGGAAGCAGTTAGAGATTCTTGGAGTTCTACTCCATTCCAAAGATGTTCGATGTCAAAGCGATGTGCTGCAGTTAAGGCAAATATGCTATATAATGCTATCAAACAAAATTTAATAAAATAATTCAGAAGTTTTCCCTAAAAAAAAAAAAAAAAAAAAAAAAAAATCGTTTTGTAACCCAAAGGCAGGAGCATTTAAATGAAATGAATTTTAAATTTGCCATCACGAAAACCAATTTTCAAACATGAGAGAATTTCTTATGTGTATATCTATCTATCTATCGATGGTATGTATTTATGTATGTATGTAGTATGTATCTTTTCCTCTCCCTTAAGATATCAAAACTACAAATTATTGTGGGAGCTTAAATTATTCATTCATATATAAAAATACACAGATGTATATAAAGGTACAAAAATACATTCTCGTACCTTAATTTCAGGTGTTGATAATGAAGCAATCATGATGGATTTTATGTTATGAAAGATAAAAGATTTCAATAAGAACCCTTAGGCAATTGCTCAATTCAGTCAGTCAAGATTCAGTCCAGATGAACTCATTGTTACAACTAAGTTAGTCAAAATAAAAAAAAATAAAAAAAAAAAATATAATAAAAAAAAGTCTCAGATTCTTAAAGAGGGAATAACAAAGAAAATAAGTAAGAAAATTAACCAAGTCAATGTACTAAGTCAATGTCATTACTGTGACTGTTCTTGTTATTATCATTATTATTATTATTGCTATGCATTTTCCCACACTCCCATCATCGTTATCATCATCCTACGCTTATTATAACTACAATAAATAAATATATTTCATGGGAAAATCACTGGCGGAACTTGGTAGAACGAGGAACTTGTTGCGCAACAATTATTTTTGTCGCGATTCGTTGAACTCGCCAAGTGATGATGCTTTTATTGTTTAAAGTAAGTTGACTCAAATTGGTGGTGGTTTCTTTTTCTAGGTGAATTAGACAACCACCTTAGAAGAATTGTTAATGATGATGATGATGATTATAAAAAATTTGTTTTTAATATAAATAGAGTTGACTTTTTTTTTCTTCTTCTAAACAGGCACTTTTATCTTCCTTGACAAAAAGGTCATTCATTCATTCATTCATTCATTGTGTATTTCATTATGATTCTGTCTGTCATATCAAATGAATTGACCGCAGCTGTTCAGCTACTTGGTTTTGGCAACGCCTTCAATGCTTCCTTCCGACTCCTACTTTGCATATAGAAAATGCTTCCGGAAAAAATAAAGGGGTTGTTTATCCAATAACATGAAACACTTGTGCAATGTGCAAATGAATGAATACATGATTGAATGGATAACTGAATGTTCAATTCCAGGTACATGACTTTGTGAATTTCACGCTCAACACGATTTGAAGCGGAACTATGCCTCGTTGATCTGTGTTCATTACATAAATCTAAGCCAAATTTCATAAGACTTGAAGAATCTTTCAAGTTGATGATTTTCTCTCTGGCCCCCTGACCATATTCCTGCATCTTCTATTTCTTTCTCACTTTCTTTCTTTCCATAAGTTATTCTAATTTTATATACAATATCATAGAACTAGCGTACTAGACCCTACTTCGCACGGATTGTTTCCTTTCTTAATATCACTCTATTCTCTCTGTTAAACTTTTATTATCAACAAAGAACCCAGTATGAGTATCCGAAAATTAAAGTGTTATTTTAGTTAAATTTTTGTAGAATACTCTTAGGGGTTTGGGACTGTTTGAATATCCCAGATCTACGAAACGAACACATACTTATATTGGAACCAAAACTATCCTATGCTCAAGCCGAGATCCAACCATGCATATTCACAAAATTTCAATACAATCAGATAAACGGTATGGTAGCTCATAACATTCGAACATTTTAAAACACTAATTTTTATATATAAGAAATATAGATTTGATAAGATTCCTTAAAAAGTCATGTCAAGGTAATTATGAGGACCTTCTTCGATCTATCGAGCACCTTCATACGAGAAATACCGCGTATATTATTGAATAATTATAATTATTTGCTTGCTTTTATACATTGATTCATTGATCATCTTCAATTAAAAAATTCCCTGATGGAACCATTTTAGGCAATGGCGAAACATTTTTTCTTGCTTTAGTTGCTTGTTTCCCCTTTTTTTATGATGAACTATTCAAAATTCTCTTTATGTATTCGAACTACAATTGAAAGCACTAAACACCACCGAATCGCATCAATTGAATTTTTTGTTGATTATCAATGTAATTCATTTAGCATTAATGTAAGAGACTGAGATACAAATAAATGTGGACAAAGCCAAATCTGTTGAAAAAACGACTTGACCTATTAAATCACCCAATAAAATATGAATCCAAATTTTCATATTGTTCGCTGTAAAGATCTTTTTAATTCATATAAGTTAATCAACCCCTAATACTCATAAAATTTCATCCTCTATATCTTGCAGGTGCTTAATTTATGCCAAATAATTTAATTTATTTTTATTTCATTTGCATATTTTGGTTTCATCATCATCATCATCAACAACATCATCATGACATTTTAAAACGGAAATTAATCTTTTGTTAACAATTTTTTGGCTTCGCTTGATTGATTGTTGTGTGAAATGTTTCAAAAAATAAAAATCAAGCCTTAAAAACAAGAACAACAAGAACCACAACAATTTCTATTTTCCACTTTCAAGAATAATCTTCCATTTAGGAGTACATTAAATTCACTAAAGCGTAACCCCAAAGGCTATAGAAATAATTAATAATTTAGCCATGATATTATTAAATTCCTAAGGCTTCGTCTGGAACACACAAGCATTACCAATAGTTACACCCTCAACAAATCTCCTCCACCCATTTTTCAATCATGCAATGTTATTCTAATTACAACTCACATCCTCCTTGAATGCCCTTCATTTTAGCTCCAAAGATACATGTACCAACTAATTTAATTAGCTTGTACCTATGACAACTATCTTTAAATAATATCAATAAGAATAGTAATAATAGTATTAACAAAGTAAATATCTTTTGTAAATAGTAGGCAAGGTTTAGTTGCTTCCAATAGTTTTATATGTTTATAAATAAATAAATAATTTTAATTTTGGTTTGCAAACGCCCTCTAATGTTAAAAAAATTAAAGCAAATTAGTTAAGTCGAACAACTCCAACAGATGGCGCCCCTATTTTGCTCTGTGCACCATCTTTTGGTATATTCTTATTAACCCAATGCTGACCACTATAATTCTTAGTGTACATTGAAATGATATTAATTTAATATTTTTTTTTTGCGTTTTTCATTTGTTCCATTCTCTTGTTCTTGGCTCTTTGTTTGGCTTAACGGGCATTTTACTCATATTACAGAATTGCCAGGTTGGTGGTTGTCACTACATACCATGCGTTTCACGTGTTAATAGACGTTCCAGCGTGTTAGCGGTAAAACATCTTCAAACACCATTCAACGTCCAACATTTTAGAAAAATGAGAACGACAACGTTTTAGTTCGATCAACTCTCTCAACCATATTTCTGTCTCACACATTTTCTTTTTTTGTTCTGTTATGCAACCCTTGACTTAAACCACTTAAGCCAAAGATTGAAGACTTAAACCTTTTGACCATTTTGTTAATGGTTATGAGGGAGTAAGTGAATTGCAGTGTTTTTGTCGCATTATACTCTTCACGCAGTGAATAGTATTATAATTTTTTCATTAAGTTTGTAACACACAGAAGGAGACATCCACCGGAGACCCCATAAAGTATATAAAATAACAATTTAAATTTTAAAAGTAATCAGAATTGCAGCTTCTTGTTGACACCGGGATACTTTGCGTCTCGCTCGATCCAATCCCGTTGCACCGTTATCGTTTAGTGTCTGGCCCATATCCACCAACCATGTAAAATTCAAGATCCTCGGACCACTAGGGTGGGCGTGAAGAGTATTACAACTTCGGCGTAGCCAAAGTTAGTCTCTTTTACTGGTTCTTTATTTAATTTCAAAGCTTTGTCATCGATGCTTGTGAATCATAACTTATTATCAACAACAACAATAACAACAAAACCCCATCACAACAAATAAATAAATGAAAACTTTTCAAACATTAAATCTATTGATATACATATAAGGAGAACTTAATCAATTATAAAATTATTATTGTGTATCTTTAACAGCGTTAAGCTAACTGACCGTTGATGCATTCGTACAAAAAAAAATACATATACTTATATGTAAGTACTTTGGTCTAAAATAATTCGAGAATTGAGGTTCTGAGGGTGGCCAGCATTATGAAGTTTTTTGAATGGCCACTCTACCCAATTTATGTCATTCATATACGGAGATGGGTTAATGGGTTAATGAAGAAAAAAATGACAAAACGCACAATTATACCTCCGTTAAAAACATACAGAGGCAAAAACGGAGGTGGAGTTCCGCAGTTCCGGATGCGGAGGCGAGGTTCCCTTACAACATACAACACTATTGAAAACACAAATAGTGCTTTGATTTATTAATCAAGCAATTGACAGTTCACTAAAAGTTTTACAGAACTAATTTAGTAATCGCATCAAATTTTTCCTTTCCGGTAGAATTGAAATTGCTTTATTTTATTTTTTATTGCTGAGCTCATTGCTTAAAAGCACATCATAAGCTTTCAGTCAAAGCTTTAAGAGCGCGATCATAAGCTTTGCTCACAAACACACCACACAATAATATAAAGTAGAAAAATTGAAGCTCTATGGACTGCTATTGTTGATTATATCAAAAATTGATCTGCAAAACAGAAAACACGTGAAAATGAAAGAGGTAAGTCGTCGCTGAAAATTGTTTCACTAAATTATTATTATCACACACACCTCTTCTGTTTTTTGGGGTAGTCTCCAATTAGGGGTAGGGGTTCTAAACGACACAACATGCACAACGACAGCGATTTCAAAACACGTAACATTTTAACGCTGGAGCAACGATTTGAGGTCTTACGCGAATACGATAAGAAGCCAGTTTACCAAGCTATAGCGAATAAATTTAATTGTAGTGCGAAACAGATCAAAACAATTATTGCAAAGCGTAGCACAATTGAAGATGAAATGGCCAAAAAGATCGCCTTGCAAACAAATCCATCAACATCAACTTTACAAGCGGCCGCCGTTGCTGTCGCTGCGGCCGCCGCCACTGCCAATGATTTGGAATCTATGCGGATGAATCAAAATAAACGCGAGGACAAAATAATATTCATGAATAAGGTAATTTACGAGTATATGGCACGTGCAACATACTACAAGCGTCCAATAACCGCCCCCACCATACTTGAAATGGCCAATCAAGTCAAGGAGGCAATTGCCATTGAGAATTTTAAGCCAAACGCAAATTGGTTAAAAAAATTTATGAATGCACACAAACTCAATTACTTCGATCTGAAGTTCCTAACGCAGCGATTCAATTTTATAGAACCTAAGGAGTCATCATTGCGTTGTTACGATATTATCGAATATGTGCGGCTGCAAGAACAAGGCGTGCAAAATGAGAACCAACATGAAACGATTACTATTAAAACTGAAGACGATGAACCAGAACAAAATTCTGGTCTAAATCACGCTCACATTTTACAACCACAAATAGAGTTGAACGCAACTTCTCTAATTCCTGAGATCTCTAATCTGCCAGAAGCCATGAACTATCTAAAAGCTTTACAGGATTATGCTTTATTACAGGAAAACTTTCGTGCCGTTGGCTTGCTCACACAGGTGGAAGAAGTAATTCAAAATCCACCAGAATCACAAGATTTTGAATAATCATTATAATAAAAATAAATATCATATTTCCTATTAAACTGTAAAGATATATTTTAAACCAAACGATAAGTTGTCATTACTATGGGTAAATGGGTAATCAGATGAATGCCAAAATAACTGAAACTTTAGGAATGAATGCATAAAGTTTTTTGCTGCTATTCGCCAATCAAATGACAAGATGGTCCTCATGTATGGCAATTTGTCGTTTTGTGTTTTGTTTAAATTTAGCTCATCATAATAAAAAATAAATTGTTGAACATGAAATAATTTCTAATCTTCTTTACTCTTCTTTATTGTCATATGTTGTAAACATAACAAAAATTTTCAGTGTTCGAAATGTACAAAAATATATAGACTTTTAAAGCACTTTATTTATCGATAGCAGGGATGAAAAAGTTGCCAGACGTTTCTTTAATTTCAATTCATTTAATTGATTGTACATAAAAGATATTAGAAACTTAATAAAATAATGATACATTTCCATTTCTCATATAAATAAGTAAATAATTAAAAATTAATTGCTTTAAATAGAGTTAACAAATAATTGGCAATTGTGCTTTTTCTACTTCTCATTTGTCAGCTCTGGCAACACTTTATTATAACTCGAATATTTGCTTTTATCATTTTATCATTTGCTTATGCCACCAAAAATATGTAGTTAATGCGATATAATATTGACTTTGCCATGCATCTTTAAACGTTACCAAAATTTGAAAAATATGGCTGAGTAAGTTTGGTTTGCATATTTATAAATTCCAATTATCAAACAAAGATTTTTTTCCTTTAGATGTATGGAGGAGTATGACAACAACAACGACAATCAAAACAACCAAAATGTGAATTCACTTGACGAAGATGAAATCTATACGACGACACCGTAAGTTTATTATGATTACAAGTATATGATTATTATATACAAAAATATTTCTCTCGGTAGTGTACGTACAAATTTTACCAGATGTGATGCGAATCGTAAGTTTCGTCCGCAATGGTCTGAGAAATATTTCTGGGTTGAAAATCGAAATGGACGCGCATTTTGTTCTGCATGTGAAAAGTTTATTGTAAACAACCTAACTCATATAACCAAACATGGACAGAATATTTCACATCGCAAAAGGATCAAAGACCAAATGAATCAACTGAGAATTGAGAAATTCAATGAAGTAAATAGTCACAAAGGTGAACTTGAATATAAAATTGAAATGGTAAATGAGAAATTAAATTATTTAATTATTATTGAATAATATAAATCACTTAATTTTATGTATTCTCACATAAAGTTGAAAAATGATGACAGAAAACAACTGCAAATGAGAAACAAAGGATCAAACACGAGTAGTTCGCAGAATAATGTTACCAACAACAAACTACCTGCGCAAACTACAGATAAAGTTTCTATTAAGGATCAGAAGGAATGCGATAAGGTCGTTGAAGTTTGGGCTATGAAATTGCAAAAAATGGATCCAACACAACAAATCATTGCTGAACGTTTCATTAATGAAATTCTGTTTGAAGGACAAATGGGTACATTACATCGCAATGCCATGGAACTGCATATTGTTGAAAGGATCCATGACCCTGACGACAGCTAAAAAATTAATAGAATCGTTCGATTCGATGCAATCGAATAAGATAAATTGGGTTGAACAGATTTAAGTGCCATCCAAATTACATATTGTTTAAGGTGGGTCGCCAACATGATCTAGACAGCAACCAACAACAAGAATGTCGCCAATGAGCGAGGACGTGATATGATAGCAGATAGCGGGCAGCATTTTCAGTTTTGCACGCAGAAGCTAAATCGGCAAACAGCGAGTTTGTGTCCCTGTTTTCTAGTATTTTTATCAATAAATAAAAGTAGTTAAATACACAAATCTCGTGCTTCTCTCTCTTCATTTTCCTGACTATTTTATTACATAATAATAGTAGTAGTAAGTATTATCAGAGGATGCTATGTAATTGAATTATTTTTCCTCTCCCCAAATTCTTAGTCATGCAGCATCTTTTCAAATACATAAGCTTGACAAAAATAATATTAAAATGAATTCATTTATTTGGGGATTCCTAAAATATGAAAATGAAAAGAGGAATTACCTACACTGAGATGAGTTTCTTCATACAAGGAGCATACTGTCAAATTTCTCTGATCGGTCCAAACCCAATTTTGTTTTAATAGATAGGAACGAACGCAGTTTAAAAATCGATATTATTATTTTTCTTCTTTTTTTGTTTTTTGTTTTGAGGTTTTGTGAAGTTTATATCTTCCATTAATCGGAGAAACATAACTGATCAAGGGACTAGTGTGTGTGGAAGAATTCTAAATATACTCCGTCCTTCCTCCTTGTAACCCTGATGACACACTTTAATGCTAATTATTTACACGATGAGTGAAAGATATAAGAAATTGTAGTTAAAATTATAATAAAATTAAAATAGATATAATTGATGATGACCCAAACATACCTGAAAATCTTTACCATAATCACGCATGGCCATAGCAGCAAGCTGCATTTCCTCATTGGTCCAACGATTTGTAATGCGTGGCTCTGGAATTGGTGGTACATAAATGGAATTTATAGCCGCCTCCAAATCATTGACTTCTTTATCCAAAACTTCCAATTCCTGTTTATTGGCCTGTACCTATGATACAACAATAAAATCAACAAACAAACATAGAGAAAAGAAAGTAAATAGAATATATTATATATATATATATTTCTTTTTAATTTAATTTTTTTTTCCGATTTTGAATTCTATCAAGAAAAAAAAAAAAAAAAATTATATATTACATATTTATTAAAAATTATCTCATCTCATTAATGATTAATGATGATCTATGTAGTAAAGAATGATGAGATGATATATTGTTAATGATACTACAAGGATTCAAAATTCATATTAGTAGAAATGTTGAGTTTAGGAGATTAGGATTAGATTATTACAATACATTTTGATTGATTATGTGTGGTTTGTGCTAGCTAAATTTTATACTACATATAAATATGTTTGAACATGCAAATTACTTTTCCATATAACAACATCTACAATCTCTAAGACATAATAATAATCTACCATTCACAGCACACAAAAATAAAACATTAATTTTATATATTTATTAATTAAATTAAAATAAATAAATAAATGCAAAAAAAAAAAAAAAAAAAAACGAAAAAAAACGAAAACAAAAACAAAAAATAACAAGATATCATCCTTACTTCTTCCATTAATCTAGCAATTTTCCGTTCGCCCTCAACTAGATAATTTTCCGGATTTTGTGATAGGATTACCAGATCATCATGATTAATATACATGCCCCGTGGGGGCTTACGTTTTGAACGATCTGAACCGAAACGAGAACGTTTACCCACAAATGGACCCGATGTTGGACGTTTATTGCCAGTGCGCCTATATATTATATGGTAATCATAGATTCAAAAAGAGAGAGAGAGAGAGATAGAGATAGATAGAGAAAGAGTGGGAAAAGTGTACGCCGATCAAAAAATTATCAAATTACAAACGAAAAGGGAATAATAGAACAAACAAAACAAAAAAAAAAAAAATTATAAAAAATTGGGAATAAATAATTAAAAAAAAAAATATTAAATAATATAAAAAAATAAAATACATAAATACAAAATAAAAATTGATCCGATTTTTGGGAACATTTACGAGGGAAGAGGGAACAAAAAAAAAAAAAAAAAATTAAAATTTTTGTTTATTTGATTTTTTCAATATTTTCTCGTACCTCCAATGACTATGACAACTGGCACACAAACGACCATGTGGTGAATCATGAAGTTTATAACAAGCAATTCCACAATTATTACAACATCCACCAGTAGATGCAGCAGTGGCAGTTGTTCCTGCTGTTGATGATGATGACGACGATGATGTTGTCATTGTTGATTTAATGCCACCACCACCATTTGCAGCATTAATGACACCACCAACACTACCATTTGTTATTGCTGTTGTTGTATCATCATTGCTATCATTGCCACAACCGATGGCGATGCTGTCGCCATTCGCATCATCAGCTTTTACGATCCTTATAGAGAAACTACCAAAATTTATAACATCACCATCAATACCACAACCAACGCTGCCGCTGCCACTATTGACAACTCCTGCTCCTCCACCAGCTCCTCCTGCTGTTGCGGCATGAGTAGTGACCGGTATATTTAAATCAGTAGCCAATATTCCATCAAGACTACCACCATCAACAGCAGCAGCAGCAGCGGCGGCAGCGGCAGCAGCAGCAGCTGCTGCAGCCATTGAACCACCTCCACTGCTTAAGGCGTTGACAAGGCCAACTTCAACTTTGCTTAAATCACTTCCATCAACTCCTCCAAGTAAATGCTCACCGACACTACCCATGGGGAACTAAAAAACAAAAACATTTTTTTAACACAAGTGAAAACAACACGGAATGAATTGTTTTGGAGATCTTCCATCCATCACACTTTAGAACAAACAAAGAGATCAACCAGAGAGAGAAACAAAGAGAATTATAGAAAACGAAACAAATGAGAAATATATGAGCACAGGACACAAAAAATGGGCGCAGCATCAAAAGACCCCACCCACTCAATTGGTGATTTGATCAAATGTTCAATCTTGGATTTGTATAAAGAAAGAAAAAGAAAAAAGTAAAAAAGAAAGTTTTAAAAAATATTCATCATCATCATCATCAAATCAAATCAAATCAATGCAATTCTGAATTAAATTTTGTATTTATTTTTTTTTTTTCTTTTAAGTTAACAATAAACACACACACACACACACACACACACACACACGCACATAGCACCGTATTACACTTGCTTGAGATTGGATGAGATCGTAAGGGGCTAAGAGAACAGGAGAGGCTAGAGAATGGGTTTTTCATTTCTGTATAAATTGTAAATTCAATATCCAAACTAAACATAACTACGTATAACTTATGGACTGGGGGTCCTCCTCTTCTCTATTATTCAACTCTTAGAAAAAGAATAAAAGAGGAAGAGAAATCGAGACAAAACAAATAAAAAAATATGAAACTAAACAGATTAAAGATCTATTCATTTATATTTGTAGTATACTCAATCTGAATCAGATATATCTAATTGAAATTGAAAATAAGTATGTACCTCGTCTCTTCACTTCACTTCACTGAAGTTTTCAATGAAAAATTCACTCACAAAACATCACATTCTAATTTCTTCTCTTTTGTCATCATCATGTCATGAGTTCAAAAAATCCAATGAAAATGTTGTTGTAACCTTGGGATTTTTGAGTGATTTCATGAGACAATTGACAAGTTTATTGCATGTGTTCATTGTAAACTAATCTAATCGAGTTTGTCCCATCACGTCCATTTGAAAAATCCTTTTTATAGAGATTCAAAATTTAAACTATTTCACTCACATCTCTTACTATCATCCTAACCACCCATGGATTCATTCACAATAAAACATTCATTTTATAACTTCTATTGTAAGGATTAGAGACATGTAGCGCTAACTCACTTATCAACATCTTATGAAATTTCTCAGGGAACACAGGAGATCCATGGATCAATCCACCTGACTAAAGCGCCCTTTCTTTTCTTCCATATCAATGAACATTGCTTACGCGCATCAGACCTCATTTGTACTCTTCTCAATTTTACTAATATCCTCCTCCTCCTCCTCCGTCACCATTTGTTATGTTATTAAACTAAGGATCATAAATACAAGACTACAACGAATAATGGAAGTGGATGCTGTGGATGGTTTATTCAATTCAATAGAGGAAAAAGGAAACTACTACCTACATCATATAATAAGATAAAAACAACACAAAAAAAAAAAAAAAAAATACGTAAATCATTGAACAACTACTCTTTAAAATTATTACTCTAACTACAAATGATGCATACATGACATGATGAAAAGAAATATGGAAATGAAAAATTTATTAAATAGATTGTAAATAGAATTTATAGTTGGATTAGATTAGATTAGTAAGTTGTATTGTATGATAAATGGATATATGTAGATGATGAAGATACTGTATAAAAAAAAAAAAAAACAATATTAATTACAATAATTTTTCAGTAGTAAAATAATAAAATATACAAAATTAAACTCAGTAAAAAAAACAACAACAACAACAACAAAAAATTAAATAAATAAATAAAATAATAATAATAAATTAAATAAATAAAATAATAATAATAATAATTTAAATAAATAAATAAAATAATAATAATAATAATAAATTAAATTATGAAATATAAATGAATAATATAAATTTTGGTTTAAATAAATAAAATAAAATTTAATGCAAAGAATATAGAATAATAGTGTAGTTACACTTACATATACACACACAGTTAGTAAACGAATAACATATATTCATTTAAAATAAGTACTTAGATAAACAGAAAAGAAAATAGTAAAAAAATAAAAATAGAATTATAATAAAAAAAATAACAATGATTAACTATAACCAAGTCAAGTGATCATTTAATTTAATATGAAATACAACAACTTTACATGAACGAACATATATATAATTTTCTTGATTTTACAATGATGATGGTTGGTAATGGATGAATGAGTTTGATGATTGTGGAGAAGGAAGAATTTATTTATACAATCATGAATGATTTTCTCCGTAAGCCCGTGTTCGTGTTCTTTTGCATTTAGTTTTTCTTGCGTTTTTTCCTCTTTTACGTGCGCAAACTGGCTGAAAATTTACACAAGAGACTTTTACTGTCAAATTCTAGAAATATAACGATTCCGATTCCGATTATATCAACCGATATCCAATGCTATCTATACCTTTAACTTTACAACAAATCATGGATCAACAAATTACGGACAATAACATTAAATCCGTGCTATACAACAAACTATGGGCAATTCTAGCAAAAAAAAAAAAAAAAAAAAAAAAATACTTATATATCTTCGTTAATTCAAAATATAGATATGGATAATGTTTCTGTAGAGTCTCAAAGATCTAAAGATAAGATTTTTCACAGGTATCTGGGAGTGTTTCTTAAAATTTGTTGAAAGAAATCCAAGACCAATCTTGGATCATCTCCATCCTAAGCAAGATATTATGGATGAATATAAGATGTCCAAATACAAACACTCAATGAAATTTAGATCGAAAGAATTATTGGCATAATCGTGAGTTATTCCCAAACTTAATAATTGAGGTCACTTTGCATTCCCGAATAAAAATCTATCAAAAATGAACTGAGATAATTTTTTTTTATAATTTAACTTTATGTTCATGAATTCGTTTATTAATTTGGAAAATAACAATTCCAATAAATACAACAACAATTTATTATTTAATTATCTATAGATGATTATCGGTATCGGCATCTCCGATCATTTACTCTAATAATCGGAATCGTAACGGCATTATGTTGAGTCCTATCAAATTTTAATAAAGAAAGTTGTACTCCGGAATCCGGAGGTGTTTTTATCTCTTGGATTTATTACTCACATATAGGGTGTGTGTGTGTGTGTGTGTGTGTGTGTGTGTGTGTAAATAGGCATAGACATCAATTTGCAGACCTCGCAAAGTACTTACATATACATATTTAAGGGATGATTAGCATAATCTAAAACAGTAAGAGCAATCAATCGAGATCAATGGAATTAGAAACTAATCTATCGATTGTGTAACAACTATCTGAAGCAAAGGTTCCCACGCGTTAGTCCATCCGTCCTCTCTATATAAAAAATCTTAAAGACACTTCAAGTTTTCAAACTGAATATTTGTGTACACTTCTTCTCTGGGTAATTTATGTGTGTGCCTTACACGACGACCCCTCCCCTCCTCCCACTCCTTTCTCACATCTTTAAATTATGTTGGTACTCTCACCAATTTGAAAAAAAAAAAACACTCTTAATATGTTGTTCATTGCTTTTAATCTTCTATAAATATTTTAAATCATATTTTCCATTACTAAACATACAAAAAAAAAAAAAAAAAAAAAAAGAAATAGTGTTTTCGAGCAGTACTTACAAGTGATGGTGTACATACCGAAAATGTCTTTATTATATGTAAATACTATTACTATACTATTCACTATATATACTACATATATTTAATTTATATATAGGCTAAGCTAAACTAAACAACAATACAACAAACAGGCGACAGTCAGCTTGCTTTTTACTATTTTGTTATATACAGCAAGTATAAAGAAGATTGATTAACTTCGGCCATCCCGAAGTTGTAATACTCTCCACGCACCTTTTACATATTCTAACTATTGTTCTAATTTCATGTTTTGCATGGGAGGTACCCGCTCCCAGTGATCCGAGGGTCTTGAAATTTACATAGATGGAAACATACTATTTAAATTTCAGTTCCATAGTAACAAAAAAAAAAAAAAATTTCCCAGATAAGAAGTTGAATTTGAACCTGGGTTTGTATGGGTGTACCACTCCAAGTGGTTAGAGGTTCTTGAAATTTACATGGTTGATGAATATGGGTCAGACACTTATGGTATCCAAATTTCAGTTTCAAAGTACAAAAAAACAAAAAAGTTTTTCTAATGAGTAGAAGAATTTTAACCTGGGTTTGTATGGGAGGTACCCCTCCAAGTGGTTAAAAGTTCTTGAAATTTACTTAGTTGGTGGATATGGGCCAGACACTAATAATATCAAAATTTCATTTCCATAGTAAAAAAACAAAAAAAAGTGTTTCTGATAAGATGAATTTGAACCTAGGTTTGTATGGGAGGTACCCCTCCTAGTGATTCGATGGTCTTGAATTTTACATAGATGATGGATATGGGTCAGACACTAATAGTAACTAAATTTCAGTTCCATGGTATAAAAAACAAAATAGTTTTTCTAATAAGAAAATGAATTTGAACCTGGGTTTTGTATGGGAACTACCCCTCCAAGTGATTCGATGCTCTTGAAAATTTCATGGTTGGTGAATATAGGTTACACACTGTGTAGTGTAGTGTCAAAATTTCAGTTCCATAGTAAAAAAAAAACAAAAAAAGTTTTTCTGATAAGAAGCTGGGTTAGTATAAGAGGTACTCCTCCAAGTGGTTAAAGTGTCTTGAAATTTACATGGTTGATGAACATGGGTCAGATATTAAAGTGTCCAAATTAATAAGAACATGAATTTGAGACTGGTATGTGTCTTTGTATGGAAAGAACTAGGAAATTCGTGAGCAATTTATCAAGTCTATGGTTTTCATAGTTTCACACTTGGATCAGTAGTAGGTGTAAGGATCTTGAGAACGATATCGTGCCTAGGATATTTATAGTTTGAGTCTCATCCATGTTTTTTCTATGTTATGTATTTGCGATTCGAAGAAAATAGATGATTTTGTGATTTATGAGTAGTGGGAGGGGGAATTTTGTTAGCTTGATTTTTGTTTTAATTTTTTTTTTTTGAAGATTGAAGAAAGGAGGGTCTATTTTTAATGCTTCGAAGATAAAATGATATATGTGTTTCACCAAAACAGATGGTACCAGAGGAAGGAGGAAGAAGGAAAAGAGGACTTAGTATGTGTATATATATATGAAATATAGTTTGTCAGTACAGCAAAGAAATCTTAGCTTCAACTTCAGGAAGGAATCCCAGTTCTCATAATTGTTATCGAATAGATTAGATTATATTAGATCGATTGATTTCTCTCTATATGCAGATTCCAGATACTTAGTCTTATACAAGATACCGGTAAAAATCATAACCTTTTTGCCAATATATTGTAATTATGATTCGAAAGATGTACTATCATATTTACAAATCAAATCCATAAATAGATAAAAGGAAGCAAAAAATAAACATGAATTTCAATTGGAAATAGAATAAAATTTTTGTCACCAATCAAGCAACAACCACCATCAAATAACCAATGGGTGGTGGTGGATTAGTTAAATGGTAATGGGTAGATCTGATCTACTTATTTGCTATATGTATTATGTATGTGGAATTTTGCTATTGTACTTACAAAAACACACACATACACAAGTATTTATGTATATGTGAGTCGTGCATGTAATGTATGTTTATGTGTCTCAATTTCCGTTTGCAATGGTATTGGTGTATGTGTGCGTGTGTGTGAGTGTGTAAAAATTTTATAATAAATAATTTAATTTAAATTTTATCTAAATTTATATGGTTCAGTAAATACATATTGTTGTGATATAAGAGGATGATAACAATAAATATGATAAAAAAAAAAAAAATAATAATAATTATCTTTTCTTTTTTTTTTGTTTATTTATTTTATACATAAATAAAATTATCATTGCATTTCTTAAAATCAAGCAACTTACAAAACTTATATACATAAGTAACTAACTAATCGATCGATTGACCACCGCAAATTAAATTCTAATAAAATTTCCAAAAACAAAAGTACAAGAGAACAAAATTCAATTTCATAAAAATTTCACAATTCAACGGAAAACACACACACACACACACGCGCGCGCACACATAGAAAATGATATCAATTGAATAAAAACATAAGACTGAGATAGACTGAAATTGAAAATTATGATATGTGAGTGAATGTGTGATATAAGATGCATTCGACGAGTGAGATAAGATTAGACTTGATTAGAATTTCTGATTTGATTGAATGAATTTGGTATGCGATATCTTCTCAGAACATGCAGCAGCATGCAAGCAACATCATCATGATGTATTTAGGATTAATTTATGTAATTAGTTGTAATTGTAGTCTTAAATTCTTTTCTTAACATCATCATCATCATAGTCATGATATTCAGCTTCTATCATAGATCCAACATTCTCATGCATGCATGCATGCATGCAATATTTTTTTAATTGTTGTTTAAGACTTTGTTTTTCCGGAATTTTAATTTTTTTTTTTTTTTTTTTATGTGAAATGAAAAAATACATAATAAAAAAAACTAAATACATTGATGATATCCCGATTATTGCTACATATTTTTTAATTTTTTTTTTTTTACATTACATCATACTCAGTACTTGAGACATTCAAAAATTATTTACTCAACACTTGCACTCTTTTTGCTAAATAAAATTCAGGTAAAATTGTAAATAAATGCCATCGATATTCGCAAATGCATCTCAACGGGGAAGCACATGTGATGAATCCCAGAAGAAGACGAGTATGAGGAGAATGAGTGGCTAAAAATAAGCGGAATAAAAGGCAGAATATGTAGCAGAGAAAATAAAAAAGGAAAGAAGACATTTTATGATAAATTTTGTGTGAAGCAGTCTGACAATTGTCAAAGAAACATTTTTTAAGAAACTGACGAAGTGGTCAGAAAATTATACCAGAGGAGATTATATTTGCTTTCAATTATTGTAAAGCAAATCAATGCTTCCTTAGAAGATTTTATGATGCTCCAGAGGCTTAGAAACAAAATAGTACTAAGCGAGTCAAACAAAAGTTGAAAATTAATTAATTCCATTTGTATGGAAAATCATCATTCTCTAAGTTCGAGCTCGGTTTTCATCATTGCAAGCAAGAATCGTGGTACTATACTGTACTTATAAGAAATATTTAAAAACTTCACAAAAATATCCATAGTTGAAAAACAAAATCTCCTTAATTCATTCTTTATTTCTGTTAAATTTATTGTAATTAACTAGCTCTGTACCGGTTGGTGCGCTTTGTTACTCTCTCCGTCAAAATTTCATCAAAATCGGCGGACTGATAGAATGAATGATAGTAGAATCTGGAAAAAGTTAATCTCTCGGTTAAGTTAAGCGAATTTCAGTGTCCACGTACCGCTTTATAAAGTTAACTTTTGAGTTAACTTTTCTGGGCGTATGAATTTTGTAAACCAACTGATTGTTTAGCGACACAAGCAAATGCCAACTCTAATTCGGGTATTCCCCGAATTTCTTTTCTGCTTCGAACTGCAAAGACATGTGTTCACATTTCCATCGTCAAACAACATTGATTTGGTCAGTCGTTTGGTCATTAAATCTAAGTTTCTTTTTTGTAATGATGAAAACTAAATCTTTGAAATAAATTTAGCGTGTTATTTCCAAAATCCATGTTTATTATCTTATTTTTTCCATTTTTGGAAAACCGCTTGGAAAAGTTAATTGCCCTTAGGACATTTCGGTTAACTTTTTCGAGATTCTACAGTATTTATATTGATTCTAAAACAGATGTCGGACAAAGACTACACTTGATTTATTTTAAAATATGTCTCTAAGCTATATATGCACAAAATTCGATAGTTTGTATAGGTCAATTTTGATGAAATTAACGCTATATGTTACTCACAATACAGCTTCATATTTTTTCAATAATTCGATTTTGAATCCATTGAGTGGCTTTTACGTGATGCACGCACAAACAAACAAAGTCTATGATCGATTTGATTACATATTTGTATAGATAGATTATTGGCTGCTATAGACAACATTGAAAAGTAGTATATTATGATGATGATGATGATGATGATGAAGATGAACTAACTAATAAAGAAAGAACATAAAAAGCAAATTCAAAATATTTTTATACAACATTTATTAAATATATAAAAAAATTTTTTTTTTTTTTGTTTTTGTTTTTTAAATTAAATGCTTTTTTATATAAAAGTGGAGTACACATAGTTTTAATATTTCTGCTGTTGAGAGATGAGACTATGAAAGGAAATTATGAATGCACATAACTAAATGAAAGCAAAGCAAAGGAAATATTTATAGAAAGAAAACTTTTCTGTTAAATAGTACAAAGAGCTTTCTTTATCCATCACCTAACAAACAACATAATTTTTGTAATATGTACACAATATAAGAGGGGGGACCCAAAAAAAAAAAAAAAAAAAAACGGGAATTACGCTGTGGTGGGGAGGGAGAGTGGGGAGCCTTCTTGACCACATGGCCGTAAGGATCACGCCATCTGCGTCAGTGTACAAAGTTGTGTCGCTGTGAGTGCATCGGTTCGCCTGTGAGATTTTTTTTTAGTAAAACAACTTTTTACATTTCGGCGAAAACGTAATGGCAGATTGTCGAGAACAACGCGCGGCTGTGAAATTTTGTTTCCTGTTGGGCCACGGAAACTATTGTAATGTTTAAGACTGCTTATGGGGATGCTGCCCTAAGTAAAACCAGAGTTTACGATTGCTTTTCACGTTTTAAAAATGTAGAAATGTCTATTGAAGACCAACTTCGTTCAGGACGCCTCTCAACGTCAAGAACTGATGAAAACGTCGACAAAATCAATGCCCTCGTTCGTGAAGACCGTCGCCGAACCATTGATCAACTTAGTGAGATGTCGGGAATGTCATGGAGTTCAATTCAGAGAATTTTATCCGAAGATTTGCACATGAGAAGGGTTGCAGCGACTGGTTCTTCCATCATGACAACGCGCCGACCCACACCGCCCTTTCCGTGAAGCAATTTTTGACCAAAATCGCCATGACACCGATTGTCCACCCCCCATAATCACCGGATCTAGCCCCCTGTGACTTCTTTTTGTTCCGCAGACTTAAAAGGAATATGAAAGGAAAGCGTTTTGCCACTGTGGAGGAGGTGAAACAAAAATCGCTGGAAGGCTTAAAGGACATCCCGATGAGTGAATTTAAAAACTGTTTTGAACAATGGAAGAATCGTTTGGAGAAGTGCGTTGTGGTCAAAGGAGGATACTTTGAAGGTGATCAAAATTTTGTGTTAAAATAATAAGAAATAAAAAAGTTATGATGAAATTCCATTTTTTTTTGTTTGGGTCCCCCCTCGTACATACTTATTAAGTATTAGTAACAAACAAATATTACTTTTTCTTATTATTAATCATACTTTAATGTAAATGGCAATTATCATTTTTATTATTTTTAAATATTTTGAACACACTAAAGATGATAAAGAAGAAGACAACAGCAACAATAATACATTTAAATATAAATTTCATATACAATTAGTAAGTATAGTAAATATAAATATGAAAAATAAGTAATAAATTAATTCTGCTGAACTGAACTGAAGAAAGGAGTTCATGGTTCAATGTTACCCCTACCACCACACAGTTCAATCACACTTAACTAACTTGAATGGATTCAAATGTTTTTTCCTCATATTTCATCCAATATCCATCCATTAAAGTTACACATACATACTACATACACAGATTAGATTAGGAGAAGTGCAAGCCACCTCACCCCACCTCGTAAATCACTCGAACTCAGACCTATTGTAATATCCTCTTTCTTCTGTAAGAAAAGTAGAAAGTTTTTTAATTGAAACTGACTCGAACATGCTGAATTATATAGAGTATTTGTCTCTTGAAAAATAGAAATTGATAATTAATGCCGCACATCATAGAAATCTTGCTATATTTGGAGAACCAAAAAAGAAAAGAAATCCAAGAATTCACTGATGCATTGGGAAACCAAGAGTTTCAAACGAGTACAGACAGGATGATTGGATAACGTTGATCTGCCGACCAAGAAACAAACCGGTAGTCCGATGAATGTATTCTCAGGAGAGTCATGGAATTCAGACTATTCCAGGTATGTATTTTAGAACCAGATAACGATGAAGAAGAATTGACTGGTGAAGAAGAAGAACTGGCGGATGCTAATAAGGTGATGTTACCTCCATTTGGACAAATTTCTTCATCAAATGACACATTTCACACCTTTGTGGAAATGAGGAGTAATGTACAGACATTTTGTTCTTTTTGTTGAAGAAGAAAACTTTTAAATAAAACTTTGAAAAAAAAAAAAAAAAAAATATCATAATTTCTGCATAATGAGAAAATCACTTTCTAGTCCCATGCGCCCAGACAAGTTCGACTACTCTACATACATACATGTTAAGTTATGCTTTCGCAACATCATCTTAAGTTTATTCAACATAAACTACTTCCACTTTAAATTTAAACAAAAAAAAAAAAAAAAAAAAACCGATGAAAAATGAATATTGATTTCATACATGGTTAACTTTATTTTTATACAATAGTTTTCTTTTCTATTATAAAATATTTTAATAATAAAAAAAAAATCCCACTTTTATTCTTATAGATAGGAGGGAGGAATCATTTCAAGAAAACCACAATTTTATAATTCTACATATTTTTATATTAAAATTTACCAACTTTAAAAGTGAGTAACTACACTAACAACTCAAATAAATGCTTGATTAATTTTGGTTCTGTCATCATATCTCTTATGATGTCGTTTGTCCTTCGTCAAATGTATAGTATAGTATTAGTATATAAATTAGTATCAGATCATCATCATCAGGTAAATATCTTAAAACTTTTGGACGACATAAGTACATACATACATACAGACCAAACCGGAACGATATTTTAAGGTTTCACAACATAAATAAGTAGGAGGAGGATTTGACAGATTATTATAGATTGTAGTAGGTCAACTAGGATTTAAGTAAATTACATAACTGAAATAAATAATCATAAACTGTTCTAATCTGATGTTGTCAGGTGAGGAATATCTTTCGAAATGTATGAGAAGAATACAGACAGACAGTTTGGGCCCTCGGATCGAATTGAATTGGATCAATTCTTTTGAGGTACATATCTAAGTATGATTTATGAACATCATCATCATGTCGCACATAATTCTAATGGATCTTCTCTTCCTCCTTCACTTTCTTCTTCTTCAATGATATCTGGTTTTTTTTTTTGTTTTAGATGTGTGTAACAAAATATTCAATTTGAATCAATTAATCACCATTTACACTAAATTATGTGTAGTATTATTATCAAATTAAAATAAATACATATATATCAAAAATAAAATGTTATGTTATGTAAAAATAATATACATATGTATTTATGATAATCATAAAAAAAAAAAAAAAAAAAAAATTACTAAAACTTAGATGTAAGTTAATACACTTAATATAATTAATAATCTTAACTATTTTAGGTGAAGTGCTTGCTTCTGTAGTGAATGAGTGAGTGTATGTGTGTGTGTGTGTGTGTGTGTGTGTGTGTGTGTGTGTGTGTGTGTGTTAGTGTAAGTGAAAATAACATGAGTGAAATGAGGTGGTAAAAGTATGAGAAGAGAGAATGAGTAATTTTAAAGTCTTTTATTCTCAACTTTGTTTATGATGATTTTTAGGAATATTCTTGATTCATATTTTTTTTCTTTCTTCTTCTTTTGGTCTTTTTCTTCACTTTTTTTTTTTTTTTTTTTTAATTATATAATATAATTTTTTTTTTTTTTTTATTATTTATTCTAAATTAAATTAGTTAATTTTTTGTTTGTTTGTTTGTTTGATTGATTTGTCTTTCTTTCATCATTTTCTTCTTCATTGATTGTTAAATTGTTAAATGTTTTCTTAAAATTCTAATCTTTGTTTCTCTGATTTTCATTTGATTTTTTTTTTTTCTTTTTTCTTTGTATACCTTTCACACACACATACACACACATACGCATAACAAGAAGGAGATTAATACACAATAATTGCACTACAACAAAATTTTGACAAATGGGACATACATATACACAACAGTTGTAGTGTGATGTGATGTGACAGAAGGCTTAGTTGCATCAATTTTTTAATATCCATCATCAAGTGTGTGAAAGGCATGTATAAGCTTCGGTAAACCGATGTTGATGAGCTGATGTTCTGTCTCTTGTTTTAATTGTTTATTGTTGATAGATGTTGACTTTATATCTTAAACAACTTTATTTATAGTTACCTTCTCTTCTAGATCAGATTCCTCATTGCTGCCTAACTCGCTACCATTTTCTGACCCAGCTCCAGCGGTGCCGGTGGCGTTTCCGCCTTCTTTATTGACAACAGCAGTTTTAACTGCTTTCTCTTGACGATCCATGGCACTTGAACGATGACGCGACTTTTTCCAGGAATAGTAATACTTAACAAGGCTTGCAATCGATTTATCAGGCAACTAAAATACATAATAAAAAAAAAAAACAGAAATGGGTTAATTAAAGGAAGTAAATAGATCGATAGATAGATCAATCGATCGATCATAATTGATAGAGATTATGATGAATAAGACAACTAACTAACCATTTGACGAATGCGATGGAAACTCTTGCCATGAAACTGAAAAGCTTGTTCAAATAGTACTTTATCTTCGACAGTCCATTCATCGGGGAATGGTGTAAAGTTTGCCAAGTCCATGACGGCACGTTCAAGATCATGTTTATGCCAAAAAAGCATGCCGAGAGCTTGTTCACCATTATATCCATATTTATCCTTAGCGACAGCAATGTAATCATCCACTGTTGATGTACAACATTATTTTATTATCAATGAGAGAGGAGTCCCATCTACTTCAATATGTATATCTACTTACATTTGGTTTCGGGTATTTCCTTTGTTGGTGACCAAACAAGCAAAGCACGTTCATTAAGCAAATCCGGTTTACGTTCAAGATCTGGGATTAATGCTGGACAGACTGCCTGATAATCACGACCAACACGAATTTTCTCTGCAAAACAAAAGCAATCAAGTTAAAGGATCAGATCATTTGAATCTATTAGCAAATTATTAGTGATCGATCACACAACATACCTTCATATTCAGATTGCTTTGATTTCGATTTGCCATTCCGTTTTACAGCTATAAAATAAAATAACAAAATACATAAATACAAATACAAATTGAAAATTTGTAAACATATGCAATGTAGTACATGTACATGTGTACTTACAATTATCATCATCAGAACTTTCAGGTGTACCAGCGCCGGGACCGCTTACTTGCGGCTGACCATGTATATTATGAGCGCTTGTATTATTGCCAGCAGAGTTAGCACCACCGCCGGCATTAGAAAGGGAACCAGCACCACTGCCGCTACCGCTATTTGGGCTTGGACCACGCGAACGACGCCCATTCCGTACCGGATCGGAATTTCGTTCGGCCAAGACCATTTTATCGCGTATTAATTGCGCGCGTTTATTATGTTTCTCCAGCGTGTAGCGTGCGATTTTCTGTCTGTGGCGTATGCACGCGAAATAAATCTACCAATAAATGCTTTATACAATTTTTTTTTTCTCCTTCCTTTCTTCTTTGTTTATTTTTACACAAATTTTACTACGTCGGTCGGTTCAGGCGTGTACTTTTATTGTTTGTTGGTGTGTTGTAGAAAAGCAGTTTCTTTTCCTTATCAAAGAGTCTCTCTCTCTACTCGAAGCCAACAGAAAAGTAAATCTGTGAAAACACAAAATGCACAAATATATTTTTATTTTTTTTTTTAAACAATTTCTTTTTAGCCGATGTAATTTAAAATTTGTATGTATGCATCTGTATGACATATATGTATATGATGATTTTTTTTTATTGATGAAGAAAAAAAACAAAGGTATTAATTATTATAATAATATAAAATTAACGAACTTTAAATAATGTACGATGCGCCCGCACATTCGCACAAAATGCTTTTTAGGACGAAATTGTACGCGAGAACGAAGAACTGCAAGAAGTAACACACAACACAAAAAAAAAAAAAAAGAAACTCTTTGCGTTTATAGCGTGTGTGCCGAGTGTCTCTTGGAAACTGCTATTGCTGCGAGTATGACTTTTTCGCGAAACATCCATAGCAAACAGAGTTGCAATCAAATGAACGAGCGAGCGAGTACTCGCGGCGACCAGACGCCGCAGCGCAACGGCGGGCCAAAAGCAGCTGAGCGACACAATTTTTGAAAAACCAAAAAAAAACTAATGCTAACAAATGGACCTTTCTTTGAACTATCTTATCCTGTCACATAAATAATTAATTTTTTTTTTTTTTTAACGATTTCCTTTACTTTCTTAAATGCACACAAACACAATTTTACAAAACCACATCATAAATTATGCACCAAATACTTGCTAGTAATATATTAAAAAAAAAAAAAAAAAAAAGGAGGAAAAAATAACATCAATTATCTTCTTTTTAAACTTACCAATGTAAAATGGTGTAAACGCGTCTAATTACTTTAGTCAAATGGTGAGCAAACGCACTGTCAAATTTAAGTTTAGTATTATAAAAAATATATAATTGTAAAATCTTTAATTTAATTTTCCAAAGTCCCAGTTGCAATTAATTAATTTTATCTTTCTGTAGTAATTTGAACTCGTCTCACAATTGAACTAACTACTAAGCTGGCTGGACGACGACAACGAAGAAGACGACAGACTGACAAATAACTTACTAATAGTTGTTGTTGTTGTTGTTGTTGGACCTTTGTAGGTGACCGTATTTAATGAAAATGTATGGAAAAAGCGTTGTTGGAATCTTATGGGTGACCATACAACAATATTATATAGCAACAGAAACGTACTCACACTCACACAACTACACAGCAAGCGAGCACAAACACAACGAATGGGGTTGCATTGCAGTAGTCAAACAAGTCACTTCTACAAAACACGCGAAACGTCCGTAATTAGTGTTGTTAGGTAAGCGAAAATGGGAACTAAGTGTTGGTAATAAAGAAAATGTATGAAACTCATAAAGTGTTGGTAAAATTTATATTTTTATGGTATTACAACACTGTTTTAGTATATTTTTTGAGCGTGAGATTGTACGTGTGTGTGTGAGTGAGTAGAGCACGTGTAAGAAGCATTTAAGAAATTTGGCTAACGTTGGTGGATTGAGCCGACAAAGTAATGTGTGCTTGTTGTTTAAAAATTAACAACTAAACGAGCAAACAGCAAATCTAACATGGGAAAGAAAACAAAAGTAGGAAAAACCCGGAAGGATAAGTACTATCAACTTGCCAAAGAGTCTGGGTTTCGTTCGCGTGCCGCATTCAAATTAATACAATTGAATCGCAAATTTGGGTTTCTCCAAGAATCACAAGTATGTTTGGATCTTTGTGCAGCACCCGGTGGCTGGATGCAAGTAGCCAAACAAAATATGCCGGTCTCAAGTATTGTAATTGGCGTCGATTTGTATCCCATACGCTCGATACCCGGTTGTATTGGGCTCGTCGAGGATATTACCACCGAGAAATGTCGTCAATCACTGACTAAGGAATTGCAAACATGGAAAGCTGATGTCGTGCTGCATGATGGTGCACCAAATGTCGGTCGCAATTGGCTTTATGATGCCTACCAACAGATTTGCTTAACATTGAATGCTTTGAAATTGGCTACACAATTTCTACGTAGTGGTGGTTGGTTTGTCACCAAGGTGTTCCGTTCTAAAGATTATAATGCTTTGCTTTGGGTACTTAAGCAGTTGTTCAAGAAAGTGCATGCGACCAAACCAAGTGCTTCACGTAAAGAATCAGCTGAAATATTTGTTGTGTGCCAGGGCTATTTGGCTCCAGATCGCATTGATCCACGCTTACTCGATTCAAAATATGTTTTCGAAGAACTCGATTTGGAGGGTAAATCGAAAAGCAGCCTATTGCATCCTGAGAAACAGAAGCGGGTCAAGGCCGAGGGTTATAGCGAGCAAGATATTGCTTTGCGCAATGATTTATTGGCCACGGCATTCATGCAAGCGGATAATGGTTTGGCTGCATTGCAGGGCATACGGGCGATTATAATCGATGATGAACGTATTGCTCAGCATCGGAAGACCACAACTGAGATAGTTGAATGTTGTAAGGATTTAAAAGTGCTGGGTCGTAAGGATATTAAGGGTTTGTTGGCCTGGTGGAAGTCGGTGAAGGATGATTTATTTAAGACAGAAGAAAAGGGTGATGTCATTGAAGAGGAGGAAGAATCAACACCAAAACCTCTGACGCAAGATGAAATTGAAGATATGGAAGATGAGGAATTGCAACAACAAATTGCCACTTTAGAAAGTGAGGAACACAAGGATCTAAAACGCAAACGGAAGAAGACATTGAAATCAAAGACAAAATTACAAGAAAAAATGAATTTGAAAATGATAATAAAAGGCGATGAGGGTCCCCGTGAAGAAGCCGAACAAGAAATTTTCGAATTAAAAAGCATACAAACCCAAAATGAATTAGATGAGATGCTTGATGTAGAACCAGATTTCGATGCAGAAGGTGAACCACCAGAAGTACCTAAATTACCTAAATATGCAAAGTAAGTCTACCGTCCTTCCGTCCCTATTTGTAAGAATAGAATTTAAAATTAAGTATTTATTTCTTTCCTTCCCTTAAAGATATGATAAAGATGATAAACGTCTGGATGATGATGGCAATTATGAGAATGATGATGAACCTGATATAAGCGCCGATGAAGAATCTGAAAGTGATTACGATCGTGAAGGCCTTGGTTTAAGTGATGGTGATAATGATGGTGATGGCAATGGTAATGATGATAGGAAAAGAGTTGGCAAAAAGCAAAAGAAGCAACGTGTAGAGCATCCATTAATTAAATCTGGTGATTTTCGTGATAAGGATACCAAACGTCAACACCGTGTACAATTATGGTACGAAAAAGAGAATCTACAGAAAATTGATAGTGATGACGATGATGAAGATTATGATCTAAAAGGTTTGGCCAATGAATATAAAAGTAAGGGTGTAGCAATATTGGGTGAAAATCAGAATTCTATGGAAACAAATGGGACACCTTTATTGGGTAAAAAAGCCAAGCGACGTGCTAGACATGATTTACCAAAAGAAGAATCATCATCATCATCGTCGTCAGATTCATCAATGGATGAGGATAGTGATGGTGGTGAAGAAAATAGAACAACAGCCGGTGACATGTCAAAAGGTTAGTAAATAATTTTTATTTTTTTATTTTTTTTTTTTTTAATTTCAATGAATCATCACATAATTAATATATTCCATTATCCAATCTTGGCTGGTGTCCATTCAACATATAGAAGGCAGTAAAGCGAAAAAGATACGTTTATCAGAAGAGGAACTTGCTTTGGGTGCCTTATTAGTAAGAGGCAAGAAGACACGTCGTGATCTTATTGATGCTGCCTGGAATCGTTATGCTTTTAATGATGATAATCTACCGACATGGTTTGTTCAAGATGAAGCTGAACATATGCAGAAACCAACACCGGTACCTAAGGAATTAACTGAAGAATATCAACGTAAAGTCCAGGAACTCAATGTGCGTCCAATTAAAAAAGTTATGGAGGCAAAGGCACGCAAAAAGCGTCGTGCTGTCAAACGTTTGGAAAAGGCTAAGAAAATGGCTGAGAAAGTTATGGAAAATGCTGATTCAACGTCACAAGAAAAGGCAAAACAATTGAAGAAAATCTATAAAAAGACCCAAGAGAAAAAGAAAGAGGTTACATATGTTGTTGCCAAGAAACATCAAACACAAAAACGTGCTCGACGACCGGCTGGTGTTAAGGGACGTTATCGTGTTGTTGATCCACGTGAAAAGAAGGATAAACGTTCCGTGGATGCCAAGAAGAAACGTGATAAACGTAAACGTAAATAATCATTCAATCATCAGGCAGCCATGAGGCGAACCAACGTGAAGAGAAGCTTTGATGTAGTAGGTTAGCTTAAAAATTGTTGAAGTGTAGAGATTTCTAAGAATAATGAAAATATGTAGAAATAGAAAAATATAAACAACACAATACTATTTTATATAATTTTTTTTTTCTTCTTGTTTTATATTAAATAAATAACATAACATGTTTTTTTTTACATTTAATAGAATTTTGTTTTTATCAGGCATCAAGATTAATTATTGGCAATTATCATAAATCGTACTTCATGCCGCATATTTTCCAACTCTGTGATTAGATATTTTACAGTCCTGTGTATCTGTGTGGGTATTGTATTTTGAGAGTTACATCATTCAGCAAAAAATAATTCAAAATAATCCTTAGTTTCTTTTTTTTTTTTAATTTTTTTATTTGCAATAACAGAAAACAATAAACTTATTTAGACAACAAAATTATGTGACTGGGGGGGATGATAATAGCAGAGCAGGTTTAAGATGGGTAAGCAAGCAATTAATACAATATTCAAATGTATTATTTTGGTATTTTTTTCTCTCCTTTTTGTTTTTTTTTTTTTTAACGAGCATTTTGATCACGTGGACTTTATCACAGCAAAATAAATAGAATACAAAATAAAGCGTTGCATCCAATCCAAAAGGATTTTAAATGTAATCATGCCAACTTTCTTCCTTCAGCTCTTCTCGTCTCATCTTTTTACATGCATTGTTTTTGTTGTTGTTGTCTTTGTTTATTGATATAAGGCAGATCCGATCTCTCTGTCTCTCTCTATCTCTTGTGTTTTATTGTATTGTATTTGTCACACTATAAATTTTATTTTTTATATTCTTATCAACTCTATTAATTATCCAACAATTATCTCTCCATCCATTTTGAGATATTTTTCCATTTTTTACTTTCAGTCATCATCTCATCTCATTTAATGGTAGAAACTTGTAACTTTTGTTTCGCAATTTTATACTTTTTCTATTTTTTTTTTTTTTTTTTTTTTTGGTTTTGGTTAAATTTAAAAATCAAATTCAAATGAAATTTTTAGCTCTCATTTACTCAACTCTCCCCATCTATCCAACCCATTTTTCTAATTTACATACGGTGTCGTCGTCGTTTATGTATGTCGTGTTCCTTAATATATCGTCTAGTATTTTGGAAGTTGTGTGTAATGTGAGACTAATCTAGAGAATTTCGTTCTAAATCACTTGTGCTCGAGATACTTGGCGATATGGTTGTTGCATTCGAGTTGGGTAGATCACGATCCAAATTGTAATATTGCACAATTCGTGCTGGCGGTCGACTTGATATGATATCAGTGATTTGAGTTACCACCCATTTGGTAAGTTTTATGACAGCCACATGTGCAGCGAATTGCAAAATAATCGCACCGAAACCTTTATATAAACCAGCAAAACCTTCGGTTGCAATAGTTGTACGATAGCAATCGACAGCGCCCTGGTAGTTGGTCAATATGGGTACAACTGCGTAACCATTATCGAGATTATCGATAATCGTACGTGTTCCTTGCAATTGTAAGCGATGGACAATTGTTTCGAATGGATAAAATATAACCTCAGTTGTTAACATGGAAATCAGATTTGCATAGACCTCCGCATTCTGATAATCAAGTGTATCATCTTTGAATTTTGCTCCTTTACGTTCGACGGCTTGCGTTAAACGACGACGCATTATACGCGCTGAAACGCCTTTGATAACCAAACTGTTGTGTATAACAAAACATACAAAATAATTAGTAATTTTTAAAGAAATTCATACAGAAAAAAAAAAATCATTAAAGAGGAGCAGCGCTTACCTGAACAGATATTTAGTTATGCCCAATGAAACTGCTGGTCCAATAATCGCCCAAGCCGGTAACATGCGACCTTTTTGCGGTGAACTCCAGTAGAGTAAACGTAAGCTTCCCTCACGAAATACATCGAAGAGGCCCGGTTTCTCGCTAGCAATATCACTTTGTACCGTTTCTACCAGAGAGGCAGCATAAAAGGGCATAACTATCCCAATACTTATGCTATACTTAAAACATATAAATATGAATAAGATTCACAACGAAAAATAATACATTTCTTTTTTTCTTATGATTAGTTTCTCTTCGATATTTTGGTGTTTCGTTTATCAACAATTATCATCATCAATCAACAAACAATAAATTGAAAAAGAGTTCTGAGATATAAAATTATCTTTGGCTATGCTGAAGTTGTATTAATCTAAACGCACCTTTTATATCTCTGTTTATGTTTTGTCTGGTACAGGGTACTCTTCCTAGTGGTCCCAGGGGCTTTAAAATTAACATAATTGGTAGATATGGGTCAGATGCCTATAGAGTCCAAATTTCAGTTCAATATTACAAAAAACAAATAAATTTTTCACATAAGAACATGAATTTGGATCTGTGTTTCAATATTACAAAAAACAAAATAGTTTTTCAAATAAGAACATGAATGGAACTGGGTTTGTATGAGAGGTACCTCTCCTGGTAATCCAAGAGTCTTGAAATTTACATGGTTGGTGGATATGGTTCAAATACCTATACTGTCCAAATATCAGTTTAATATTACAAAAAACAAATAAGTTTTTCTAATAGGAACATGAATTTGTATTTGGATTTGTATGGGAGGTAACCCTTCTGGTAGTTCAATGGTCTTGAAATTTACATGGTTGGTGGATATGGGTCAGATATTTATACTATCCAAATTTCAGTTCAATATTAAAACAAAAAAAAAAAAACAAAAAAGTTTTTCATATAAGAAAGTGAATTTGGATCTGGGTTTGCTCAGTCAGTCAGTTATATTCATTCAGTTAACCAATATTAAATTAAATTTATGCTATGCTCGCTTTGGGTCAGTCAGTTAAATTCAATGGAGCTTAGTTTAAGAGCAAATACTCCACCAAGAGACGACTAAAAAGGCAAATGTTTTAGTAAAGCATAAAGGACATTGATTGTTCAAAAGACGTGGAGGAACAAACACTTCTTAATGAAAGAAGGATTTTCAAATCAACTGCAGACAAATATTAAGTAAAATTTTTAAAAATCGAAGAACAAGTGCAAAGAAAACAACGTCCAATCTTGAGGTATTCTGAAAGTAATTCAGCAGCATATAGAGTTGGTAGGAAATACAGAGGGGAAATAAGGAAAGAAATGATGACTTATTAGTCAATTTGGTATTAAAAAAATTTGAGTTAACTTGCGTCTAATCTTGTTATGGATTCTTTCGCAACAACCATAAGTACTGACATCCTTTCTTGCTCCTTTCATACAAGTTTCATAAGAATTTAATGGAACAAACTGAATAAATTACTTGGTTGTATGGGTTTAGTGATCACCACCTCTAAGGTTGTAGGCAAACAAGAAAGAATGAATTGATAGCAGATACCTTCATTCATCCCTCATGCATACTCAGGACTCTGTCACTCTATTAAAGAAGTCATATTATTACCTTACAAATTTAATTTAATTTTTTTTATGATTTTTACTAAAAAAAAGATTTACTACTCATTATTTCTATGGTTTTAAGGACGGACGCATGGAATTAAAGATCGCATCGAAATTATAATAGATACATATATACATATGTATGTGTATTGATTTCAACTTACCACTTAAGTAATATATGTTTTCCAAAGCGTTTAAGTGTTGTGCGGTTATCAACTTCCCTGCAAATGCAAATTGAATTATAAAATTTAAAATTATCTACCATAAGTGAGGGGCATAGGACAAAAATGCATACTTTGGCCATCTTGTAAACTTGGAAATAACATCATCGACAGCTAATGTCATGCCACGCACAAGTAGACATGAACCAAGACCCTTCCATAATGTTGTTAGACCTTGACGACGATGCAGATGAACAATGGCCGGCAACAATCCAAATGGATGCAAATGATAACTTTGCGATGCATTATAAACTTGGCACTGACGACGAAGAACAATAAACGGATGACTCAGAAGATTCTCTGTCACTAAGCTAACCCATTGAACGCCAAAGCTAAGATATTTGCGTATAGAGATTTCTAATTCTCAAAATTAAAAAAAAAAAATATATACAAAAAAAAAGATAGAAGAGGAATAACACGAAAAATATAATTCTTTTCATAGAGAAAGAAAATTGGATAAGAATACATATTATGACAACACACTTACCATCTTCTTGACTATCGTAATATTTCTCAATTACTTTATGTTTTTCCAATGGCAAAGAGAGATCACGTTCAGAACTCACAAATTTAAGTCTTGCAGCAGCCTCCTGATCAGCATTTATACTTTCGATAATTGCTTTTTCACGCTCCTCATATGTAAGGAAACTAAATGTAAATGAAAAAAAAAAAAAAAAAACAAATGAATAGATCTTATGTCATCTTTGCGCTTGTTGTTGGTTTTATTTACGGTCTTTGCAAATTATGCGGTCGACTTAAAGAGTTCATGCTTTCAAGCAATTCTTCATCATTAAAAATGTCTTCATCTTGTGGCACATTACGATTTGTATTTTTCCTGTGTTTAAGAATTGCATCGCATCATATCATTGGAGGAAACCATAAAACATAATAAAGAAATTTGATGAAATGAAAAATCCAATAAGAAAATATACAAATTTGACTTACATCAAAGTTGAGTAATTATTTATGCCTGCCATGCTTTGCGCGTTTTATTTTTATTTACTTTTTAGCTTTGTTGCCTTTAATTTTTACAGTTGCCGGTTAGAAGTTATTACTTGCTTAATGTAGATGTGTTCTGGAGTTATTGTTGTGTTTGTAGTTTACCCTCGAATATATTTCTATCATAATAAATTTAAATTGACTTAAAAAGACTTCCTCTATCTGTTTCTAATTTGTTTTCTAAACCAGAAATCAGGACAGAATTTTGGATGCCTCCTAAGTGTGGCTGTCTGTGTGTGTGTGAATGTGAAATGTGAATAGCAAATTGGATTAGAGTAACCATATCGATATAAAAGTAATAATTAACAGCTGTTCAATGAATGCACCATGTAGTACAGCACACAGTGTTGCATTTCATTTCATTTCATTTCATTTCGTTTCAATTCATTTCCATTCCATTCTATTCCATTTTCATTATTTCATTTTGTATCGTTAAGATTTATTTAACAGTCAAATATGAATTTAATACTTATAAGAAACTAATGGTTTGATACAAATGTATATAATATCATTTATTTGAAGGTTATTATTACTTTGAAAAGAAACAAGAAAAGTTTGTGAAATTCACTTTCTGGGATGGCAAATTTTTATTCATTTGTTTCCTTTAATAGTGAATTTCTTAGTTAAAAATGCTCGTCGTTCCGTTAGGTCAAATCAAAGAAGAAGAAGAAGAAGAAGTCAAAGAAATTGTTGATAATATTGGCATATACAAATATAATTGACTGACTAAAGCTTCAATACCTTTTTCGGTTTGTTTTGAGAATGAAACATGTAGCCCTAAAATTTATCTTAAATTAATTTGATTTCGATCAAAAGTAGCAGATTTCAATTATAATCAAGGCACTAAATAAAGTCAACAACGATGCAGAGCTAGTGTAACTTGTTTTAACAGGTGATATGGATATGGATATGTCGAAAGTAAGGCTCCATTATCTCTGGATCGACATTCTGAAGGCAGAAAAACATCGACAAGTGTAAATTTTTTCCATGGCAACCAACTCATTCTTCTTTTTTTATATATTAATATGCTTCGTCAAATCGACAATGGTAAACTTTAAATGAATAATTTAACGAATTACAGTTCAATGTTGAATTTTTTTTTTTTTTTAATAATTGATTAGTTAGTAATATCGTTTTCACAGATACACGTCACTTGGCTTACAAAAAAAAAAATAAAATTTTGCAATTTAAAATTATTAAAAAATACAATAAAAGAATTCACGAAACGTCATTTTTTTCGTTTTTTAAGATCTCCGAACGACCCGTTGTTTGTTTGCTTCTTAGACCAGTCGAGTTATCAATTAAAAGACCAACTTCTTTTCTGAATCTATTTTGGATATATTCTTTCTTCATTCTCACCTTCTCATTGTTTTCTTTGCCTCGTAAAAACCATGGCTGCACCATCCATTCGATAAGCGATGTATAGCATTTACTTACTCCATACATTGTATCAATGAATGTAAAGGAGAAATTCCGAAAGAAAGCATGTTTTCGTCTATTTTTCGACACAATAAGGAATTTAAATGATTCATATCTTTCATTTCACTTTTATGAAAAATATATTCTGAAACATCCCCCCAATTATGAAGTCCTCACTTCGCCCATGCATACATACATATGTATTTACATAAAGAACTTTTAGTTCGTTTTCTTCGATGACCTTTTGAAGTCTCTCGACCAATTTCATAATGCCGCATTCAACAAACTTCCTTTCTTTATATTCGAGAATCTTTCCAGAGTATTGTTTGACCAATATTGTGAGTGTCAAACAAGAACCGAAAATGGTTAACAATTTGTTTAATTTAAATGTTTAATATCACCAACAAAAAAGAAACCCGCAAACATTTGACATTCTATTGTCGCTCATATTCAAAAAAAAGTAAAGTGAGTCCGACTCGCACATGAAGGGTTCCGTACCATCGTCCAAGTTTTTTTTGAAGCTAAAATAAAATACAAATGTATTTAAATAATAGTTGAACATCATATATAGAAATAACATAAATATTAACCAACTGCTTTAAGTTACAAGGCATTGCTTGAAACATAAGTTATTATAATTGCTATTAGTCTTTTATTGAGATTTTCCGAGTTTTCCGAGGGATTTCCCAAAAATTATTATTTGTCGTTATAATGCCAATAGATTACACACTCTGTGAAAAATTCAACTTTCTATCTATTACGGTTCATGAGATAGAGCTCTGTGACGGACGGACGCTCCACCGCAATAAATGTTAAAAGTTTTTTGTATGGGGACTTCTTTATTTTTTTAATTTAATTTTATTTTTATTATTTATTGTTATTATGACAATAGAAATACACATTCTGTGAAAATTTCAACTGTCTATCTATTACGGTTCATGAGATACAGCCGGAGTCGGACGGACGAACGGACGGCGGAAGCTTAGTAATAGGGTCCCGTTAGCTCCCTATGTGTACGGAACCCTAAAAAGACTTAGCAGTCTTTTTAATCAACCTAATATTTTTTGAAGAAATTATTTAAGGTAAAAATGTCTAAATTGGTTTTACATTAAGATATTTTAATGGACATGGAAGTTGATAAACAAATTATCTAACTTATCTTTAATTTCAATTTTTTTCTTTCTATCTACTATAGTTCGATTCATCTATACGTACATATATTTGTCTGTTAGTCTATTGTTCTGTATATTGCATATTGTTATTTGCCTGTTGTTGTTTCTAGATGTGTTAGATTTCAAAAATTATACTCAACCCACACACACACACACACACACAAACAATCAACCCAATTGAGGAGGTAAGAAATTGAATGACTTTGAACATTTTGCGGAAAAGGAAAACAATATTTGTTAATTAAGTGGTCTGCAGTTTGACTGGAATCTATGAGATAAGACAAACATGGACATTTGTATCTGTATCTGTATCTGTATTTGAATGCACTTGTATCTGTATACTTTTGTATCTTTTGCTACAGCAATGTGAAATTCAATTTTAAATTAGTGCAGCTCAATGAAATGAATGAATCAATGAGTTATGTATTAATCATCATCACTATTGTTATCAACAAAAACCCATAATTTTGACGAATTGTCAGAATTGTCGATTCAAGGCAAAAAGAAAATGCAGTAAAAATGCATTCACCAATCAAAAGATGATGGGACTTTGGGCTCATGATTTGAGCTCATGCGAAGCCAATGAGTTTCAGTTTCATTCGATCTGCGAATGCAGATGTGTTTTCAATTTGCACTTGTGTGTTAATTA
>JAWNKV010000193.1:0-175209 GCA_035041805.1 Amiota mariae
ACTCAACAACAGCTGACTTTGAAGCTCGATAACAATTTCAGGGTTGCAAAATATTCGATTCTTTGTATATAGTTTAAAGGTGTAATAGTTAAAATGAGTTTTGTTTCTATGAAATTTTCGACTTTATGCCAAAAAATCGGCCATTGGGCCCAATATGCGGTGGTACGCCGTCTCTTCTCCTTTTTTCTAAATTTAATATACACGTGTATATTAAAATTAGATTTTTTTGTATGGGGTATCACATTTAATGTTCTGATTAGATAATATTGATTGGTCTATTCACAGGCTACTTTCTCTTTGACACGTACGTTAATTCCATAAACATTTGCAATGATTGATCAGTCGCAAGACTGAACACTTTAATGTCTGCGGTCCATATTTAATAAAAAAACATCTACAACGAATTATCGCTTCATATCACAATAGAATTCAAAAGCTAAGTACAATAATTCAAATATTTTAATGAGAAAATATATTATGTGATTATTTATTTTTCATTAACAAAGATATTTAAATTAATCCAGAAAATTGTATCAAAGCAAACCCAAATTAAAAGAAAGACAACCAACATATTACAAAAAATATTTTTTTAGCATTCTAAAGAAAATCCAACACCGAATTTATGATTACCGTCATTAAGGTTTTTACCATCAATTACGGCCGAGACTGAAAATGTAATACCATCCCGTAGTTTTTGTTCGTATCCGAGCCCAAGCTCAGCATTACTATCAATCTTGCCCCGAATAAGGGATCCCTCTTCCAGATGATATAATAGGCCCACTCCAAAAGTCATGTCACCTCCTCCACCCTCAGCATCTTCTGTGGTTTCATTGTCACCACCCCCCTTTATAAACTCAACACCAGCATCTATTTGATCGTTAGCTTTATGAAAAAGCGATGAATACCAAGAACTACCGTCCTTTCTACGTATTAAAAAATAATACATTACAACTTCAATAAAAGTTGGTTAAAAAATTTAAGATACTCACAACTCAAGATGTACTGTAGTTTGTTCATTTGACCAACCCAAGGCAAACCTGTGAGATTTAAGCTCCCCAGCATTAGTGTCAAATGCAGTTCCTATACCGCCAACAAACTGCTGATATCCCAAAACGATGGAAGCATTTATTAAAGGACCATTTGGATCGAAATTCAAATCCGATAAAAAATTAAAATTTTCATGTTCATATCCAAGTTTAAACTTGCCATCCTTATCACTGAATACAAATTTTAGTTTTTTACAGTTAATGTAATATCTGATACCTTACCCAGATTGTGGCTGAAAAGTGGCTTCTACAGCCATCATTAGACCTTCAGCAAGTTTGTTCTTTTGCATAATTTCACCATAAAGCCAATTTTCACTGTTCCAACGTTCAGTCAACGTAAGTCCGTAGTCTTCCAATTTATACTTGCTTTGTAGTGATCCTTGTACTTTGCCAGCATTTTGACTAGCTTTTCCTGATGTTAGAAATTCTATTCCAGAATTCGTCATTGTTTTACAGCTTAATTGCCAGAGACCAGGATGGTACCCTTTTCTAAATAGTTCACGTGCTGATTTTCCTAAGTCATTATATGTCGGGGGTGCCATGATATAAGACAAGAAAAAAGGTATTGATAATGTTGGTGTATTAAATTTACAGACGTAATTTTTTTTTTTTTTTTGTTTAATAGGAAATATAAAGTCTTATTGATTTTTGTACTTAACAGATGTCAATTTTGTTATACAAAAGCCGATTACTTTGTTATATCTAAGTTCATCGCTTTCAAGTTATATTTAATGTTGGACCGAAACAGAATTTTTAGCCGAAACCAAAAACAAATCTTCTTCTCTGGTCCCAGTTTCGTCCGAAACCGAAACTTATTTAGACATAAATTTTAAATTGAAAATTAAAATTTCTAAAGTTACTTACTATGTATGTAATAGAGCCCTGCACGAGTCCACACTAAGTAGTATTAAGACTGTGCACAGTATGGAACTGAGTCATGTGTATTTTTGAAACAACTCATTCTCATTCTGGCAATTCTTTTTTTTTTTATATGCGCACATATTGACATGAATCTCTGCTGTCGTGTGACTCGCGTGTTTTGTTATGACTCAGTATCACACGTGTGACATTACTTTTCTGACAATACATTTTTAAAGTGATTATAGTGTTATTAATATCATTGTTTTTTTTTTGTTGCCAGTTTGTAACAAATTTTTGGAAAAATCAAAACGTTTTGATTTTACTTAAAATGCTTCTTTTTCTATACAAACAGTACGAAAATGTGTCGTGTTTTTTTTTTTTTTGTTCATTTTGTTATGCGAACAAGGAGGTAAAAATCTTCCAAAGATACTTATGACCCGTGCTACAAGTTATGCCGGATTTATTAGCCTACCAAATGAAAACACCCTATCACCTCAAATCATTTTCCAACCTGGAGATATTTTTGTTGCTGATTCTTGCAATCTCCTCACGGATCGTGGGTGTGTGTAGATCTCTGAGTAAAGTTGAGTTTTTCACGTACCATGGTGCTCCAACAAGTCTACGCAGTAGTTTTGACTGAAACCTTTGAAGAATCTCAATGTTTGCGTTGGAGGCAGTGCCCCAGAGCTGTATTCCATAAGTCCACACCGGTTTAAGTATGGTTGTTTTTCAGCCTTAGCTGGGAGCCTGATCTTAAGAGCCAGGACATTTTTATTAGTTTTAGGTCGAGGTGTTTCCTTTTCAATTTTATGTGAGGCTGCCAAGTTAGCCTCCTATCGAGAATTTAGTCCAAGGTATTTTGCTGTTGTGCTTTCCGGTATCGGTTCTCCATTAAGAATTATAGGAGGGTAGCTCTTGCTATTCATGGTAAAGGTTACATGAATTGACTTCTCTGTGTTCACGGCAATGTTCCATCTTTTGAGCCACGGTTCCAGAATATTTATTTGATTCTGCAAAATGGTTGAAGCTGTCCCAGGATCGCTATCAATAGCTAAAAAAGCAGTGTCATCTGCATATGCTGCAACCAGGATTCTTTCATCACTTGAAATAGGTAGGTCAGCAGTGAAGAGCGTATAGAGAATGGGTACCAGCACACTACCCTGGGGTACTTAAACTTGGATTGCCTTGATGTCCGATTCTTTATCGTCACATCTTACGTAAAAAGTTTTTCTATGAAGAAAGGACTTCAATACCAAGTAATGAGGTGCCGGTAATAATGTTTTGAGTTTGAATAAGATCCCGAGGTGCCACACTCTGTCAAACGCTTGTCGTACATCCAAAAAAGTGGCTGAGCAATACTGTCGGTCTTCGAAGGTGTTGAGGATTTGTTCAACAACGCGTTGACACTGATCTGGGGTCCCGTGGGATCTCGTGAACCCAATTTGGTGATCCGGTGGTGGACGCCTTTCGTCCAGCAGTGGCAAGAGTCGGGCCAAGAATATTCTTTCGAATATTTTAGAGAATACAGCCAGCAGGCTGATCGGACGGTAAGAGCACAATTTGTGTTCGGGTTTCCCAGGTTTGGCGATCATGATGATCTCAGCACATTTCCACTGAGAGGGGAAATGATTGAGCCTCAGTATACCATTGTATATCGCCGTAAGGTGCAGTAGAGCGTTACGGGGCAGTGCTTATATAGCGCATGTGTTTATTTTGTCATAGCCGGGAGATTTAGTCTTTTTAAGGCGTTGCACTTCTTCGATGACCTCAAGTCCATCTGACAAGGAGCATCGAAAAACTCCAGTGTCTTTATTTTATCTATGGGCAGACAATAGTCGAACGGAAAGAAAGTGAGCTCTAGATAATTTGCAAATTCTTGACCTTTTTCTTCGCTAGTCCTGCACCAGGTTCCGCTTGGACTCAGAATGGACGCCTTCCTCTTTATTGGTCTTTTGAGGTAACTTGTCGCACTCCAAGGATTATGCTCAACACTACCTGGTTCAGCTTCCTCAAGACTATTTACCGATAGCTTTATTTCTCGACTCCATGAGCAATTCCTTCATTTCTCTTGTGGCTCGATTAAGAGCAATATTATCTCGTGGGTTTCTGGATGTATGCCAAATTCTTCGAAGTCTTCTTTTCAGGCAGACTTTATCAGCAATCTCTGCAGACCATAAATGTAAGTCTCGCTTAGGTATGTGAGATCTTTCTATATGAACCGGTGTTGCGAGACTTGCTGCTTCGTGAATGTTTCGCGCAAACAGTTCAACGGCGTTGTCGATATCATTGGAAGAATTTGGATAGATGTTTGGGTCGATAGTACGTTCTAAGAAGGAACGATACCAACTTAAGTATGTATTTGCCCTTACTATCTTAGGATATCTCTTAATTATACCTACTGGTATATTGATGAGAACTGATACAGCACTGTGATCCAAGCATAGACAGTTGCAGTTATGATTTTGCTCGGCTCAATCCCCTTAGATATAGCAATATCTAACACATCAGGAAGCTTGCGAGTGTCGGTTGGCCAGTAGGTTGGCTCACCTGAGGAGTGGCTACATAAATGCAGGGCTAGCAAGCACCTGTAAAGACTGAATCCTTTCGGATTGCAGAGCCGAGAGCCCCACCAAGTGTTTTTAGCGTTGAAATCACCACCTACTAGGAATCTTAGTCCGAACCCACCAAAAAGTTGTTCAAACATTTGTTGCGTCACCGTGTTACGAGGAGATACGTAAGCTGCTGCAAGAGTTAAATCACCAAGTGAGCTGTGAATTTTTATTACTGCAGCTTTTACCCATTGAAGTATGATAGGAGTTTGTTCAGAGAAACTGAAAGAGCTCAACAGCAGGCCTATTTGAGCATAGGCAGTTAGCGTTCCAAATGGTGGTTCGGAGATTTATTTGCATTAGTTTGCAAACAAATTAGTAACCATCTGGCTGAGTTGATTGGTGAGTGTGATCATAATTTTATTCATGATCTTAGTTAATGCCTCTGTGTTGAGTCCCAAGTTGTTGGGTTGATCGCTTGAAGAAGGGCTTGCTTGATTAGCAGAGGCACTGTCCCTGGCTGCAATGGAATAGCTGACACCGTCAGTGCGCATGTTTGATTGACCAGCGAGCCGTGGATGATGTTTTTATTGATGTGGATTGTTACTGCTTGAGATCCTACTTTCAACAGTCGGTTTGTAAATTCTACATCCTTTGTAGGATGCAGTATGGTTCTCTTCACAATGAGCACATTTTGCTGGGTAGTCTTTCGGCTTAGTACACTCGGTGGACATATGTCCATCACCACACTTAACACATCTATAAGCTTTATTGCAAAATCGCTTAGTATGTCCAAACTCTTGGCAACGACGACATTGAATCAGATCATTGAACTTGATTGGAGGCTCTATGGTCACGATCGCGTTGCATAACCGTTTCATTTCAAATATTTCCTTGTTATTTTTGGCTGGCGCAAGGTCCACGAAAAAATTTGACATAGGGAGTTTCGAGATTCGATTTTTTGCGTTAACAACTTGTCTAACTGTGTGCCCAAGTGATGTCAGTTGATTAGTGATCAGTTCAGTGTTTGTCGAGTAGTGTAAGTTTTTTATTACACCCCTGAAAAATCGCTCCTACTTAATTTGATAAATGTGGTATTCAAACTTAGAGCTTTCCAGAGATTTTATCAGATTTCTGTAACTTTCCACCTCCTTAACCATTATTCTCACTTGACCATTACGTCCTGATTTATATGTGAAGCTATTTTTTCCAATGACAGACTCAACTGTCTGCTGCATCTTTTGTATATTGCCCACGAATGGAACGAAAATTGGTGGGAGTTTAGCTGTTGAGGTTGAAAGGGAGTTCTTGTTCTGCTCCTCTACAACAGAAACTTCATCATTACCTTCGTTCATAGCCTCATCAAGGATTTGGAACCGATTGATATTACTTGAGGTGCTTGGGCCATCGTGGTCGATTATGTGTGTGATCTTTTGAATTTTAATTTTCCGTCGCATGTGAGGCGACGTTTTCCGTTTTGGAGTTATATCCACCTTCTTGGGAGGAATCTGCCAAGAGATGACAATAACCCCATTTTTTTCCATTGGAGTTATTGTCGCACATGGCGACAAAAACCAACGAAAGCTTTGCGCAGAACAAATGTTAAAATAAAAACTTAAAAATTTTGTATACTTTACGATTGATGACAAATTATTTAAATAACAATTCATTTTTTGTTTCACAATTATTTGAATTGGAAAAAAAAAAACAGAAAATATGTTAGGTAGCTTATACACGATGAAAGCAAAGTGACAACTCAATTAAAAGTTGAATTATTAAAAAAAGGAAGTATGTATTTTTATTATCATGTAATAAATTGAATTGGAATAACTTTTTAAATAGAAAGGAAAGTCTGCCATCAAATTTAACATAATTGCCATTTACTAAGTCAGTTTTTTGTCATTCACTACCCGATCAAACAGTTGTTTTGGTTCACAAACAGCTGTTTTCTGGTTCACAAACCAGTTCTTTTTCCATTTACCAATACTGTTTTCGGTTGAAGTTGAAATTGTTCAACTTTTGACGTTGTTGCGTTCGCGAGCAAGCTATGTAACTCGGTCCATACGATTTCATACATTTCAACTTTTATGTTTTGCCGCACGAACGCAGCAAAAGCTGATTTGCAAGAAAACGTCGTTTGTGTATCTCCACTTTAAGCCAATCTGTAATATATGAGATTAGTTGGTGTATTCTCCGTGGCTCTGGCGTACTCCACCTGTGTTGCCATATATTTGGGTATCTGGTCTTAATCTCATCCATGTCTGCTGCCTGAGAAGATACTCGCTCGATGTATTTGTCCTTAGCAGCCAGGGTTCCAGATATATTATAAGTCTGCCTGCAAAAACACACGGCTCATCTTCTGCAACATTTCGATATGCTCTATAGATCGTCAGGTGAACAATCCTGTGATGAATCTTTATACCACGAAAGTATAACTTGGTTGCAAATGCTCTGGCTCAGATTAGATCCGCGTAAATCAGTATGGAATTACTCTCCGAACATAGTGGAACCTGCCTCGGCAGAGCAGGCTCACATCACTCCATCACCATCATTAGCGGAAATAGCTAACAAGGAGGTAAAAATCTTCCAAAGATACTTATGACCCGTGCTGCAAGTTATGCCGGATTTATTAGCCTACCAAATGAAAACACCCTATCACCTCAAATCCCGTTTAATCCCTACGGCACCGTCAAAGCATGCCTTCGTAGGGAAGATATTAAGTATAATTAAGCAGTCGCCGTTCATTAGATTGCCCGCATCCTGTTGGCAATTTCTGCAGTATAGAATGCCCAGCCCTCCGAAGATGTTGTCATGCGCCTTACAATTTCTTGTGAGCTGCAAGGAGATCTAAGGCGCACACACATTCTCCGTCGCTCCTCTTCAAAACGGGGGCACTCATGCACAAAATGCTCCGGATCCTCCACGACATCTCTGCATAGCCCACAGTACGGATCCACAGCGTGCCCAAACCTGTGCACCCCTATAACATCCATGGCCAGCAGTGAATTGAGTAAAGTTACCAGAAAGACGCTTAAAGGTGGAGATACACAAACGACTTCAGCGTTAAGCTGTATTGTCGACAAACGCAGCATGCAGCTTCGAAGAATACAAACGACTTCAACGTTATTGACTTCAGTAAACAAAAAACAGCTGTAAATTTGAAAATTTAAGAAAGTAATTGTTGAAGAAAACTGTATTAAAAATTTTTATTTTTATTTTTTTATTTTTTTTTTTGCGATCTATCGTAAACGACAAATAAAGTCGACTTGTTTAACGTGATCACCTGTCTATTAAGACTTAATATCACGGTGCCAAGCACTTGGATTGAACGTCAATCAACGTCCCCTTGGACAAAATCCGCAGGTACCAAATTCGAGACATACTTATTTTGGTCATATGACTCACTCCTTGGTCAGGAGTTGAGGCCTATCTAAAACCTCAGCTGATCTATGGGTCACAGCACCCGGTTGTATAACGCAACTCCACGCCGAGTTAGTACTCTACCCGCATCTGGGTAACAACCACAGCCACCACGATACTCCCATAAGGGACCGTACCCTCTAGCCAGGACGGAATAAATCCGTGGGCTCCTGACTACCCGTGGTACCAGAACTAGCCTCTGGTCAGACTTCGTACTCTTAGGTACTTCCAAATTGAACTCCAAACAGTTCCTGGTTTGGTCACCAGTTGCACAAGTATTACAAAACTGCCCAGTTCAGTAACACATAATGTTCTCACTTATATTACCAATATGGAAATGCAAATAAACACAAAATCCACAAAATAAAAATAAGAGAATAAGAGAAACAAATAATCTACCTTCTAGATAAAAGTTTTAAGCACAGAGGGCTTGATCAAAACTAAAAATTCCCAGAAGGGGAATCGTAAACGACAGTAAGCAAATTGATTATACAACCTTATGACTTTTGTATTAGTTTAATTTAAATAGGAACTCTGAACGGCAAATCCAGTGGGTGCAGCCGATTCATTCTTCGGGTGTGCTGGCTGTTGTCAAGCAGGTTGACTGCAAAGTGATTGTCATGACTTTCCAACCTGGAGATATTTTTGTTGCTGATTCTTGCAATCTCCTCACGGATCGTGGGTGTGTGTAGATCTCTGAGTAAAGTTGAGTTTTTCACGTACCATGGTGCTCCAACAAGTCTACGCAGTAGTTTTGACTGAAACCTTTGAAGAATCTCAATGTTTGCGTTGGAGGCAGTGCCCCAGAGCTGTATTCCATAAGTCCACACCGGTTTAAGTATGGTTGTTTTTCAGGCTTAGCTGGGAGCCTGATCTTAAGAGCCAGGACATTTTTATTAGTTTTAGGTCGAGGTGTTTCCTTTTCAATTTTATGTGAGGCTGCCAAGTTAGCCTCCTATCGAGAATTTAGTCCAAGGTATTTTGCTGTTGTGCTTTCCGGTATCGGTTCTCCATTAAGAATTATAGGAGGGTAGCTCTTGCTATTCATGGTAAAGGTTACATGAATTGACTTCTCTGTGTTCACGGCAATGTTCCATCTTTTGAGCCACGGTTCCAGAATATTTATCTGATTCTGCAAAATGGTTGAAGCTGTCCCAGGATCGCTATCAATAGCTAAAAAAGCAGTGTCATCTGCATATGCTGCAACCAGGATTCTTTCATCACTTGAAATAGGTAGGTCAGCAGTGAAGAGCGTATAGAGAATGGGTACCAGCACACTACCCTGGGGTACTTAAACTTGGATTGCCTTGATGTCCGATTCTTTATCGTCACATCTTACGTAAAAAGTTTTTCTATGAAGAAAGGACTTCAATACCAAGTAATGAGGTGCCGGTAATAATGTTTTGAGTTTGAATAAGATCCCGAGGTGCCACACTCTGTCAAACGCTTGTCGTACATCCAAAAAAGTGGCTGAGCAATACTGTCGGTCTTCGAAGGTGTTGAGGATTTGTTCAACAACGCGTTGACACTGATCTGGGGTCCCGTGGGATCTCGTGAACCCAATTTGGTGATCCGGTGGTGGACGCCTTTCGTCCAGCAGTGGCAAGAGTCGGGCCAAGAATATTCTTTCGAATATTTTAGAGAATACAGCCAGCAGGCTGATCGGACGGTAAGAGCACAATTTGTGTTCGGGTTTCCCAGGTTTGGCGATCATGATGATCTCAGCACATTTCCACTGAGAGGGGAAATGATTGAGCCTCAGTATACCATTGTATATCGCCGTAAGGTGCAGTAGAGCGTTACGGGGCAGTGCTTATATAGCGCATGTGTTTATTTTGTCATAGCCGGGAGATTTAGTCTTTTTAAGGCGTTGCACTTCTTCGATGACCTCAAGTCCATCTGACAAGGAGCATCGAAAAACTCCAGTGTCTTTATTTTATCTATGGGCAGACAATAGTCGAACGGAAAGAAAGTGAGCTCTAGATAATTTGCAAATTCTTGACCTTTTTCTTCGCTAGTCCTGCACCAGGTTCCGCTTGGACTCAGAATGGACGCCTTCCTCTTTATTGGTCTTTTGAGGTAACTTGTCGCACTCCAAGGATTATGCTCAACACTACCTGGTTCAGCTTCCTCAAGACTATTTACCGATAGCTTTATTTCTCGACTCCATGAGCAATTCCTTCATTTCTCTTGTGGCTCGATTAAGAGCAATATTATCTCGTGGGTTTCTGGATGTATGCCAAATTCTTCGAAGTCTTCTTTTCAGGCAGACTTTATCAGCAATCTCTGCAGACCATAAATGTAAGTCTCGCTTAGGTATGTGAGATCTTTCTATATGAACCGGTGTTGCGAGACTTGCTGCTTCGTGAATGTTTCGCGCAAACAGTTCAACGGCGTTGTCGATATCATTGGAAGAATTTGGATAGATGTTTGGGTCGATAGTACGTTCTAAGAAGGAACGATACCAACTTAAGTATGTATTTGCCCTTACTATCTTAGGATATCTCTTAATTATACCTACTGGTATATTGATGAGAACTGATACAGCACTGTGATCCAAGCATAGACAGTTGCAGTTATGATTTTGCTCGGCTCAATCCCCTTAGATATAGCAATATCTAACACATCAGGAAGCTTGCGAGTGTCGGTTGGCCAGTAGGTTGGCTCACCTGAGGAGTGGCTACATAAATGCAGGGCTAGCAAGCACCTGTAAAGACTGAATCCTTTCGGATTGCAGAGCCGAGAGCCCCACCAAGTGTTTTTAGCGTTGAAATCACCACCTACTAGGAATCTTAGTCCGAACCCACCAAAAAGTTGTTCAAACATTTGTTGCGTCACCGTGTTACGAGGAGATACGTAAGCTGCTGCAAGAGTTAAATCACCAAGTGAGCTGTGAATTTTTATTACTGCAGCTTTTACCCATTGAAGTATGATAGGAGTTTGTTCAGAGAAACTGAAAGAGCTCAACAGCAGGCCTATTTGAGCATAGGCAGTTAGCGTTCCAAATGGTGGTTCGGAGATTTATTTGCATTAGTTTGCAAACAAATTAGTAACCATCTGGCTGAGTTGATTGGTGAGTGTGATCATAATTTTATTCATGATCTTAGTTAATGCCTCTGTGTTGAGTCCCAAGTTGTTGGGTTGATCGCTTGAAGAAGGGCTTGCTTGATTAGCAGAGGCACTGTCCCTGGCTGCAATGGAATAGCTGACACCGTCAGTGCGCATGTTTGATTGACCAGCGAGCCGTGGATGATGTTTTTATTGATGTGGATTGTTACTGCTTGAGATCCTACTTTCAACAGTCGCTTTGTAAATTCTACATCCTTTGTAGGATGCAGTATGGTTCTCTTCACAATGAGCACATTTTGCTGGGTAGTCTTTCGGCTTAGTACACTCGGTGGACATATGTCCATCACCACACTTAACACATCTATAAGCTTTATTGCAAAATCGCTTAGTATGTCCAAACTCTTGGCAACGACGACATTGAATCAGATCATTGAACTTGATTGGAGGCTCTATGGTCACGATCGCGTTGCATAACCGTTTCATTTCAAATATTTCCTTGTTATTTTTGGCTGGCGCAAGGTCCACGAAAAAATTTGACATAGGGAGTTTCGAGATTCGATTTTTTGCGTTAACAACTTGTCTAACTGTGTGCCCAAGTGATGTCAGTTGATTAGTGATCAGTTCAGTGTTTGTCGAGTAGTGTAAGTTTTTTATTACACCCCTGAAAAATCGCTCCTACTTAATTTGATAAATGTGGTATTCAAACTTAGAGCTTTCCAGAGATTTTATCAGATTTCTGTAACTTTCCACCTCCTTAACCATTATTCTCACTTGACCATTACGTCCTGATTTATATGTGAAGCTATTTTTTCCAATGACAGACTCAACTGTCTGCTGCATCTTTTGTATATTGCCCACGAATGGAACGAAAATTGGTGGGAGTTTAGCTGTTGAGGTTGAAAGGGAGTTCTTGTTCTGCTCCTCTACAACAGAAACTTCATCATTACCTTCGTTCATAGCCTCATCAAGGATTTGGAACCGATTGATATTACTTGAGGTGCTTGGGCCATCGTGGTCGATTATGTGTGTGATCTTTTGAATTTTAATTTTCCGTCGCATGTCAGGCGACGTTTTCCGTTTTGGAGTTATATCCACCTTCTTGGGAGGAATCTGCCAAGAGATGTCAATAACCCCATTTTTTTCCATTGGAGTTATTGTCGCACATGGCGGCAAAAACCAACGAAAGCTTTGCGCAGAACAAATGTTAAAATAAAAACTTAAAAATTTTGTATACTTTACGATTGATGACAAATTATTTAAATAACAATTCATTTTTTGTTTCACAATTATTTGAATTGGAAAAAAAAAAACAGAAAATATGTTAGGTAGCTTATACACGATGAAAGCAAAGTGACAACTCAATTAAAAGTTGAATTATTAAAAAAAGGAAGTATGTATTTTTATTATCATGTAATAAATTGAATTGGAATAACTTTTTAAATAGAAAGGAAAGTCTGCCATCAAATTTAACATAATTGCCATTTACTAAGTCAGTTTTTTGTCATTCACTACCCGATCAAACAGTTGTTTTGGTTCACAAACAGCTGTTTTCTGGTTCACAAACCAGTTCTTTTTCCATTTACCAATACTGTTTTCGGTTGAAGTTGAAATTGTTCAACTTTTGACGTTGTTGCGTTCGCGAGCAAGCTATGTAACTCGGTCCATACGATTTCATACATTTCAACTTTTATGTTTTGCCGCACGAACGCAGCAAAAGCTGATTTGCAAGAAAACGTCGTTTGTGTATCTCCACTTTAAGCCAATCTGTAATATATGAGATTAGTTGGTGTATTCTCCGTGGCTCTGGCGTACTCCACCTGTGTTGCCATATATTTGGGTATCTGGTCTTAATCTCATCCATGTCTGCTGCCTGAGAAGATACTCGCTCGATGTATTTGTCCTTAGCAGCCAGGGTTCCAGATATATTATAAGTCTGCCTGCAAAAACACACGGCTCATCTTCTGCAACATTTCGATATGCTCTATAGATCGTCAGGTGAACAATCCTGTGATGAATCTTTATACCACGAAAGTATAACTTGGTTGCAAATGCTCTGGCTCAGATTGGATCCTCGTAAATCAGTATGGAATTACTCTCCGAACATAGTGAAACCCGCCTCAGCAGAGCAGGCTCACACATTACTCCAGGTAGGTAGGTTTCCACCTACCTCAGCCGTGATTAACTCTCTGAGGTATACAAACAGGGAACAATCCATAAGAACATTACGAGCATTTTCTCACTGGTTTGTACAGAACAGGCCATCTACATGCTTGATTTTATTCAGAGTACCCAGAAACATCCATGCCTAGTGAGGAACTATGTTCAGCGTACCATGTCTCCTACACGCCCAAACACTGATGTTGAGATTTAGCTCGAACGTCCAACGCACCTTTGTTGAGAAATGCCACCGCTGCTGTCAGGAATCAGCTGGTGTGGCCATTTGTAGGAGACTCCACCCGTCTTACTGCATATATTGCCGTCAGCTCGTTTACTTAAGGTTAAGTTAAGGCGCTACACTGAGGCGGCTCTCTTAACGTACGATCTGTGTTTGGTTGCACATGGCCCCATTGGTGCAGTATACCGGATAATTGATTTGCTAATAGCCGCAAGCAACTCACGCACTGGTTATCTAAGCCCTCCAGTATTTGGTATAAGCCTTGCTAGGGTTGCGCAGGTCTTGCATGTGTCAAAGAGTAACGCTGGCGTAAAGAAGAGAAGTTTGGCTTGTCAAAGTTAGTGTATAGCAAGGTGTAAAAGAGAACGGTGGCTCTGTATATTATTGCTTTATTGTTTGTAAAATCAAAAAATTAATTCGAATGACGTTTACAATTCAATAATGGGATTCGCCTGAGTCGTCTACTGGAAATAATGGGCTAAGGAGATATAAATGGTCATAAGTTTGCAGGTGGGTAGAGGCTGACAGCGGATTTATTTTTTTTATAATTGGAAGAAAAGCATCGATAGCTTGATAGGTCTAGTACCGAAGTGCGGGACTTTAACCGCGCTACAAACTTTCGCCCCATGTTCTTTTGTCCCCCCAGAACTGTCGATAGATATTTCATCGGGAAGAAAGGATGCTCAAAAATCAGTCTGTCCCAAGTATGTGGGTCACCAATTGTGTTTGTAGGTCGTAACTGCACGTCAACAATCTACAATCCTCTGTCCATAACTGTCGCTATAGCGGTTTTTACCAATTGCCACTTTTCTTCTGATTGGCACATGTGTTGCACCAGGTTATCCACTGTAGTCGGTTCAACAAATCAATCCTGTATCTGTATCCTCTCATCGGTAAGGTACGTGTTGGGTATCTTCGGCGATACCGACGCAGATAGGACAGAAGGGGTCCACCTCGTGTTTGAAACAGTGGAGATAAAATATAAAGCTACCGTGTCCACTGAGTATCTGCGTCATAAGGAAATCCACTTCTTCTTGTTTCCGCGTTATCTATATATCCTGGCTAGGGATCGGGGAGAACGTCCATTTGCTAGACGTTTCCCATTTTCTCTGCCATTCTTGGATGCTGCATCGCCGCTGAATTTCTCAAGAAGACCCTGTAGTTCATGCGCCATTATGTCGATTGGCTATCAACTCAATCGCGTACAAGATAAAGAAGGCAACGACTCTGGTCTGCAGTTTCCGCGTGCTTGCTCGAGGTCCATCTATGTTTGCCATTATTCGAGGTAGTGCCTTATTAACTTTCGCCTCTTTGTCGTTTATGGTGACTAGATAGTCCTTGAAGGAAAGCCGGGTGTCAATAAGCACTCCCAGATTCTTGAGGGAAGGCTCGGATAGGCAGTCACCTATTTGAAACGAGAATGTTTTTCTCTCTTTCCGGGTAGACAGGAGAACAGCTTCGGTTTTGTCAACCGACACCTCCAAATGATGCTTGACAAAGCAAGCTCATGACACTCAGCCCCGGATCTAGGGGGGGGGGGGGTTTGCAAACCGGGGAACCCGCCCCATGCGTCAGTTTCAGGGGGCGCTGAAATCATAATATAATATTATGAAAAAATGAAAAACTTGCTCCACAAAGCGCCTAGCATACGGAAGCCTGGTTGACTCACCGTCGCATTGTAAGAAAAAGGCGCCACAGAGGCCCACACCACAAGTGAACTTGTGCACCAGTGCACTAGTGAACTTTTGGACTCGAAATGCCGATTTGAGATTTGCTTTGTCAACAATTGACGTCTTTTTAATGAAATTGATGTCATTTAGCTATTAAAAAATTAAATTCGAACATTTTAATTCGAATCTTCATACACAATTAAAGACTGGTACTCAAGTGTGACAACATTTGAAATTGTGTCTTGAGTTGCCGTAGTTGCAGTACACATGGGTACCAGCCTTAAAAGTTCGCAGCAGATTATTGACAACATCTAATGGCGGTAATTTTAATTTAAACTTATTTTTTCAAGCTTATTTTTTTAGCTCCTCGGAAAAGAACAAATTAAAAAAAGGTAGGAGTCCCGTTTCTACGTAATTACCAAAAAAAAATCTGCGAAGACGAATCAAGAACGTTAGATCCGACTAGTTTATTTTCTAAATATATAAAAGTAGTGTTTAACAAAATTTTAAAAGAAATGGAAACAAGGGTAGAAAGCGCAAAAAGTCCATATGAAAATTTCGCTTTCCTTAGTGGCCACGCGTTTTTAAATATATCAACTTAGGATCTGCAAGAAAATGGAGCCGATCCAGCTCAAATATATTCGAAGGACTTGAATCCATTGAATTTTTGCCAGAAACTTGCCGTTTTCAAAGAGCTAGTAACCGAAATTGATGGAAAACAAGTGCATTCGATCTGTTACAACATCTGTGCAAGCATGACCTGCAAGAAGCGTTTCCTAATGTTATTATAGCTTAAAGAATATACTGCATATTACCTACGACATCTGCAAGCTGTGAGCGAAGGTTCAGCAAACTGAAAATGGTTAAACAATGAGTCAGGAACGTCTATCTGGCCTCGCGATCCTAGCCATTGAAAATAAAACTGCCTTTGAGACGGACTTCAATGAGCTTATATATTTTTTCGCCGAAAAAAAATCACGCCGTGTAAAGCTGCAACAAAATAATATAATTATAATAAAGAGTACAAATTTATTAATGGGTTCTAATTGTCCCGTTCACGAAAAATGCCAACCATTATATATTTGTGAGATACCATCAGGTCCTGGGACTTTCCTGTCTCCCAACTTTCTAAGTGCTTGCAGCACCTCATCTGTAGTAACCACTGTGGATTCGACGACGCCTGTGGACGAAGCAGTGGATTCCAATATGTCACTCACAAGGACATGTGCTGCAACCACGTCGCCCATCAACGCAGGGTGTGATGGCTGTGAAGGCTGCGGTCCCTTTACCGAGCTCATCACAATTTTGTAGGCGAAGCGCTTTAAAGCGGGAATCTTTGCTTGACCGTATATCATTCCTCAGGAGATACCTTAGCCTCTTAAAGTCGCATTGCAATTGCTCCCAATCAGGAGACGTTCTAGCTCGCTGCACCAACCTGCGTGTCCAAATACAGCTCAGGTCTCGTCGTTCCACCAGTAAGCCGATTATCGCGCAGGTACCCGAGCTTTTTTAGGTATCGAGGCATTACCAGCTATGGAAATCCGCTTTGTAACGCTTTCAGCCATACTGTTCCCGTCATCAGTGTGCGGATTTATAAAAAACCGTGTGTTGCAAAGTTAAACTCTTGTGTGTAAGGCAACATAAGGCGGGTGTCGCAAAAGAAAAGTGCTGTATGCTAGGCAAATAAGACGTGTGCCGCAAAGTGAAGGTCCTGTCAAGAAAAATAAGGCATGTGTCGCAAAGTGAATTTCCTATGTATCAGGCAAATAAGGCGAGCGTTGCGAAATGAAAATTCTGTATGTGAGGCAAAATAAGGTCGTTTATATAAGTAATTAAAATGAAAGTGGCGAATTGAAGGTATTGGCAGCGGATGGCAGGGTGAGGAGGCGAAACATAAGTAAGTGCTCATTCGAAAGGAGGGGGTACGAAGGTACGAGAACGAACAAAGTGATAATGTTTGGTTCCGTTATTCCACGGTGTTTCGTCGCGCTGCATATTTGGTGGCAAGCATGTGAACACAGGTTGTAGGCATTGTGCGCAGACACACTTATCGGTTGCTTCATTACACGAATATTCGGTGTGCCGTGAAGATCGGTAAATGCAGGACAAAAATATCTGTTGTTGATTATTGCCATGTGTTTTGTTGTTGCCCATAGCTGTTGTTGGAAGGCGCCACGATCTTTATTGTACCTTGATTGGATGCAAATATTTTGTGTGTCAATAGAAAACTTCTGAAGACTTCATCTGCCATCCCGGAATAAAGTATATTATTGCAAATGGGTAAACGGAAAAGTGAAGGTAAAAACTCAAGTATGCTGTCTGACAATGACAACAGCGGGAAGCAAAGCTGAGATAGTCGCTAGGCTAAGAGAATTATTGGAACCAGGTGGAGCTGATGACGACGGATTCAATAGTGAGTAACAACATTCAGCAGCATACAGATGAAGGTCGTGAAGATTAGTCAATGCCGGTTGATGGTATTCAGCAGCAACTGTTTGGAATGCGCCAAGCAGTTGATGCGTTGCAACGAACAGTGAGGGAATTGGCTTCACAACAAGTTTTGTCGGCAGAACGTCAAGAACGAACGTTTATTGCACATGAAACGTTGACGCCACCATTTAGAGAACAACAAGAGACATCAACAGGAAGTTTTCGTCACAATTGTTGACAGCTCCGAAGGCATAGCCATTATAGGCCAGAATTTGATCCAATGAAGCAGACGATAACTTCACATCAATTTGTGAACAAAATCGGGTAATTGAAGAGCATTTGCTTATGGAGTGACGAGTTGGTTCTCTCCGCTGCTCAACATAAATTGCAGGGATGCATTAAAAACCGACTTTCTGTGCAGACTGGTGATAGCAGATGTACATCTCGATCGTCTCGAGACGATCAAATGAAATAGGAAAAGTGGTGAGTCTTTCCTGGAGTATTACTATCAAATGGTAGTGATGGGATGGAGAGGCAATATCGATGAAGGGTCAATCAACTCAGACAGAATTAATTGGTTGAATGACAAAGACGCTACTGGCACAAAACTTGAGGTCATGCAGCAATCTGTTTAATTCATTGGAGAATCTGATGCATTGAGATTGGGTCAAATACGAGAGGATGCCAATATATCAACAAGTCGGCTACAATGAGTTGCGAATGACGAACCAAGCAATAGACGGAAGTGGTACAACCGTAGCCAGCGTGGTCATATTGCAGTAAATTGCGAAACTTGTCAGCAGAAATCTCGGTGCAAGAAATGCTCAAAGATAGGATGAGAAACAGTGTCAGGTGAAGATGAGAAGTCAGGAAGGGCTGAGTTGTCAAAGACAAACGCTGCCGTACAATAGAGAAGGCTTGACAAAGTTAATGTAGTGCATAGCAATGTGTCAAAGAGAACGGTGGCTCTGTATATTATCGTATTATGTTTTGTACACTGTTTTTGAAAAATAATATGAATTGTTTGTATAAATAAAGAAAGGAATTCGAATCATGTTTACAGATGCTTTCTCGCTAGAGAACTTTATGTGATCCTTAAAGTTGAGACGGCAATCCATAAGAACCCCCAGATACTCCGCATGGCCAATTATCTACATATCATCGGTCACTGGCACTCTGAAGACACCATCGTAAATCACATTCCATAGGATCGGTCCGTGCACTGATCTCTGGGGTACACCAGCAGTAGTGTTGTATGTCTTTGGACCTATCTCTGTGTCATATATGAGCGTTGTATTGCTCCGATATGACGGCACCATTCTGACAATGTACCTTGGTACACGGAGATTGTCTAAAGAATGCACTATGTTGCTCAATCTTGCAGATTTGAAGGCATTTTTAATGTCCAAAGTAACTACAGAGCAGTACTTCTTAGTGTCCCAGAGCCATATTTCACCATAAATCGCATTCCGGGCAATGTCGCGGACATGGTTTATTGCATCGATGGTACTCCTGTTCCTCCTGAATCCGAACTGATTTTAATGCAGACCATTTGGGCCTTCAGTAACCTGTTCAAGACGTCGGCATATGATACGCTCTAGTATCTTGCCCATTGTGTCCAGCATACACAGTGGTATGTAAGATGACGGCTGATCCATCGGCTTGCTTTCTTATCAACACCAACCTCTGCCGCTCCCAACAGGAGAGAAGAATGCCCCGTTCCAAGCAAGCATTCAGCACTAAATGGAAGACCTCTGTATTGCGTACTTCAAGTCACTGTTCCCATTCCATCTAGGTCGGTTGTCTTTTTGCTATCTATTGTTTTGAAGGCATCTAGTAGCTTATCTACCGTAAACGAGGGAATGGGGTCCATGACCTCCTCTCATGACCAATGATTATGTTCACGTTGTGGAAAAAGATTTTGCACAATGTTCAACATAATCGATGTGCTGATCGATGCCAGACCAGGGACTGCTCCCAGCTATCAATGTGTTGCCCAATTGAGGCAGTGTCAGTGTCTCCCTGGGCAACAGATCTTGGGCGGCATGCAGTGGATTTGGATTGGCTTAACCATGTTTGTTTAGTTTCACCATCGCGCTTTTGTACATGGGACACCGGAAACAGTATTAGGGTGATTGTTGTCCACATTTGTACAGATTGATCACTTCGGTGCTGCTTCACAACCTCTGGCAACAAGCAATTATTTGCTTGCCCTATCTCAGCATTCTATTTTATGGTAACGCAGTCAGCAGAACCAAAGGTTTTACAAAAAATATGTTATTACTGCGGCAGTAACTCGTTACAATTTTAGTTTTGTAAATGTAAAATTATTTTGTTACGATTTTTCTGTTGCTGTTGTTATTGTTGCGTTTATTCCTCTCAATTATGCCCTATTCAGACTGAGCATAATCAAATCTTTTTTTGTAATCAACTCAAAAAGTTCCTAAATTTCTACAACAACAACAGGCAAATGACAGAATTTCAGGGTTGCTTTGGGTACTTTTAAGCGAATTTTTTTCTTCAGAAAAAGTGAAAACAAAAATTTCAGCTGCCAGGCTGGGAAACTTTGAGTAGTGCTGCCAAGATTTTGGTCATGTCCGCCGTTTCTTTGGTTATTCTGGACATTAAACAGCTAATCATTGCACAAAACAATTTGAAGAAATTTTAAATTGTATTTTTTTTTTTAATATTAATAAAATATTCTCTATCCTGTATTTTTCACAAAATTTGACTCACTTATCTGCTTAAAGAGGACAAGCCATACTAAATGGTTATAAAAGATCTCCACCACTCTACTACTAACAGCCAGGTCAAAGGAGTTAGCTAAGTTAGGACATGATGCAACACAAATACATTGCCTTATAAACCAATACACTGAGGAGCCAATGGAAATATTTTTTGTTAACATTTCTCCAGCGGGAAACAAAAAAGAAGTAAAGAAAATAAAATTCATCAATGGGTATCGAGTCCATATCGAGAAGCTAGGAGAAAAACAGATATCAACCAGTGCCGCCGCTACCAGCAAGTTGGACACACGGCCAAATATTGTCACCAAACACCCCTGTGCTTTACCTGTGGAGAAGAACATAGATCTGAGGACTGTGTAAAACCGGCTCCTGCTAAGACTAAATGCGCTAACTGCGGGTTTGATCACCCGGCTAATTAAAAAGGCTGCGAAGCCCACCAAAATGTTGTCAAGAGAGCTAAAACCAAGGTTAATAGACAATTCCCACCTTATCAACCAAGGGTGGGAGCTTCCCAAAACAAATTTCCTGGTATAGTCAAGACCCAACCAACAACTCAGTCTCATAGAGGCCCTTATCATATGCCCAAGCTGTTAGAGCAATCAATAAGTTTCCTAATAAGAAGTCTACCCAGCAGGTCTATCATGAATTGAAAGCGAGAAGTTCGCAAGCATTATCACTGGGGGCTATGCGCAGAGTGCTCTCTGTGCCACCATCGATACGCTGAATAACACAATTAGAGGGCTCGCGGATCTGCAGAAACAAATGTTGGACATGAAAACCTGAATTTGGGATTTGCTCAATGCGCGTAACTAACAATGAATTCCATGAAGTTAATGGCGTATAACACCAACGGCATCTCTAATAAACTGCGCGAAGTTAAATGCTTTGCACTACGTAGCAATATTGACTTAGTACTTCTGAGCGAAACCCGCCTAATAGGAAACTCTGCACCTAAACTCTACGGACTTAGCTCATACCCCTTCAATCACCCAACTGCAAATGTGGCGCAGGATCTCCTCTCTCAACCAGCAATAGGCATGAAGGCAGATGTTCTACTTGTTAGTGAGTTCTATAGGGCAAAGGACAATACTAACATCTGGAAGCAGGCTGCCGGTGGGAAAGCGGGTAACTGGATCCAAGCAGCTGTTATGCATCCCCTAATGATTCCCAGGATTCCTTTGAGGCCTTTCTTGACAATCTAGTTAGTGCTGCGAGGGATAAATCACCATTCATAATTGGAGGGGACTCTAATGCTTGGCGTTGGAATGGGGTTGCCATAATGCAATCACATTTGACAATGGAAGAGGTAGCTCGGCAATCGACCTTACATTCTGCAGCACTTCGATTGCAAGTGCGATCAAATGGGAGGTTGCAAGTCCTACACCCATAGTGACCACTTTGCAATACAGTTTTGCATTACCTCGCCGGTTCGGTACACTATACCAAGATTGCGGAAACGGGTGAGTGTCGCCTGGAAGACTTGGCAGAAGGATAATGAAACCTGGGACGTGTTCATCGCCAAGTTAGAGAAGGCGACTGGTACTGCAAGTCATCAATCACAGGGACTCATGCAAGACCTATCAAGGATATGTAATGCCTCCCAGCCTAAGAAAGCAAGAAGCAATGGCAGGAAACCCAACTTCTGGTGTTCGGATGAGATTGCAGAACTCCGCTCGCAGTGGTTCCAACTTCGCAGAAGATTCCAGCGCAGCAGAAGAAGGAACGCTGACTCTCGCGAAATCCTTCTTTTCCACGAGGAATTCAGGCGTAAGAAGTCTCAACTCAGCAAGCAGGATGCCTTTCGCAGGCTGTTAAGGGAAGTGGATCATAATCCCTGGGACAGCGCTTATAAAATTATAATGCGTAGATACAAGGGCTTCTCTAATATTCCTTCTTCCTCTGCTCTTACGGACAAGATAGTTGCCAGCCTCTTTCCAACAAGGGGATTGTTGAGGATACTCCAACCACTTGTGGTTGTAAAGGATGATATACCTCCCGTCAGCAGATCGGAGCTAGAAGCCGCTTCAAAACAGGCAAAGGTGAACAAGTCGCCAGGTCTGAATGGCATCCCTAATGCTGTTCTTAAAAAGAACCATGACCGTGAAGCCTCACGTGTTCTGCGAGGTTTTCACAAGATGCTTAAAAGAAGGTCTCTATCCCAAATGCTGGAAGAATCAACGGTTGGTACTCCTCCCGAAAGGGATTCTGCCAGCTCCCTGATAAACCATTTTCCTACAAGCTGTATCTGCTAAGTACCACTGGGAAGATCTTAGAAAGGATTATTTGCACTAGAGTCCAGCAGTACGCAGAGGCACCAAATGGACTGACCGAACTGCAACTCGGCTTCAGACCAAACAGAGTCACAGTGTGGGCAATCCAGAAGGTCTGTGACATTGCCAAGGAGGCCCTAAATGCCACAAGGTGGCTAGGCGGCAACAAAAAGTACTGTGAAGTTGTCACACTCGTTGTGGAAAATGCATTTAATTTTGCAGATTGGAGCTACATTATTAATGCGCTAGCTTCACTAGAGATACCCAGCTACCTGATACGGATGAAAGTGTCTTATTTCAGTGACAGAACACTAATCTGTGATACAGAAAGTCTCAAGAGATAACTGGAGGTGTCCCACAAGGTTCCGTCCTGGGTCCATTACTTTGGAATGTCATGTACTATGGCATCTTTCGGATTGATAAACCCAGTGGTATGGATATACTTGGATATGCTGATTATCTCGCTATCGTCGTAGTAGCAAAGACGCTAAGTGAGGTCGCATCAAAAGTTGAAGGAACTTTTGCAGCTTGAAGAAGTTGGATTATGCAGAACGATCTATGCTTGGCGGAGCATAAAACAGAGCTGGTACTCATGAGCTCCAGGAAAAATGTTGAAAAACTGTCGGAGAGGATCGGGAACCACATCATTGAATCGAGGCCTTATATCAAGTACCTGGGAGTGCTTCTGGACCACCGTCTGTGTTTTAAGTACCATCTAATCGAGTCAGCCAAAAAAGCAGCTGCCACAACACAAAAATTTGATAGGATTTTCCCAAAACTAGGTAGACCCAGACAGCAAATACGGGTTTTACTATGTTCGGTGAGTAAATCTATACTGCTTTATGCGGCTCCGATTTGGGCTGGAGCTCTCGCAACTAAGTCATACCTGCGAGGAGTAAAGAGTGCACACAGAGTTGCGAACCTGAGGATTTGTAGAGCCTATCGAACAGTTGCAGACGATGCGGCGGGCGTACTTACAGGCAGACTTCCAATTGACTTGGAAGCCTTGGCTGCAAGGGATATATACCTAGCCCGAGCAACTTCCCATAGAAATAGCAGTTTGGAGATCAGGTGCAGTTATTTAAACATATGGCAGCACAGCCGGAGCAGTGCAGAGCTACGAAGGATTCATCACCTTATCCCCAAAATATCGGATTGAATAAAGAGGAGCGGCGGAGACGTTAGTTTCGAATTTACCCAATTCGCTACTGGCCACGGGTGCTTCAGGCAATATTTGAACAGATTTGGGCATTCCGAGGATCCATATTATGACCTCTACCTGAACATCGTGGAAGACCCGGAGCACCTCGCTCATGAGTGTCCTCGGTTTGAAGCAAAGCGAAGCAGGATATACAACCTGCAATTCACTGGAGATCGTAAGGCGTATGATGTTTCCTCGGAAGAGTGACCATTTTTTTCTACCGAAATAGTGCATATCATTCGTGAGGCTCGAGTGTATGAGCGTTTAATGGCACCCAGATAAGGGCAATCTTCTAATCCTAATCCTTTGGTAGTTCCGAAGGGAATAAAGGGTTACGAGGCAATAGGGGGCTTTTTAGTCGGTAGGAATCCGACACAAATTGTGGCTCACAAGATTTTCTCCTCCTTGTTTATATAACAAAAAAAAAGTAAAATAAAAGTGTGGTGCTGCCATTCCTATTAAAAATCTAAGTACAACAGTTTCTCTTTCGGCCTATATGTATCGATCAAGCACAAATCGCTTCAGCCTGCAAACATTGATTTTGGCTCTATTTACTGTCCACCTAGGTACGACTGGTCAAGTACAGACTACGCAGCTCTTTTTAGCAAAATCGAAGGAAGAATCCTTATCTGTGATGACTTGAATGCCAAGCACTGTCTCTGGGGTGACCAGCGAGGCAACAAAAGAGGTAAGGCGCAAGCGCAGTACGTTGTTTCCTCTTAGGTGAATGGCTACCGGCAGCCCTAAAAAATTTCCCAACAGAGAAAATACAACTCAAGCTGTCTGGAATTTGCTTTATATCGTAGCATACCTCATTGGAATCTACGTATTGAGACACACACTGATTTCAACTAGGATCATCTGCCATTAATCGTCACGTTTGAAACCACTGCAACATTCTTTCCATCCGTAGAGAGGCTGATTGGATCCAGCACAAACACTGAAAAGTTTAAAAATCGCTTGAATGACACTCTACATCCGGACATGGAACTGAACTCTGGTCTAGGTATAGACGATGCTGATGGAATGTTTGCGAGGCTGCCTCTGAACCTCACCTCAACCCTTCCTAGCCAAGAAGACACTACCAAGGCACCTGCACGCGAAACGGAAGCTGCGTAAAGTCTTCTTCAGATCGCAACATTTCACAGATGGTGTCGCTCAGATACTGGACAGGCTACACATCTTTCAAGCCACATAATTTACTGTCACCAGAAGATGAGAGGGATAATAGAGCAGTATTGTCCCAGCCACTGCAATTCGAAATTCCTATCATCCTTTTTACCACGACCGAAGTTGACACAACAATTAAGATTCTAAAAAACAACAAACCTGCAGGTCATGATATGATCTGTAACAGAAAATTTAAGTCCCTCCCAAAGAATACACTGCTTTTCATCGCGATGTTATTCAACGCCATACTAAGAGTGTAACACTACCATACGGTGTTAAAGTTTGCAGTTGTTTCGATGGTACATAAGCCTGGTAATCTGCAGAGTGACCATGCATCATACCAGCCGATAAGTCTCCTGCCTTCTACCGCGAGGATTTGGGAGAGACTGCTCGTCTCCAGGCTAAAGATTGATGTGGAGTCTCATGGTCTCATTCCATATCACAAAATTGGTTTTCGAGCAGGCCACAGCACTACCGAAAAAGTAAACCATATCCTACAAGAGTTTGACTCAAAAGAATATTGTGTTTATCGACTTTGAACAGGCGTTCGACCGTGTGTGGCATCTTGGACTCATGGCTAAGGTGAAGTCTGTCCTTCCTTCACTTTACTTCGGAATCATTCAATCATACCTGAAGTTGCGGATTTTCAGCGTCAAATCGCAGACAGTTCTGATGGACACTCACCCAGTCTTGTCTGGGATTCCCCAAGGCAACGTTGTAGATACAATATTTTTCTCTTTATTTTCAGCTAATATGCCAATCGCTTCCACTGATGTGATGTGCGTCGGCACAAGCAAAACGATGCTGGCTACTTACGCCGACGAGGTTGGCATTTTTTACATGTGAGAACGAAGAGACATGAGTGAACCGGTGGAACCTGAAAATAAATAGCAACAAATGCGTCAACGTGTGCTTTACTCAGAGGAGGAATGTTCCACCTGCTATACATCTCTGTGGGAACAACATTGCAAAATCAAATAAGATGAAATACCTTGGTCTAATTCTGGATCGAAGGCTTATTTTCGGTCATCATATTACGTCGGTGTACTGCTGCTAAATCCCAACGGAAGAGGGTGCCAGACTTTCAGTAGACTTTCATGGCTGAGCATGCCGCTAAGTGTTTGCAGAAAAGATCGATCTGTGGCAGGTGTAAGATGATGTCCAACGCCATAGTTGGCGTAGTTCTTATGACACCACTTATTGCCACCTCCGCCGATCTTTGAACTGTTTGCTGTTCTACAGGCATAGAGTGCCACGCTAGCCTTCCTAGCTCTTTCTAGAGTATTTGGCTTCCATGTCAGTTTCCTGTCAATGATTAAGCCTAAGTATTTTGTCTCCTCCGAGATCATTAGACATTTCCCCATAAGCATTATCGGATCTATTTAGGTGATTTTATGTTTCCTAGTGAAGAGGACGACTACCCATATTTGTTGGCCGCTGACTGCATCGCTGAAGGTTTTTACAGTCTCCCGATTTCTCGGTCTCTTGGCCGAATTACTACTACTTCCACTAGGCTCGGTTGTCCCAGCTTCGGTAGGAGGAACGTGGACCTGCCTTGGCCCAGGTTGTGGGTTTGCATTTAGGGACTGCATGTCCATACTTATTTTGGTCTTGTTGTAGTTCATATTCATAATTGACCGCCGTCTGCCTAGGCAGTTGGCAGTCCTTAAGTTGGGAGGGGAATTTAGTGGTCCACCGTGGCAGCGCCCCATACCACGGTAAGGTTATAGATACACCTCGAGGTGACCCGGTATCGAGGCAGCTCCGTTATGATACAGCCGGTTTGTCTCCTGGCTGCAAACCACCCAATAGGCACGGGACGCATAACACCTTGGGTTAAGGAAGATTTTATTTAAGAAGGTTTGCTCCCTCCGCCTGATCTATCTTAGCCAGCTTGCCGCATGACCCAACTGAACATGTCTTAATGACACGTCCGGTTTGAGACATACTAGCAACTGTTTCCGGCCGTCACCACGTAGAGGTGATAGACCAGACTTCCTTCAGCACACTCAATTGCGGCACAAGCCTAGGTATGCGTTTATCCCCTTGAGTATACTGAAAGCACGACGACCTTTTCGAAGTGGATTAACTAAGCAAGATAGTGCGGAAAGACTTCATTCGGCTTTTGGTGACCGTATATCGCTGGTTTATGGATTTCAATCATTGAAGCTCTACGCTGCACGACGAATTTCGCGATGGTTGACCAAAAACAGCTGTTACGCCCGAAAACATTGATGCTGTGCGTAAACTAATAATGAAAGATTGGCATGTCATATACCGTGAGATTGAGGCAACTGTGGGTATTCTTCACTGAGATAGATACAATATTGCATGAACAGTCAGCTGCGAGAAATCTACGGTCGCGTTGAATACCGCATAATTTTACAATCGCTCAAAGAAAGGCTCGCTCGTGTGGAGCAAAGAAATGCTTAAAAAATACGATCGTGGTGCTACAAAGACGTATTTAAGATTGTAACAGATGACGAATCATGCATATGAGCCAGAAAGTAAACAGCAATCGAAGTGTTCCAAGTGGATGACAATGCAATGAAAGTTTTTCACGCACGAAAAACTTCGAAGCATTTGGTGGCCTGATTCTTTGAAATAACCGGACATATCGCAAACGTGCACTATTATAACGTAAAACAGTTAATTCTGAGCGTTACACGACCATATGTTTGTCAGAAGTTTTTGGTAAAATGAGGAAAACAATCGGTCGACGTCGGATCATTCTTTATCATGACAACGCGAGTTCTCACACTTCGGCTCTAACAACCGAGTATTTGGTACAAAACGTTGAATTGGTGGGTCATCTGGTGTACAGCCTTGATTTAGCACAGAGTGATTTCTTTTTGTTCCCAACAGTGAAGAACAAATTACGTGGTCAACGATTTGACACTCGAAGAAGCGGTTGACGCATTCAAAAAGCATGTTTAGGAGTTACCTCAATCGGAGTGATTCGAAAAGAATACTTTGAAAACAATAAAGCTATTTTTGAATTCAACCAATGTGTATTTACTTACCATTCCGAAACTTTTGTAGAGGCCCACGTCTGGACACTTCTTTAAATTTAAACATTGTAAACACAAAAAAATCAGCCAAGTGTGAGTCGGATTCGCACACGGAGGGTTCCGTACCATCGTACACGATTTTTTGCTTAAAATATTAAATAATATGCATATTTATCGGCCTAAAAGTATACTACAATTAACAGCTTAAAAGTATAATACAAAAAACAAAAATTTGTTAAACAAAATGTTAAATTAAAGAAGAATGCTTCTAAAAATGTGTATTTTTAGTATTTGTCGTTCTACACGTTCATGAGATAGGGCAAGAGTCGGACGGATGGACGGCGTAAGCTTAGGTTGCGAATGTGTTGGCCTATTTTTCAAAAAATGGAGGACAAAATCCGCTCATTTCGAAATTTTTAGGCCTCAATATTGGCCAAAACAACTTGGTATAGTTGGTCAATCAGCTTTTCCTTTGTTTTGTGGCTGTTGCATTGTGTTTGTTGAATTCGTGACTACGATGGCACACTTCCCAATGGCGAAGGCACAAAAACTGATTGCGATACAGACACCATACTATCTGCTGACACCTACTCGACGATGTTATCTGCTTTCTTTTGGCAAAGTCAAAAATATACCATTACTAAAAATAAATTCAATTATCCGACTTGCTTTTCTAAAACCGAAGCTGAAGCCACCTTTAATACCGCCGACAGCCAGCTACTTAAATCTGCTTAATTTGATTTTGTTTTGTGGTCCTCCGCCAATCATTCTCGATTTAGCTTTCGCTTTACTAGCACGAAAGAGAATATTACCCTTCCAATGTGATAATGTCTGAAATGAAAAATTTATATATAAAAGCAAACATTTAACATACAATAATATCAATAACTTACTGCTTTCCGCTCTGATAGGGTGCGTGTGGATCATTTTATTTTATTTAAGTCCTCCACCAGTTTGTTCCAAAAATTTTGTATTTTCCGTAGCGCTAGTGGAGTATTTTTAAGAATTTGTAGCTTCGGATGCTCCTTCAGAAATGCCACGTAATACTCCCGCTGCTCCGGTGTTGTGCGTTGTTTATTTATCCTACAAAATACATCATTATATCAATAATATATAATAACTTTTTTGTTTTTTGTACTTAAAATTTGAAATTTTATATACAATATTTAATTAAAAATTTTCCACATCTATATCGAAGGAATAGGCATTGATACATTCATATGTGTCCAAAATATCTTCCGTATCGTTGTCATCTACATTCACATTATTATTGAAGATATTAACATTTGGTGGTCTTAAAAGGTTAATAATCTCTACTGGATAATTGTTGCTTTTTTATTTTGCAGTTGTGTTCTTTCAATATAAATACTCGAAACCAGTGGATCCGATGAATCCAGCGCTCTACAAGAAACATCAGTCATGCTATTAAGATGGCTATTTTGTCTTGCGTGAGTGACGTTCACTCACTCTTCGTCATCATTTTTACTTATCTTTATCTCTTCTTTCTAACTGTATTCTTTCGTTCACTTTCAGTCTCCTTTACTTTATCCTTCTTTGGATCTGTCACTTTGCCTTACATAGAACTATTGAGTTAGTCCAGTTCATATCGTCATATAAGACGGACTAGAATCCTTATATTATTAATAATAAACATTGTTTATCAAATCATATGTGTATTATACATTAAATGAATCATATTTTTAATAAATTATTATAAAGGGTATATGCAGGTATTGATTTTGGGCACAAAGATTTTTCCTTTTTGAGTTGGAGGATCATTTCTGTATCTAATAAAAATAATTTACAACAAATTTCAGCTCACAATCTCAATCGATTTTGAAGATATTTGAAAAAATAAATTTTTCGTATTTATTTTTTTTTAAATTTTAAAATTTGAAATTAAAAAGGGTTTAATTTTTTTTCCAATATTTGCGATTATGATTCCAATAACAATGTGAAACAAATTAAAAACTTTTTTTTTCTTTAACTTGGCGTTCAAACAAACTTTTACTTGTTTGCTATTACAGAAATGTATACAAAATAATTTTTTCCCTATTACAAAAATACCTTTTTTATTCAATAAAAATTAAAATTCCGATTTTAAAAGTTATATTATATTATATTGTTTACATTAAATGTAGTAATTTTACACAGAATATATAAAAATAACTTTAGTCTTCATCAATCTGTCAAAAGGTCTGAAGTTATCGTTGTAAATGGAACCTTTCGTCTTCCCCAACGATTGTCCTCTACTTCTGCAGCCAAAGTATTATCTTTATGCTTATTGTAATTCATGGCGGCAATAACTTTTTCTGAAAGATCAACATCAGAATCAAGTCTTGTGCCAAATTCATTGTGTAGAAAACAGGCAATTCGACAGAAGGAACTAGTTTTAGGAAGTAATTTATTGTCCAGTTTGTGAGCTAAAAGCTTAAACTGTTGTTTAATATCGCCATACACTGCTGCAACTACCCAACGTATTTTAGTAACGAAACGAGATTGATTTGACTCTTCTGCAGTAAACCTCGATCTACCACAATAATATCATCTTTTTTCAGAAATTTAATTAGACTATTTGGATCACTCATGATGATTCTCATGATTTCAGCGTCGTTTATATTAGCCGTTTATCGCCCAATCATGTCTATAACGAAACCATTTGTGGTGCATATCGTAAATGGTTTGCATAATGGCACTTTTTTTGACCAGAATATGATTTTCTCTGTTATTCATTATTTGTGCTTTTTTGGTGGCGAATGTGTGTTCCATCACAAATAAATATCAACTGATCATCTTCTAATTCATACAATTTTCTAGCTGTATTTGACGTATTCGTGAGTAACGTTTCTCTACTGACGGCATCAATTCCAAAATACAGAGGCAAAACGTCTTTTTCAAATGAGGTTACTACTTCATCACAGTAGTCAGATACCATGTTTTCACGGGCCAAGCCAGAAACGGATGATATTGTAGTATTAGAATTTCCGGTTCTTAATTTAAATAGAAAAATGACAAGAGCTTCAGTAACATTACGATTCATGGAATTTTTCATCGACGTTAACATTTCACTTAGATTTAACAGTTTTTCCCATGTAAGACCCGTAAATACTTCCAATTGTTTTTCTGAAAATGAGTGATCTCCAATTTTGTCAATTATAGACGAATCGCTACCAACAGCCAGCTGCTGCAGTAATTTTTTTAAGTCTCGAACCTCAAATATGCTAGTATTCGAATAAATGCGAAAGTTGTTAACATCTTCATCATAAAATCGTTGTTTTATAATGTGATCTTTACAACACCGATTCCCTTCAGGAATAAGAATTTGTCTCTTTGCAAATACTTGTTTGCGCGCTTCGAATGGAACTAATGTATTATTTGTTGGGGACTCGCATGTGCAACAATCTTTGTGAGTAGAAATGATTCTTGGAAAACCCAATTCCACAAAGTCTAATTCTTGTTTAATTTTTTCTTCAAATTAAGAAAATGAAGGATCTTCAGATAATGATACAGATGAATCATCAGTATTCTTATTTTTGGTTGGTCTAATTAAAATTTAAAACAATTTATCTATACGGAAATATATAAAATTATACAGATAACACCTTAATTGAACTACTCGCTTACTTTAACAATAGCAAAATGTTCTATTATTTGAAAAACATTTTTGTTCTCATATTTGTAGTAAAAAATGTTTATTCTTATTCTTCTTATCTACGGTAAGTAGATAATCACCATATCAGTGATTCACAGCACTTTTTCCCTCGTGGTACACTTTTAATATTGTAATTGTAAAAAATTGACCCCAAACCAAATTGCCGCGGAGCGTAGTTTGAGAATCGCTTGTGCAAGTTTTGTTATTCTTTTTGATTTAACCATAAAGATCCCGTTAGTTTAGTGTGTATTATTCTAACTGGTTTTGTTATTAGTGTTTCTGACTGAGGAACTTTTCTATTAAATGAGTAATTCACTGGCATTGTGTATTTGCTGTAGTGAATGAAGACAGTGATGAAGACTAAAGTTATTTTTATATATTCTGTGTAAAATTACTACATTTAATGTAAACAATATAATATACACAGTCTTCGACTAAACTTCGTAGCGATCGGTAAACGCGAAGTCATTGCTTATCGGGTTTTTTCTCGGAATTCTTATCAGCTACAGAAACAAACAACAAACATTCTAACTTACAAATAAGCAAATAAGAGAACAAAGGAAAGAAAGAAAAAGCAAACAGCAAATAACGGGATAGCTCAAAACTAAAAACAATGGGTAAACCTCCTGACTTAAATAGCCTCTTCGGAAGATCTAATAACGGTGAACCAAAGTTCATTGTAATCAACAGAACCGACCAAAATACTTTTGACAATGTATCACCATTCCTCATAAAAAAGTCATAGACTTCACGTGCAGTGGAGAGGTTGAATCATGCAAAAAAACGAGATCATGTACCTTACTCGTGAAAACTAAAAATACATTACAAGCAAACAAACTCTTAAACATTAAAAACATGGGAAACTTCCAAGTCACAGCTACCGAACATAAGTCATTGAACATATCAAAAGGAGTCATTTACAGCAATGAATTACGGAACATAGAAGATAGCGAAATACTCAGCGAACTAAAAACGCAAAACGTAACTGAAATAAGAAAAATATTGAAAAAACAAGATGACAAATTTGTCGAAACAGGGCTTGTTACAATTACTTTCGCTTCACACATACTACCAGAAAAACTAATGATAGGGTATGAAATGGTCCAAGTTCGCCCCTACATTCCTCTCCCGATGCGGTGCAAAAACTGCTTGCGGTTCGGGCACCCAACTTCAGTTTGTAAAAGTAAACAAACATGTGTTAATTCTTCCGAAGAAGCTCACACTGACTCAGACGAATCCTGCAACAAAACCAAAGGCTGCATTAACTGCAAAAACAATCCCGATGTCTCCTCCGATCACAGTTCACTCGACAGAAAATGCCCGGCATTCATTAAGCAACAAGAACTAATCACAATTAAAACAATTGAAAAAGTCGACCACAAAACAGCTCTCAGCATCTATTACAGCCGTCACCACAAAAATCTACCAAAAACCTTCTCGCAAGCGCTCACTAATCCTCCAATACAAAATCAAAACACTCTACACAACTCTAACCTCTCAAAGCACGGAATCACCAAAGAACATACCAACATCACCTCATCTCAGCAAACAGTTACCAAACCAACTCTAAACACCAACAAGCAAAATCATCACAACCCAAAACTTCAAGTTTCGTACGACGAAATAACGGAAGATTCCATGGATACACTTCCAAGCGAAGACTCCACCCAGAACACATCTCAAAACACTCCTGATTTTAAATTAAAAAATAACTCTAAAGATAGAATAAGTAATCTTACATCATCTCTTAAAGCCAAAAAAAGTAAGCATGAACCTAAACTAAAAAATCTCAAACAAATACTCTCAAAAACTTCAACTGACAAAAATATTTACAATAGCGATAATGATAGTGTATAATTAATAGCCACTTAAACTGCAGGAGCGCCCGGGGTCTCTGCGGCTGGGGCGGGGACGGAATGACTTTAATGCATTGTGTCCCCGCCTTGGCCGCTGAGGCTTCGGGCGCCCAATCTTAATATTACTTGGAGCTCCAATCTGCGGACATTAAATCAGCAAGATGGAGTTCCATTACAAAATAATACCTCCTCACTGCAGTTAATGCACAACATACACATATAAAAAGACTCTATAACTATTAAAAAAATATATATAAAAAATAAATGTCCCTAATAATTATCCAATGGAACATTAAAGGCTACACTAATAACTACAGTGAGCTCTTTTTACAAATCAAAAAACATTCTCCCCACATAATTGCTCTCCAAGAAACCCACATAAAACATGTTAATAACATCCCAATTCCTGTCAACTTCACATTAATAACCAACAAAGCGCCCAATAGATTTGGAGGTGTAGCATTTCTAATTCATAAATCTATCCAACATTCACATTTGAACAGTAACGACGACTTTGAATCCTTAGCAGTAGAACTTCAGTCAAAACAATATCTAACAATCATCACAGCTTACATTTCTCCTAGTAAGTCTTTTACCAAACGAAATCTAGAAAACGTCCTTAACCCAAAAAATAACCCCACCCTGATACTCGGTGACTTCAACAGTTGGCACCCATACTGGGGTTCTACTAAAAGCAATGCCAGAGGTTCGCTACTAGCAAAATACATAGACCAGACAGATTATATTATCCTAAACGACAAATCGCCGACTCATTATTTCACTCAACATACCTTTACACACATTGACATCTCTTTTATATCTGCTAACATGATTAATGACACTCAATGGAAAGTTTTGGATGATCTTTATGGAAGTGACCAAATTTAACAATCATCACAGCTTACATTTCTCCTAGTAAGTCTTTTACCAAACGAAATCTAGAAAACGTCCTTAACCCAAAAAACAACCCCACCCTGATACTCGGTGACTTCAACGGTTGGAACCCATACTGGGGTTCTACTAAAAGCAATGCCAGAGGTTCGCTACTAGCAAAATACATAGACCAGACAGATTATATTATCCTAAACGACAAATCGCCGACTCATTATTTCACTCAACATACCTTTACACACATTGACCTCTCTTTTATATCTGCCAACATGATTAATGACACTCATTGGAAAGTTTTGAATGATCTTTATGGAAGTGACCACTTTAAAATAATGCTATCCCTCTTCCCCACCCATACATCAATCCACGTTGCCAAATCTACGTTTAAATTAAAATCAGCCGATTGGATGCTTTATCAAAACTTAATTAAAATCACTGCCCCTACCGATCAACCTAGTAATAACATCAATAAAGGAGCTGCCAACATTAAGAAAACTATAATTCATAGCGCCCACTTCTCCATACCTCAAAACACTATTTTTACCAAGACACGGAATGTTCCCTGGTGGAACAAAGAGCTGACTACTCTTAAAAAAATTAAAAACAAATACTAGTCATTACTGAAAAGGCATATCAATACAGACAACATTATAAACTTTAAAAAAGGTAACGCTAAATTCCGAAGGGCAATTAGAGATGCCAAAAGATAATCACTTTTTAGCTTCACCTCTGAAATCCACCCTAACTCCGTCTCCTCAAAAATATGGTCCAACAAAAAAAGACTCTTTGGTCTCTATCCCACAAAAATTATCCACAGTATTATCAACCCTGATATCAATACACTCACTACAGACCCTAACAGCATAGTCAACTCCTTTGCTGATCAATGGTCCAAAGAAGCTGACGACTCCAATTTCTCTCCTCTATTTCGCTCCAACAAGCTCAACTCTTTTACTTTTACCTCAAAGTACTTACCTTCCAAAACAGCAACAGAAATAGAAAAGGAAATTTCCTTTCTTGAATTCCAAACATCTCTGAACTCTCTCAAAGGCTCCACACCAGGACCAGATCGGATCTCATACTATATGATGCAAAACTCTTCCTCTGACTTTCAAATCCGTATCCTCCAACACTTCAATAACATTCTCAATTCCTATATCCCTAAAACTAGCCTTGTTATACCAATCCTTAAATCTAATAAGAATAAAACTGACACCAAATCTTACAGGCCAAAATCGCTAATCCCATGCCTAGGAAAAGTCATGGATAAAATTATATCAAAAAGGTTGTGGTGGTTTGTTTTAACTAACAATCTCATCCACAACAACCAATATGGTTTTAAGAGAGGTAAATCAGTTTTGGACAATCTGCCTTACATCGATTATCTAGCAACAAGAGCTATCGCTTTAAAGCGTCACTTTTCGATTATTTCACTCGACTTTTCCAAAGCTTTTGACAAGATAGGGATACACACTATCATACACCAATTGCATGAATGGAAACTAGGACCCAAATTAATCTCTTACGTTAAGAATTTCGTGTTAAATAGGAAAATTATAGTTAAAACAGGCAAAACACTATCTAACAGCTTTCCCCTTAACAACGGCATCCCACAAGGATCCCCAATCTCTGTTATCCTCTTTCTCATATCCTACAACACCTTTACAAGAACTCTAGTACTACACAAAGAAATTAAACTTTGTGCCTATGCAGTTGACTTCCACCTCCTTATTGATTTTAAACGTCATAATAACCCGCAAAGTGACCTTTCCCAACTCATCCGGAGCATCCAAGACTGGTGCACCTACTCGGGGGCCGCTCTATCTACAGACAAAACCCAGCCCCTTCATATCTGCCGCAAACAGAATTGCTCCCACAATATACACATCGACAACCTAATCGTTCCTTCGGTTAATACTTTAAAAATTCTAGGTTAACTGCAAATACAGATGGAACACCCACATCGCCCACCTATCAGTTGAGCTATCAAAACCACTAAATATCATCAAACATCTTTCAAGTCAAAAATATAATTGTAATACCTCAACCCTAATTCAAATAGTCAATACAATCCTTATTTCAAAAATAGACTACTATCTCCCTATCTACGGTTACTCTCCTAAATCCTATCTTAACAAACTTAATTCAGCACAAAACACAGCAATCCGAACCGCTCTAGGCGCTTTCCATACCACACCCATTAACAACATGTTACTAGAATCAAATATATGCTCAATCGAAAATAGACGGGACTTCCTTATAGGCAAACTTTCTAAAAAACTAATCCTATCCTCTAATACAGCTCTCCATCACCTAATGAAATCACCAAAAAATAAGCCCAGACTCTTAAGCACAGTTGACGGAGCAATAAACACCTGCAAACAACTTGATCTTCCTTTCTCTCCTACCAAAATCATCAACAGTAAAAGACACAATTGGCAAAATATAAAAGACTCAATACATTTATCCCTAACAGATTTCAATAAGTACAACATGCCTTCTACTGTCTTCCAACAGCTCTTCCTTTCTCTAAAAACCGATTTTTCCAATTACTACTTTATATACACTGATGGCTCTAAGTCATCTAAACAACAATAAGAGCCTTACTAAATTCAAAATTTCCCAAAATAAAAATTTTCTGGGTTCCTAGCCATTCTGGCATCAAAGGCAATGAAAAAGCAGACTCATTAGCCAAACTCTCTACAAAATTATCATTGATTTATACACCCAATTATAACATCAGTGATATTATCCAAACACTCAAAAAACACAAAATGCAGAATCATCTCACTATTCAACAACATTCCTCTACTTGGTATAAGCATATCCGTTCCTTCAATAGTTCTTACATCCCTTCTTGGAATACTTCAACTCTCCAACAACTATCTAGACTGGACCAGATAAAATTCAATAGGATACGCCTTGGGCACACAACCTAACTAACCTCATCGATAAAAATCAAAACAACATTTGCCCTTTATGTAATATCACGCGTATCGATATTTCTCATATTTTGACATCCTTCCCCTCTTTATCCCAGCTCAGACTCACTACATTCACTAACCTCGACCCCATCCTTCTAATCGCTAATCCGTCCTTTCACAACATTAAACTTATCCTTGAGTTCCTTAAAAAATCAAACCTGTATAGTAGAATTTAAGCTAACACAATAGGTACAATTACTCTTAATCTAAATTTCGTCCATTCTATATTAATCTCTTTACAGTAAAATTAAAATAATTTGTGTTTTAAGCATTGTTATTATATTTTAAATTTAAATACCATATACAATATAAATAACATACACCAGCTTAAGGTCCTGGCAGCCATGGCTAGCTTAAACCATTGTTAACTATTTAGTTTTAACTTTTTGTTAGCATTATATAAATAAAATAAATAAATATAATAATACACGTATAATATAACTTTTAAAATTAGAATATTAATTTTTATTGAATAAAAAAGGTATTTTTGTAGTAGGGAAAAAATTATTTTTTATGCATTTCTATAATAGCAAACAAGTAAAAGTTTGTTTGAACGCCAAGTTAAAGAAAAAAAATAAGTTTTTAATTTGTTTCACATTGTTGCACCACTTCGAAAAAATTTAAAAAAATCATGAGTATAGAGGAGTATATAAAGCACTTTCTGAAAAATTTTGGTGATGGACACTTTTCAAAAAGGTGGTAAACAAAATTCTTTTAGTTTTATTTATTTTCTTAAAAATCGAGTTTTCATCTTGGGATTATAATGATTTTTTTTTATTCCTTTTATTCGCAAGTATTGGAAAAAAAATTAAACCTTTTTTTAATTTCAAATTTTAAATTTTAAATAAAATAAGAACGCAAAATTTGTTTTTTCAAATATCTCCAAAATCGATGGAGATTGTGAGCTGAAATTTGTTGTAAATTATTTTTATTAGATACAGAAGTGATCCTTATTCTCAAAATGGAAAAATCTTTGGGGCACTTTTCCCATCAATACCTGCCTATACCCTTTCCTCTTTTAAGACCGAATTTTCAAGCGGATGCTGCACGCTTAGCGAATTTAAGTAATCAAATTCGTGATACTGACCCAAGTGATGAACGTGTAGCGGGAATGAACCTTCAGATCGCTAAACTTGTCTCGGATTATCGCAGAGCGAAATGGCTTTATCATCTTGAGTAATGTAGTCCTGGATATCGTAAGCTGTGGGTTACAATTAGACGCCTATCTGGTCCACCACAGCGTAAAGCTCAATCTGACATCAAACATGTTTGAGGGAAAACAAATAGGGAATGCTAAACCTCAAGTTGTGCCCGAGTAATTTAGTTCTGGTGAAGTTAAAGCTGCGATTTGCAATGTGCAGCTTTCTAAGGCCCTGGGACCTGATGGTGTTTCGATGCTTATGCTCAAACATTTAAAGCCAGTGGCGATTTCGTGCCTCAATAAACTTTTTAATTTTTCTGTGTGTCAACTTGTTGTCCCTGTCGTATGGAAGATAGCTTGAGTTATTCCTCTTCTCAAACCGGGAAATAATGCAGATTTAGGTAGTTCTTACAGGTCTATTTCTCTTCTTTCCCCAGTGGCTAAAGTTCTGGAGTCGTTGATTCTTCCGAGAATGGTTTCAGGAAGGGGCACAGCACTACCTCGGCCCTGAGTGAGGTTTCTACGCATATTGCTAATGGACTCAATCACGCGATTATCTTTATAGTGCATTATGATAAGTATAAATGGCAGATGACGTTAGGTCTGTAGCCGTATAGTAGTCAATTAATTTCGTTTGCATGTCTACTAACTCCAGTACTTCAGTACCGAAGTGACTTTTTTTCGTTTCCCAGTTTTGTTCGGTTTTTAATGGACCCCAGCTCGCACGGTCTCTAGTGGGGGAAGTGGCGTGGGATAGAAAGTAGTTAGTCTAAAAAATTACTACTGGAAAAATATGACACGTCGTATAACAAAATACATACGTTATTGTCCAAAATGCCAAGCATCTAAAACAATGGAACATACTAAAACTCCTTTAACCATTGCTGACACACCAATAAGTGTTTTCGACAAAGTTTTGATCGTCACAATTGGTCCATTAACTAAATCAAAACAAAGTAATGAATACGCGGTTACTCTTATGTATGACCTAACAACATATCTTTTAGCAATACCAATACCAAATAAAAGCGCAAATATTGTCGCTAAAACCATATTTGAATCTTTTATTCTTAAGTACGGTCCAATGAAGACGTTCATTACGGACATGGGTACAGAATGTAAGAATTCAATAATAAATGACTTGTGCATTACGGGTTCAGCACACCATCATCAGACATTAGGAACTGTTGAAAGAAGTCATAGAACCCTAAACGAATACATACGTTCATATACGGTTAAATTCCTCATAACCGGGCACTCACCGTGGCAATGTTTTTGTTCGGTTATATGAGGTGTTGGGAGATACCGAGCTTTTTCGGCACCTTTTTATAATGTCAATTAGGAATATTACTGTTGGTTTACTTTCCTCTTGTTGCGCATCAAATTTGAGTTTGGAAGCTACATTTAATTTGTGCTTGGTAACGTTGTCGATTTTACTGTTTTCTCTTTCAGAATGAGGCGAGGAATTGTGTGCTGGAGAGATAATCGAATCAAGGGCAGTAGCATGCGTAAAGCTGCGTTTTTAGCGAACGATTACTATGAAGAACATAAAGAATTTAAAGGAAAGAGAAGTTAATGACAGACATATCAGTACTGGAATGTAATATGCAAATATTAGAATCGTACTTCAATCAGGTTTGCGTTGTGCAGACAAAAATAGAAGATCTCAATGTAGCAGATAGTGAACGGTTGAAAATCGAAGAGTTATTTATATCTACAAAATCATTTATATTGTCAACTATAAATAAGCTTCGTTGTAATCAAACACAGGATTTAAATTTCTTAAACAGTATGTCCAATGTTACACAATCTCATTAAGCAAGATTACCACACCTCAAATTACCACAATTTGATGGTAAATATGTGGATTATAAGTGTTTTATGGCTGCCTTTACAAACTTAATTGATAAGGATCCGCTCATATCAACTATAGACAAATTTAATTATTTGCTAAATTGCTTGTGAGGGCCTGCACTTGAAGTGGTACAGGCATATCAGGTTAATGAAGGCAACTATTCAAAGGTTATAATGCGAGTGATATGATAATGATGTTTTGATATTTCTTGATTATATCTCAAGCATGTTTAATGTACCTACACTTAGTTAACCAGATAAGATATCACTACAAAGGTTGATCGATACGGCATCAGTAATACGTGGATCAATTTTGTCATTAGGGTCATCAAGTGATGTTATGAATGCTATAATAACTCACATTTTGTTGTCCAAGGTTGACGCAGACCCAAAACTGAGCTACGATGAGAAGCAAGTGTACAAGAAATTGACAACTTGGGATGAGTGTTGTAAGATTCTGACACGTCGCTGTCAGTTTCTAGAATGCCGGTCTCAAAGTCTTTCCAAACATGTGTGAGTGATCAACAAAAGCCAAAACACAAATCAACATCCAGTTCATTCATTATGACCCATTCAGCTTGCGTATTTTGTGAATCATCACATCACTATATTTGTTGAGTTCTTCGTTTGCAAATTTGTAATTGAATCAACGAAAGGAATTTGTTAAGAAGGCAGTACTTTGTTTTAACTGTTTGTGTAAAGGTCATACATTCAAAGCATGTCAATCAGCTCATCATTCACTTCTGCATAATTATGACTACACTTGTTAAAGCGGGTCAACAAAATTTTCAATCTCATCCGAATGTCACTCTGATAGCACGCGCAGCTAAGAGAGGCATATTACCTACTGCAGTTGTGAAGATCAAGGACAGATGCGGAAATTATTAATTTGTTCGTGTTTGTTGGACTCTTTTTCTGAAGTAAATTTAATATCAGAAGAAATGGCGAAACGTCTGCAATTAAATAACTATCGTGTATCACAAGCGGTTATTGGTATTTCCGAATGTCATTAGCAAATCAATTTTAACGCATATGCTACGCTAAAATCCCGAGTATCAGAATTTGAGTGGTCGTCCCACTTCTCTGTAATCAAGAATATTTGTACAAATCAGCCATTTCAAGCCATTAACGTTTCAGAGTGGAAACTACCTGATGGCATAACGCTTTCTGACCCTGAGTTTTATAAGTCAAACAAGATTGACATACTTATAAGTACAAAAGGATTCTTTAATGCGATTCGAGTAGGAAAGTATTCTCTTGGGCCGAATATGCCAAGCCTGATTAACACTGCATTTGGGTGGATAATTGGTGGTAATATGCATAGTCCACCAACTGATTTGCAATATACATGTAACTTGGTGTAAGAACAGCCATTACTAGAAAGGATGATTCAACGTTTTTGGGATGTTGAAGAATACACAATTACACCAAGTCAATTCAGACAGGAAGAACAAATGTGCGAAGAGCATTATAGGAACAATGTTAGTCTGAATGAAGATTGCCGTGTGCAAGTGCGTCTTTCATTCAGATATTCTCCTTTAGAATTAGGAAATTCATACGATGCTGCATATCAACGCTTTAAAATGTTAGAGCGCAGACTTGATTGAAATGAAAAGCTTAAAGAAGCCTATGTAGATTTCTTGAAAGAGTATGTTGCACTAGATCACATGTCACGTGTCCATGAAGTAGATAGACGTCAACCGCTATTTTATATTCCACATAAGTGTGTAGTTAGACCACAAAGCCTTACAACAAAATTGCGGGTTGTTTTTGATGCGTCTGCTACTACAACTTCTGGGGTTGCATTAAATGAATTGCTACTGGTCGGTCCAACAATTCCACAAGATTTAATTACAACAAGGTCAGATATGCTTGTTTTCCGTTACGTTGTACACTCCACTGAAAAAGAAACTAGACGGTCTGTATTATCTGTAATTGCTAAGATTTTCGACTCACTTGGTTTAGTAAGCCCTGTTAATGTAAGATGTGAGATTTTCATGCAGGACCTCGTGATTAAGAAGCTGGATTGGGACGAGCCTCTTCCTGATAATATGCTGGGTGTGTGGATCGAATTGCAACATGACTTGCGCAAATTATGATACATAAAGATTTCACGTTTTGTATTTACGTCAAACCAATACAAGAGTGAAGTTCATGGATTCAATGATGCATCCGAACGTGTATACTGATGTTGCATCTACATACGCACACATTGGAATCTTTGTGAATTTATTAATATCAAAATCAAGAATAGCACCGCCCAAGGTTCAATCTCTTCCTAAATTGGAATTGTGCGTTGCTGTGTTATTAAACAGAACGTTTAATAAAATAAAACGTAAGCTTGAGCCATATATTGACAAGATTTACTTGTGGACAGATTCAAAAATTGTATTAAGTTGGTTGAATATGCATTCGTCCCAATTAAACTGTTTTGTAGCTAATAGAATTTCAGAACTTCAACAATATGCAACTAATGTTGAATGGAATTACGCTGTGGTGGGGAGGGAGAGTGGGGGAACTTATTGTTTGACCACATGTCCGTTAGTGTCACACCATCTGCGTCAGTGTGCAAAGTTGTGTCGCTGTGAGTGCATCGGTTCGCCTGTGAGATTTTTTTTAGTAACACAACTTTTTACTTGTCGGCGAAAACGTAATGTCAGATTGTCGAGAACAACGCGAGTTATGTACAGTTAGGAATAAAGGATAGGTGATATACTTTTCGACTTAATAATGTAAATGTCTTTCCCTGTTTTATCTTAATCATCTAAATTTCTTTCCCTCCTTGTTTTCGTTAAAAGCTTTAGAATTAAGTCGAACTTTTGTTAGATGTAAGCTTTAGTATTTAAGATTTACTTTCATGTTTGAGAAGACACTTTTGAATAAACATTTGATAAGAATAGACATAATCATTTGTCTTTATATTGTGTCTCTCATAAGAGAAGATCAACGAACATTTAATTCGCGCGGCTGTGAAATTTTTTGGGGAAATCGGCCGCGGAAACTATTGTAATGCGTAAGACTGCTTATGGGGATGCTGCCTTAAGTAAAACCAGAGATTACGATTGGTTTTCACGTTTAAAAGATGGAGAAATGTCTATTGAAGACCAACTTCGTTCAGGACGCACCTCAATGTCAAGAACTGATGAAAACGTCGACAAAATCAATGCCCTCGTTCGTGATGACCGTCGCCGAACCATTGATCAACTCTGTGAGATATCGGGAATATCATGGAGTTCAATTCAGAGAATTTTATCCGAAGATTTGCATATGAGAAGGGTTGCAGCGACTGGTTCTTCCACCTTTCCGTGAAGCAATTTTTGACCCAAAACGCCATGATACCGATTGTCCACCACCCATACTCACCGGATCTAGCCCCCTGTGACTTCTTTTTGTTCCCCAGACTCAAAAAGAATATGAAAGGAAAGCGTTTTGCCACTGTGGAGGATGTGAAACAAAAATCGCTGGAAGGCTTAAAGGACATCCCGATGAGTGAATTTAAAAACTGTTTTGAACAATCGTTTGGAGAAGTGCGTTGTGGTCAAAGGAAAATACTTTGAAGGTGGTCCAAATTTTGTGGTTAAGAAATAAAGAAGTTATGACGAAATTCCATTTTTTTTTTTTGGGTCCCCCCTCGTATATCGTTTGTGTATCGCATATTCAACGGAATAGCACCAGATCGTCAATTGACAGCGTCATCGGTTAAACACGTACAAGTGAAAGAATTACGAAAAGCATTCTGGCAAATAGTCACACACATACAGCATTCAGTGTACAAAGAAGAGATGTCATTACTAAAAACACAACGAGTATTAAAGCCGAGTATGCAAAGTCTCACACCATTCTTACACATAATGCAAATAGACAACACGGTTTTGAGAGTGGGGGGAAGACTGGCCAATGCACAATTACCATATGATGCTAAATTCCCAGCCATTCTTCCACGCAATCATCGATTTACGCAGTTATATGCACAGTTTCTGCATAAACATCATTTACACGCTGGAGCAAAGATTTTAGTGTCGCTTCTGCGTGAAAGAGTATGGGTACTAAATGCAAGATAGTTCATGCGAAGGGTTGTGCGTTCATGCTCGCATTGTTTTTACTATAAACCACGGCTGATGCAACAGGTGATGGGGAATCTTTCATCCGATAGACTACATGGAAAACGTCCATTCTTAGTAATAGGCGTTGATTTCTGTGGGCCGTTTATGACATCTCATAACCTTCGTGGCCGGTCCCTTTACAAAACCTATGCTTCCATTTTTGTTTGTTTCGCAAGCAAGGCAATTCACATTGAATTAGTATCGTCTCTTACAACTAATGCTTTTCTTTCATGTATTCGAATATTCATATGACGACGGTGGCAGAGGGTGACGTTCCTAAAACAACAGTTTTAGAAAATGTGGTACCGTGATTACCTACACACACTTCAACAGCGTACCAAGTGGACGTGTGCCCAGTCTAACATAAAGGTTGGGCAATTAGTCATCGTGCATGAGGACAACGCTCCGCCTCAACACTGGAACCTCGCACGAGTTACAGCAGCAGTTCCAGGTCAAGACGGGAAAGTACGAGTTGTGGATTTAAAAACACAAAACGGCACATACGGAGGGCGATACATAAGATCGCACCTCTTCCGTTCGAATTTTAAAGTTTGAAAGTTGGTCCTTTCAATGAGGGGAGGATGTTCCAGGAGTTGAATTGCCAATTATTGAAAAATATGTATTGAATTGTCTGTTATCGATGAATTGTAATATTATGTACATGTGTACATTGATTTTAATTATCGTTTGAATTGTAACATTATGAACATATGTACATTTAGCATAAGTGTGTATTGGCACTTCACTCGCAAATCAACTATTAAAGAGCACACATAAAACTGACTTACATACATATATGCTATTTAAAATTATAATGGGTGAATTGAGAAAAAGTTCAACGAAAGATTGAACACAGTGCTCAGCCATTTTAACAGCAGCCGCCCATAAGCTACCAAAATGAGGAGAGTGGGGCAGTATGAAGCGCCAATCGAAGCCCATATCGAGACAATAAGCATGAACTTCGTTGCGATGAGTTTCACTATAAGATAGGCGACACAGTTCTTCTAACTCGTTCCTTGCACCAACAAAGTTTGTTGCATTATCGGACCAAATGCACCTTGGTTGTGCCTCGTGTTCCTATGAAACGCGTCAAAGCACTCAGGAATGTTGCAGTGGACAGGTCCTTCATCAATTCCATCCAGACTGCTTTAGTTGCGAAACAAATGAACACACTGGTATAGCATTTCTGAGGCGGTCTATTGCGCACGTCCGACTTGTAATAAAACGGACCGCAGTAGTCTATACCAGTAATAGCAAATGGATGAGCATCCTGATTTCGCTCCTTAGGTAGATCGGACATAATATGCTCAACAAGTCAAGGCTTAGCACTGCAGCAAATGATACATCTCTTTAAAATACGCCTGACAGTCTTCATGCCTCCCTTTGGCCAAAATTGCAAGCGTATGGAAGCCAGAAAGGACTGCGGACCTACATGACGATGCTTTCGATGGAAATAGTTGATGATTGCAAAAAGTCAAAGGATGCTCCTTGGGTAAAATGATAGGGTGAAGTGCCTCAAAGTCAAGAGTAGAGTACTTCAAGCGGCCACCAACTCGAATTACACCATGCTCATCCAGAAAAGGTGAGCCTTTTGAATGATCTGAATCAAGATGTTAGTACCAAGACGAATGTTATAAGCCTAGCCTTACTACATGTGATGAATTTATGTACATTACCAAATGTACGCTGCATGGCTCCAAACGAGTTTATGTATTTGAATGAGATAGTGATATTAGAGGGGGCCAACCGTTGCTTAACTCCTTCAAAAACAGAGGCCCATTCATCTAAAAATTTGAATAAAGCAGTTCACGAGGAGTAGCTCCCCTTCACAAAATGTCGGCTGGATTCATGTCGGTCGGCACGTAGTGCCATTTCATGCCTTCAGTAAACTGCTGTATGGCAGAGACTCTGTTAGCAACGAATATGTTGAACTTTGAAGATTCCTCATGCAACCATTACAACACCACTGACGAGTCAGACCAACAGTGAAATTGACCTTTAAACAGTTCCATTTTTATAATTTCATGCATTAGCTGAGCAAGTAATGAGGCTGCACAGAGTTCCAGTTTAGGCACCGTCAGAGTTTTCCAAGGTGCTACGCTAGCTTTGGTACACAAAAAATTCACATGCACGCTATCCCCTTTACGTGAACAAGCATAGATGCAGGCACCATAAGCTTCAAGACTAGCATCACAAGAACTATGGATCTCGACTATAGCCCTAGGCTGTAATATGTAACGAGGAAATGTTGCATGGCGGACATCGGCGAAATCAAGACACAATGCAGTCCAAGCAGTGTGCATAGCTTGTGGCAGGCTGCAAAAGAATTTTTGCTTTCGTTAGAGTTGGCCCCATCAGACCAAGCGGATCGTAACAACGCGCAATGGTTGCTCACACTGAGCGCTTTGTGCATTGAATATCACCAGAATCGAGCAAACATAAAAAAGATGTTATCGCTATGAGGCTGCCAAACTAATCCAAGCGCCTTTGTAACATCACTGCCATCATTAAATTTTAGCATGCCCTCTCTGTCGGCCTCAGGTACATCATGTAGAACCTCAGGGCAATTAGAACACCACTTCTTTAAATGAAAATTACCTCGAGCAAGGAGCTCATTTGTTTGTTGCATTAACATGTGAACTTCCTCAACTGAAGTGCCTCCAGAAATCATGTCGTCGACATAAAAGTCCATCATGATTATTTGCGAACCCAAAGGATACAAAGAACGCTCATCTAAAGCAAGCTGCTGCATAGCGCGTATTGAGTTCAAGGTATTTCTTTATGAAAGCAGAATATTGCTCCTTTAGCCCAGAATTACGTGCGAACTTTCGCTCCAGATTTTCTAGCCGTCGCTTGGCCTGGAGAAAAGAACTGCCGAGAGCATCTGTGCTATGCTTCAAGGGTAATCGGCTTGTTGAATATTTGCAGAAACCTTCCAAAACGAAGTGTTAACTGGCGAGCTAGGCAAACTGTCAGTTATGGTTTGTGCGATGACTGCAGTGATGCTACTTGTGATGTCTGAAATCCGCGACTTCAGAACAAGCTCCACAGAATAGCCATCAGTTACAAAATCGGCATCACCAATGCCCGAAACGGCAATCACCATTTTTGTTCTTCGAAGCTGCAGCTGGCTGGCGAATTTAGATGTGACGAAATGCAGTTGTGAACCAGAATCCAATAATGACAACATGGCACAAGTGTGCCAGAACGATTGCGTACGAATATAAAAGCAGTGGCCAGAAGCACAGCATCAGATGGAGAATGAGACATGAGGGCTTCAGGCGAAGGTGATGGAGTTGCGTTTGAAGTAGAAGGTTGCAATGACGACGATGCATTTCAATTGTTCAACTGAACTGCACCCTCCGGCTCACCATCATAATGTAAGAGCGTATGGTGCTTTGATTTGCAAGTACGACAAGATCCAGGTTTACATTCCCGCATTTGGTGACCCATCTTCAAACAATTAAGGCATAGCGCAAGCCTTTTTGCCTCTTTCTGGCGGGCGCTCGGTGTTAGGTTAACGAAGCGAGAGCAGTTATATATTGAATGATCTGTGCATTCACAAAACGCACAGTCAATTGTAGAGAAATTTGCCAAGAAACTTCTCCTTGTGTTTGAATTCACTACTTTTCCAGCCTTTTCAAACTGACCATCAGGGACTCTAATAGCATTCTCAACGTTTTCCATGGTTCGACAACGCTAATCTAAGAAGATCTCCATTCTATCCCACAACGGCATCTCATTGATTAGTGAACTCCCTTCCCATTTTGGTTGAGTAGCCTTGTCAAGTTTCTGCAACAGAACTTGACTGAGCACAGCATCGTCAATTTCCTCCTTTGTGGCAAGAAATTGCAATGCTCGTAAGTGAGACGTAATCTTATCTGTCAATTTCGGCAGCTTACCTACCGATGAGTCAGCCTTCTCAAGCCCAAATATCTCTCTGATGTGTGCCTGTAATATAAGACGCTTATTGTCAAACCACTTTTTAAGAATTTCTAATGCCATTTTATGATTAGCCTGATTGATCTCCAAAGAGCGAATAGTATACAGGGCAACGCCACTTAAACAGGAACGTAGATGCTGCAATTTCTCGACAGGAGTGAGCTCACTTTCATTACCAATGACAGTGGTGAACATTGAATAAAAGTTTGCCCAGCCAGTATAGTCACCACTAAATTTTGGCAAAGACAATTAAGGCAAACGCGATCTCCTATTTTCAATGACTATGACTGACTGTGATTCGTTATGATTCATCACAAAAGTTGAACAGTGCTGTGGCGCTACACTACGTTTACAAGCTCACGTTGAAGTGCAGTTCGAAAACAAAACATGGAAGATTCAAATTTATCAGACAGGTCTCCAGCAATACAATCGACATTAATCTCTTCCAAACTTGTGTAAAACTTCTCAAAGTTAGACTCTAGCTTGACTGCCATTTCAAGCAGGCCCTTTATCTCAAATTCATCCATCTCTTTTAAGCGCTCAATATCATTTTCATCAACCAATTTTACAAGGCGATCACAAATTGCCTTTGATTTTATTTATAAAAATTGATGAGTTTTTGAACGTCCATCAATTTTAACATTAACTATCTGAGAAGTGCTATTTTGAGCTATATTTCTGTAATCTTATTAATTTGTCAATTATATGTCAATTAGGACTATTACTGTTGGTTTACTTTCCTCTTGTTGCGCATCAAAAAACCATTACCCGCATGAAGTTATTATCACAAATGGTAACACAAGCAACAGTCACGATATAATTTGTGAGACTTAACTAAGAACAACTTTATGTACAAAAAAATATATTTCTTTATTTCAATTCCGTTTTACTAATAAGAGTGTGCAAGGTTATTGTATATTGTTGTTTTTGCTATTGCCATTAATTTTAATTCCACTGCACATGCATACTTATCACTAGCTTCTTATATTAAGCACAACTGAAAGCGAGAAGCTGATTCGAACAACTGAACTTAATATTCTTGTTATTGATCGATCACCGCAAGCAAAACAACGTAGCGGGATCCTACATAAACAGTTCGTAAGCAAGTTAATTGCCATACGTCATCGAATATGATTATGAGGATCGAACGAGAACAGCTATACTGTTTCAGCTGCTGCTGCGAACAGGAGATGTCCGCTTATGGGGGAGGGGCCACAAAAATTTTATTTAAATTATGAATAACGTATTTATAAAGTCTTTACTTTTAATTACTACTTTGGTTGATACAATTTTGTAAAGGTTTATTGCTTAAATATAGCTTGTCATGAATGGAAATGTTCATTTTCAAAATGACTCTCGAAATTCTTTATGTTCTGAAAAGCTACAAAATCATTTTTGGCAAATTTTTTCAAACGCAAAAGTTTTAAGACCTTCTTCTTATGAATCATTTATGTACATAATATCGCTTTGTGCTTCAAATTGAATTTCTACATTGTTGTCTTCAGTGCAGACATTTGTATCTATTTGAAGAAAACCGTCGAAGTCATTTGCTAAATCGAGTCCTTCGTGAAAGACTCTCATCAATTTCCGAAAATCCTGCTTTACGGAAGCAGTTTTGAATTATTGGGATTTTTAAAAAACTTGTTTGGGATTTTTTGAATTTTGTCCGTTTATGAGACATTTTTTGATAAAAATGGTTTGAAATGTAGAATCCGCGTCCGGATATTAAAGCGTCCGGTTATTAGAATGATATTTCTATGGAAAATTTAATGAAATAACTGTGTCCAAGAAACTTGTCCGGCTATTGGAGCTGTCCGGTTATAAGGACTGTCCGTAATGAAGAATTTCACTGTACATACATACCACACCTCCCTTTTTATTTCAATGGATTTATAAGAATCCATTCATTAATTTTAGTATATAATTTGTTCTGAATGTAAGTATATGTTGATTTTTTTTTTATAATTCTATGTCTTATTTCTTTAGTCCAGTGTTTTTCCATCTTTTTTATGTCGTGACCCCCTTACCTCCACTGCTCCTGACCTTTACAGTGTGTTTTATTATATTACAAATATCAAATATGTTCAATAATTTTAATTAGTTTCACTGTTAGGTATTGGTTAAATACATAATTTAAGATGCATTTACACCAATGGGCAACTTGACTGTAAGGGCGTTCCCCAATCAACTGACAAGATGGATACAATGGCAGTCAAAAACACTTTCAATTTACCTGTCACCGTTATCAGGCATCACATCCAATCACTTGACTGTCATAGTGACTGCCTATCGTTCACACAACAATTAGTAGTGATTGCGCTGACTAAAAATCCATCATAAAAATACTTCACTTTTTTTAAGTCAGTTGTTTTTTGTTTGTGAACAAAGAAATAAGATGGCAATTGTCAAAAAGAAATTAATCTGTCCAATTTTCTTTTTTTTCGTTCACGGGACAACCTAGCGGTGCTTTTGCAAATTCCTTTGCTCATCGTGAGAGCACATTGCAAACGAAATATAAGAGGATAGCGAATAAAAAAAAAAAATCATTTTGTGTACAACACAACGTAAAAGCTGTTTGACCTAAGTATTTACTTATTTTTTCCCTCTTTATTTAAATGTATTGAACTGAACTAATTATTGGAAATGGAGACGAAACCAAAACGTCACTATGACGACAATTATTTAAATTTCGGATTCAGTATGAGTGAAAATAAACTGCAGTGCGTTGTATGTTTCGAAATTTTATCAAGTGAAAGCATGAAGCCGTCAAAACGTGTGCGCTTCATCAACACAAAACATCCAAATGAAAAAAAAACCGTTGGATTTTTTTGAGAGAAATTTGGATGTCCTTCAACTTAAATAAACTGGTGTAGTACAGATGTCCAATCTAAATGAAAAAGCGTTGCTAGCTAGATATGGCGATTGACGTCCGTGTTTAAGTCATAGAAAGAATAAAAGAAAGTACTTTTGTTGTGCGCAGCTTGTAGCTTTTATGCGTTTTGAATCCAATGAGAGATTGATGCAAGAAATTTTATTTTGTAAAGCTCTTCCAAAAAAATACAACAGATCAGTGCATATATAGCATGTTTCTTGAAGCTACTCAAGACTTCAATGTCGATTGGGCGAAAAAATGCATAGCTATTTGTAGTGACGGAACAAAAGCCATGACTGGTTCGAAAGCGGATTTATTACCAGACTAAAAGAACTAATGCCAAATGCTTGTTGGGTGCATTGCTTTCTTCATCGCCAAACTCTTGCTGGTAAAACCTTGCCACGGGATTACAATGATGTTCTCAATATAATTATAAAAATAGTAAATTCTATTAAAGGAATATCGTTACAGACAAGATTATTTCGAATCATTTCTGAAAATATGGGTTCATTTCACCAAAATTTACTTAATCACACAGAGGTTAGGTGGTTATCGAAAGGAGTCAGAATATTCCAAATTCATTTGTGATTCGGATTTTCTTTTAAGACTAGCTTTTCTTTCCTACTTATTCAACTATTTAAATGCATTGCATAAAAGCCTTCAAGGACGGGATGAAAATGTCATTACCGCTAAGGACAAAATCCATGGCTTTACAAAAAAAAAAAAAAAAAACATGGTTATCATCTATAAAACAAATTTATTTTCATCAATTATGCCTTTTATTGAAGAAGTGAGGTCTGAGATAAACATCAAGTACCTGGTATGGAAATAGTGTTGCAGAATGCCAAATAGCTGTTTAATGGCATACATTTCATTGAAAATGTTTTATGTTTTAAAGTATGTAGTAAAGCATTGTATGTTGTAATGAATTTTTTTAAAGTATTGTGTATAATCTATTGTATCTAATGAATTTTGTAAAGCATTGTGTATGAACTATTGTATAATATCTAATGAATTTTATAAAGCATTAAACTCTGCATCATAGCTTTACAGTGCAAGTATGCATTAGTTTTTTTTTATAATATTCCGATAATAAGTAAAAAATAACTTTCGAGTATATTACAAAACCAAAGAATTGCTTACTCATCTTAATATATATACTTATCATTTATGTTGCAGTGATGCAATACAAATTAAATAACTAAAAGGCCATTAATTTACTGTGTTGTAGCTAAATATATAAATATATTTGAAGAAAATACATATTCAAATCTAAATAACATAAAACAGTTGGTTAGAAGAGAGAATCTCCAGCAGCAAAAACGAAGTAGAAGCAGTAGCAGCAGCGGAAAATTTTTGTCTGGAAGATAAGTGTGATTGAGCGTAGTAGTGTGGCAATAGAAAGCCAAAGTCGATTTTGATGAAATAAACGCTATATGTTACAGAAAGCTTGCTACAATACACCAATAGAAACCGCTTTCAAATCTGTTGAAAATTACGGGCGCTAGAGAGAAACATACACTTTTTCCAACGTTGTTTTATGTAAATATTATCTTGAATGTAACTATTGCTGTTTTATTTTAAAGAGAATTGATAAGAGTTCAACGAATAAAAATTGTAAGACTATAGTTCAAAAGGTTTAGATAATATTGAATATAAATGAAGAATGTTCAAGGAGGCGCTAATCTGATGATGCGCAGTGTATATTTATATACTATATACTATATAAAACAAAGTTGGAAAAAAGTGTATGTAAATTGTAATCTTTGTCAAACACCTATTTTTCAATTCTGAGTCACAACAAATTAAAATTAACATCATTTCTTTTTTTAAATGTCGATAATTACAGTAAATAGCGATTAGGCTAAAAAAATAGAAATAACAAACTAAGTTTCATATGTAGATTGGGCCACAGAAGAGCGGGGATGGGTACAGCTAGTATATAATACACTATAAGTAGATATATAAGTTGCAAAATTATAGAAGCACATAAAAATTCTTGATTTCTTAAAATCTACAGACTGTAGGGTTTCATAATGTTTTGCGAAAATGTGTGGAATGCAAAATAACAAACTTCTAACGGTATTTGATAAAAATTGTTAGTGTAGAGTTTTAAGCAAAACCAAAAAAGAGCTTTTTTTACTGTTGCATTTCGTAGAACCAATTGCGTTTTATTTTTAAATGACTAACAAGATTTTATTTATATAAAAGACTTTAATTTATTTAATAAAGCATCATTTTGTTGATATCGTCTTAAATATACATATGATTCTTCATACTGTCAAAATGATTTTGAAGCAAATTTGATTCCAATTGGTCGCATTCTCTTATTATTGCCCTTTTTAACTCTTCAATGGAATCATATTGTTTTGGTTGTTGTAAATCCTTCGGACTAGTATTCCCCATATGTTCTCCATCGGATTTAGGTCTGGGGAACAAGCCGACCAGTCCATATCATCAATGGATTTTCCAGAAAACCAAGACATGGTTTCACGCCTTACATGAATTCTAGCATTATCTTGTTGGAATGTCCATTTTGTTTCCGGATTTTATCTAATAAATGATACTAGGCTCATTCAAAGGACATTAATGTATTCACTGCTCTTCATTTTCGAGGATACTAATTGTATTTCCAAGCAGCCTGATGCAGAAAAAGCTGCCCAAGTCATAAGGCTTCCTCCTCCGAAGTTTCGCTTTGAAAACAGCAACGGCTCCTTTCTGATATCATGCCAATACCCGCGGAAACCGTCTGGACCATCCAGATTCCAATTTTTTTCATCAGAAAATATGACCATAAACAAGAAATGTTATTAAAACCCACTACGCAATGGTGATTTATTTTTCGCTTACGGATTCCCAGTTTCGGGCCATGTTTTCTTTTGCAAATTCTAACCTTATGGCGTTTCAATAACCTCGGAGTAGCTTTCATTTTAGCGTAAGTAATATTTTCGCTCCGCAGATAGTCGAACAATAAACTGGAACGTCAACAAGCTGTTGCAAGTTGAGTTACTCGCAGCCCTCATAATTTGACGTTCTTCACGCTGTTCTATTTTTCTTTTCCTTCCTCCTGAATTTTTTAGCCCGTAGCCTTCTGGATCATTCAAAAATTCCATAATAACATGATGACTTCGAGAAAGTTTCCTGACAATTTCTCGAAATCAAATATTCTGCTCTCTGAAAGCCAATATTCTTCCTTTCTCAATATCTGTTATTTTTTTTCCTCGTGGCATAGTTAAATATCACAAATTTCTAACTTTACTTGATCAAACAACTATTATTAACTTATTAAAATAGCTTACAAACAAATAAAAACGCAATTGGTTCTATAGAAATGCAACTGTAGCTCTTTTTTTGTTTTGCTTAAAACTTTACACTAACAATTTTTACCAAATACCGTTAAAAGATTATTATTTTGCATTCCACACATTTCCGCAAAACATTATGACACAGTCTGTAAATTTTAAAATATCAAAAATTTTTATGTGGTTATATAATTTTGCAACTAACCTCAGATATATATATACATAAGTAGATAGATTTAATATTTCCAACAAATTTTCATTTGGTTCTAAGTTGGCAAACCTGGATAATCTGAAGTTTAACATACACTTTACAGATTATTACAAAAACAGCTTTTTTTAACAACGAAGTTTTCAACGTGTGCAAGAATCGCTAAAAGCTCTTTGAATGATATTTTTTTTCCTAGTTTTGTGATGTTTCTGAGAATAGATGGGTAAATTGGTAAAACATTTCACTTTTGGCCCACTCATAATAAATTCAGAATTTGCCATTTTGCGATGTTTGCAACGTTGAGTGAAGACCCCTACTGCTTTTTATGTAAACACCATAAATGTTTTTATAAAACATTTTAGCTATGACCGACCAATAGTCGCCAATAATCGTATAAAAGAAAATGAAAAGTAATATAGTTTTGTACATACATCAAACATTCTTTAATTCATTTAGTGTTATTCATAGTCAACGTGTTTCACATCAAAAGCTCGTGTATGTTACTTGCTCTCTCATTTTTAGGGTCTCGTACCCATAGGGAGCTACCGGGACCCTATTACTAAGCTTACGCCGTCCGTCCGACTCCTGCTCTATCTCATGAACCATAATAGGTAGAGAATTGAAATTTTCACAGAGTGTGTAATTCACTTGTGTGTAGAACGACAAATACTAAAAATACACATTTTTAGAAGCATTGTTCTTTAATTTAAGCTTTTGTTGAACTTTTTTTTTGTAGTATGCTTTTAGGCTGTTAATTGTAGTATACTTTTAGGCTGTTAAATATGCACATAATTTAATATTTTAAGCAAAAAATCTTGTACGACGGTACGGAACCCTCCGTGTGCGAGTCCGACTCACACTTGACTGATTTTTTTTTTTGTTTTGATTAATTTAAATTTTGGTTTGCTTTTGTGTAAAATTTGTTTGTTTTTTTTTTAAATATTGTTTTTTGGTGTGTTATGAAAAAAGAAAAAAATGGATCCGTGGTAAGTATCAACTAAAAAACTGCGAGCTGAATTTATTTTCTTTTATATATTTAAGTGATAATATATATTAAAGTGAATTATTAGAGTGTTCGCTTCAGCGGTAGTTTTAAGAATTAGAAAAATAATACAAAAGAAGAACAAAATTAAGCGTTATTTCTTCTATTCTACGCATTAGTGCCTTTTGGTTATCTGCAGACTAAGAGTTAGTGATGCGTGATTAGCTTATCTTCTTGACTCGAACAACCTACGCTAGGGGAAAAGCGCTCTTTTTTAAGCGTAGGCAGTAAAAGGCCCACAAGAATTTTTTTTTTTTGGAAATGCTCCTTTTTTTTGTGTTTTTTTTTTTCTTTTTCTTCGGCAGGTCAATTCCTTTTGTTATTCTCATTATTATTTTACATTCTGTCAAAAAAGTACCGGGAATTGTCGATTTAAATCTGGCGGGGTAATCTAGGCAGGAACATTTTTTTTTCCTAGGTTGGTACTATGCCAAGTTTGAGCGGGATCTGTCAACCAGTTTGTTTACAGCAGCTGGTTAAGTAAGTCGATGTCAATAGTGCGTGCCGATTTTTTACTATGGGTGATTTGGTTGAACAAAGAATTTGTTTAAAGTTTTGTATCGCGAATGAATTTTCGTGTGCCGATGCATTGAGAATGTTACAAAAGGCCTTTGGCAATAATGCTCTATCGAAAACTCGGGCATATGAGTGGTACAAAGCCTTCAAAGACGGTCGTGAAGCGGTCGAAGACTTGCCTCGTTCCGGACGCCCATCGACGGCTTCTACCGACGATTACGTCGATAAAATTAAGGAAATGGTGCTCGAAAACCGTCATACCAGCTTGAGTGAGATAGCACATGAGCTCAACATATCCCACGAGTCAGCACGTATGATTTTGATTGATATTTTGGGCATGAGAAAGGTGGCCGCGCGACTGGTGCCAAAAGAGCTGAATTTTCTTCAAAAACGCTATCGCGAACAGGTCGCTTCGGACATGCTGGATCACTGTAATTCCGATTCCATATTCATGGAACGCATCAATACGGGTGACGAGACGTGGGTGTATGAATACGACATGCAAACAAGCCAGCAAGCATCGGAATGGTTGGGAAAAAATGAGCCGAAACCGAAAAAACCACGCCAAAGCCGCTCGAAAGTCAAGGTGATGCTAATTGTTTTCTTCGATATCCGTAGCGTAGTGCACTACAAATTCGTTCCAGAGGGTCAGACGGTAAACAAGGAGTATTACCTAGGCGTTATGAGACGTTTGCGTGAGCGTATCCGTAAGAAGCGACCAGAATTGTGGGCGAACAACTCGTGGATTTTGCACGACGATAACGCGCCGTCTCACCGAGCTACGATTGTGAAGGATTTTCTCGCCAAAAACTCAACTAACATCATTGAACAACCACCGTATTCGCCTGATTTGGCCCCCTGAGACTTTTTCCTTTTTCCAAAACTAAAATTGCCGCTTCGTGGCACCCGTTTTGAGTCCATTGAAGCAATAAAAAAATTCGGCGCGTGAACTGAAGGCCATCCCGGAAAGCGCCTATAAAAAATGTTTCGATGATTGGAAATGCCGTTGGCATAGATGTACTGGAGCAAATGGTGCCTATTTTGAAGGCGACCCAATAAATTTGGATGATTAAAGGCAAAAATTTTGTTTTATTTATAAATTCCCGGTACTTTTGTATAGGCATACATTCTTTTGATATGTTTTAAGTTTTATTACTCTTTACGCAGTGAATAGTATTATAATTTTGTCATGAAGTTTGTAACACACAGAAGGAGACATCGGAGACCCCATAAAGTATATATTCTTGATCAGCGCGACGAGACGAGATGATCTAGCTTCAATATTTTGTCCGTCTATCTGTCTTTCTTTTTGCCATACATTTGTCTGAATCAGCCGAATCGGACCACTAGTGGGGGTACCCCTCTTACAAACCGGGATAAAAATGAAAGTTCCTATTGGCTGCTGGTCGATGGCCGCCATGGATTTGAAGGTATGGTTGAGTAGGTAAGATGGGGTAGGGGTAGGTTTGTTTGTTTTTTTGTCGTTTTATTGAGTAGAGTAGTGTTGTGTTAGGATGTTTGTGGATTTATAAATGAAGTCAATTGTCCGGCCCTGGCTCAGCAAAGAGGTAAAGAACCCCGTCCTGGGCCGTTGTTGGTCGGGCACAAATTCTGTTGTGACCTAGGAAAATAGAGTTCGGGACACCATTCATGCTTATTGTTTATTTATACAATTATAATGTGGGAATCTGCTGATAATACAGTTTTAACATAATGTTGTTTAGTACTGAGATACATTTATTAATATATTTGTATAAGCATATACAGTGAAATTCCTCATAAACGGGCTCTCACCGTCGCAATGTTTTTGTCCGGTTATAGGAGGTGTCCGCTTATGAAGGAGGGACCACAAAAATTTTATTGAAATTGTGAATAACGAATTTATGAAGTCTTTACTTTTAATTACTACTTTGGTTGATAAAATTTTGTAATGGTTGATTGCTTAAATACAGCTTGTCTTGAATGGAATTGTTCATTTTCAAAATGACTCTCGATATTCTTTATGTTCTGAAAAGCTACAAAATCTTTTTAGGAAATTGTTTCAAACGCAAACATTGTTGTCTTCAGAGCATACATGCTAAAAGGGGAATCACCAAATTCGATTTTATCAACACTATACATATGTCGGAAGATTCACATTTTCGTTTCATACATGTTAAAAGAGGAATCACCAAATTCGTTTTTAATAACAAAAATTCGAATGGGATTTTAAAAACTTTGTTTGGGATTTTTTGAATTTTGTCCGTTTATGAGAGATTTTTTGATCAAAAAGGTTTGAAATGTAGAATCCGCGTCCGGATATTAAAGCGTCCGGTTATTAGAATGATATTTCTATGGAAAATTTAATGAAATAACTGTGTCCAAGAAACTTGTCCGGCTATTGGAGCTGTCCGGTTATAAGGACTGTCCCTGTCCTAAAACTGATTGGGACGCATGGCTTCAATATTTTGTTTATTGTTGTAATGCAACCCCATCTATGGTTCATGATTATTGTCCATATGAATTACAATAGTTTTTAGTAAAAATCCAAATTTAACTAAACATTTTAATAGCATAGATAGAATAGACCCACTTTATAATATAGAAGATTACGCTAAAGAATCAAAAATTAGAATAGAACAAGCTTACAAGAGAGCAAGATTAATGATAGAAAAGTATAAGCAAAAACAGAAAGAACAATATGATAAGAAAATATTAGAATTCAAATTAAAAGTAGGAGACCAGGTTTTATTAAAAAACGAAACAGGTCATAAAATAGACAGAAAATATTTAGGACCATATAAATTAGTTAGAATAAAAGAAAATAATAACGTAGTGATAGAAGATGATAAAAATAGGAATCAAACAGTTCAAAAAGATAGACTAAAACTGTTTCATTCATCAAAATTTAAAGGAACAAGGCTACAAGCAAACATAACAATCAATTTCTGTGGGTAGTTCCAAAACAACTCCGACATTACATCCTACACGAATGCCATAATAAATCAGGTCATATGAGTGTCGAAAAGACAATGCGATGCATCCACCAACGTTACTGGTTCCCGTGGACAAGCAATTTTGTTAAAGGTTACATAAAGCTATGTGTCGGTTGTGCCTTTAAAAAACAACCGGGTGGCCGTAAAGAATTACAGTATCACTTTGACGACATCGCTCCGATTCCATTCAATACTGTCCATATCGATCATCTGGGCCCGTTCCCGAAAAGCACTAAATAATATAATATAACATAATATAATCGATGCCTTTACCAAATTCATCATCATACGAGCCGTAAAGAGCACCGCCACGAAGCATGTGATTGAGATTTTGAGCGAATTAACGAGTAATGTTGGATTGCCTGGAAGTATTGTTTGCGATAGAGGTACCGCCTTGACGTCACAGAAATTCAAGAAATATTGTAAAGAAAACGATGTCAAGAGAATTCTTAATGCTGTCCGCAGGCCCGCGCAAATGGGCAAGTTGAACGAATAAACCGTACCATAATCGACATGCTTCTGCCCGCTACCTACCAAGAGCGACACTGGGACAAGCAGCTACGACAAATCCAGTGGAGCGTCAACACAATGATCAACCAGACAGGGCTTTCTCCAATTCAATTGCTATATGGTTTTAATCCTCGAGACATCTTGATGATTGAGTTAACACAAGTTATAAAAAATGGGGACTCGTATTAGTCCAATCGCTATCTTAATTCATACATTTATTGCGATTCTAAAATTCTATAATAAAAAATATGTTAATACAAATTTTTCACCTTAAAATATAAACTCACTCATGTCCTTGACTTTCTATCATAATCTAACCTTTTACTTTAACACGTTGTATTTTTGGTGCACAACAGCAACCCACGCACACAGTGGTGCTTTTTTGTATACTTTGTAGCCCAGCTGATATGTTAAACGTTAGATGGCGCTAAGCGAAGAATTCTTAACACTCCCCCCCGGTATAGCGGTCCAGTGGTTCGCATACCAAGTCCAAAACAGCTATCTTTGTCGCCGGCCTTTCATATGTACCGCTCATCGTTTTTACCCTAGCACTTCGCACTTGTCCATCATTAGATTTCCTGACTGCTATTACACGTCCACGTTCGTGGAACTTCGGCATCAGCTATGTACATTTGATCATCCACTTCTATTGGTTTTACCTTTTCAAACCATTTACAGCGGCGTGTTATTACTGGCCAATATTCAGCTATCCAGCGTTTCCAGAAATTATTGGCTATCTGTTGGGCTGGTGGTGTTTTATTACGACACCGTCTTGTGTTGTGCTCGTGGTGAAGGCACGTGTCATTTCGTCTTTATCTATTGACTTGACTGCTTCAATTAGTTCCTTTTGTATACATTTGAAGTTAGTGCCATTGTCGCTCCATAGCTCAATTGGTACTCCACGGCGAGCAATGAAGTTCCTGATGGCTATGATGCACGAGTCGGTCGATAGAGTATGTATCTCCAAATGTACAACACGTGTAGTCAGGCAAGTAAACAAAACCCCATAGCGTTTTTCACGAGTTCGTCGAACTGCCACGAACATTGGTCCAAAATAGTCGACACCGGTATATGAGAACGGGCGACTGAATGAATATAAACAAGCATCGTGTTTGGTTGCGACATAGTTGACATAAACTCCTTGCTTTATTCTCTAAAACTCTTAGTACAAATACCCAGTATTTTTGTCGTATCCCATTAACCACAGTTTCAGAATTGCCGTGGTGATACTTTATATGGTACTCCCGCACTATTAATTGAGTCACATAGTGGTCCTTGGGCAGAATGATTGGGTCATTATAGTTATTGGCTGTTATTCTGCTTCCCAAGCGTAGGAGCCCGTCTTCTGCAAGGTATGGAGAAAGTTTATAAATGGAGCTTGATTTGTTGATACCTTTATTGTGAGTTAGGGTTGAAATTTCGTCAGGGAACTGGTTGTGTTGAACTGTACGAAGCAGGATCAGTTCAGCTAGGTGGAATTCATTGCTGGTTATTGCATGTCGTGATGTTTGCTTTCCTTTTAAGGTAGGCAACCAGAACTGAGCGCTATTTACGACGGTGGCAACTACACGTGTCAAAGTTCGAAATCGGGAAAAGCGTTCGAATTGGATATGTAAATTGAATGCACCGCGACGTACTTTGGCCTTAGTTCCTCTTGAGTTTTTTCCGCTTTACTGGTGGGTTGTGGCCAGTCAGATTTCTTTCGCCTTAAGAATGCTGGTCCATTTAGCCATCTGCTGTGGTTTGTTCCACTTTGTGGCATCATCAGCAACATTTTCAGCGGAAGGAACCCATCGTCAGTTAGCAACGTTAGTTATCTCCGAAATCTCACTCACACAGAACGCCACAAACCGTTGGTATCTGCGATGATCAGATCGTAGCCAGGACAAGACAGTGTTGGAATCTGTTCAAAATGTTATCGCAGTCAAATCGAATGTATGCGATTTTTGAATGCTTGTGGCTAGTCGCGCGCCTAGGACCGCGGCCTAAAGTTCTAGCCGAGGTATGGAGATTATTTTGAGTGGAGAAACCCTTGTTTTGCTGCCAATTAAAGAACATTCGATTTTAGTATTGCTTGTATACACAAGGTAGCTTACCGCAGCGTAACCTTCCTCACTAGCATCCACGAATGTGTGGAGCTCAATAAGCATCCGGCAAACCGGTACGAAAATAGCATCTAAAAATGCGCGTATTTTCAACTTCAGGTAGCAGCCGGAGCCATCGTAGCCACCTCTGATGATGATCGTCCGGGATGAGCTCGTCCCAGGAGCAGCCGGAGCGCCAAATTTCTTGTAATATCATCTTGGCGTAAATCACATAGTGACCGATAAGGCGTAGGGGATCATAGATTGACATTACAACACTAAGCATATCGCGCTTTGTAGGCTTTCGTAGTTCCTGCATAATGTCATGCCGTTTTTTATGTGGCGATACAACGAGTGTTAGACAGTCTTCATTAGTCAGCCACCACATGCCTAAGATTTTCTCCATTGTGGGGTAGTCTTCGTCTGCAAGCCGTACTGCTGAAGTTTGATTGGCACCCAGGGCATTTTGTACTATAGGTGAGTTGGACATCCAGTTGCGTATTTCGAATCCGGCTTTTGAATGGATGTACTTTACGTCATTGGCAAGCTGTATAGCTTCGGCGACGCTATCTACGCTGTCAAACAAATCATCAACATAATGATTCTCTTTATGCTGTCCACCGCTCGAGGCAATTGTTGTTTAACTGCGCAGCGTTTTTGTTTTTAACAAACCGGGCACAACTTGGTCAACATGTGGCCCCAAACGTCATGACCTGAAGAAAATAAGTATGAGTAGTGGGTTCCATCGCTTTCAATTCATACCATAGAAAGCGCTGGCAATGTTGATCAGGCTCGCGGACTCGCACCTGGTGAAACATCTCTGCTATATTGCCCCCAATGGCAACTCGGTGCTTTCGGAATCTTCTCAGTATAGATATTAAGGACGAAAGTTGATCGGGTCCTTTTAGTAGTTGTGAGTTCAGCGAAACGCCTGGCACTTGAGCTGCAGCGTCCCATACTAATCGTAATTTGCCTGGTTTATTTGGATTGATGACTGGAAACACTGGTAGATACCAGCAGCGATCTTGCTGGAGTTCGGAAGTTTGTAAACGACGTGCATAGCCTTTAGTAAAGTAATGCTTTATTTTTCCTTGTAATTGAAAGGCAAGCACTGGGTCACTTTTAAGGCGATTTTGTAGACAGTTGGCTCGCCGTAGTGCCATGTTGTAGCTATCTGGCAAGTGAGCGTCTTCAGATTGCCATAGTAGGCTGGTTTCATAGCGATCCTCTTGGCGATCCTCTTGGCGATCCTCTTGGTGAACCGTTCAAATTGGTTTAGTGCACGTTTGTCGTCTTCGCTGACCAACTTAGGTCCGGAGGCTATGTCCACGGTGTCGAGACATATGTAGTCTCGAACTAATTTCGAGAGTTCGTCATCAACTAGATTGCCTTCACACACGTGAAATATATGAGCTGATTCATCATTGTTGTCATCTTGGTCTGTCAAATTGTCTTTAAGCGTCCAACCTAGGAGCGTCTTCTCGGCATTGGGTTCCTTTGACTTTAAACTGGTCTCAAGTTTACTGTTATCGACACCAATCAAAATTCTAGGCATTGCATTGTTGTATGACAGTAATGGTAGCCGTATTAGATGCTTGTATTGTGCTTTCAATTGTACGGCATCTAGCGATTGTGGGGGTAGGAGCAACTGTTTAACTGTATGAACATTTCTTACGGTGAATTTTTGCCTACACCAGCCGCCGAAATTTTAAGGTCCAACCACACTGAGTCATCCTCAAACCGATGCGTCTCTCCAGTCCATTTTAGGCATAGAGGCTGCGGTTGGCCTATAAGGTTAAGTTCGCGTTAGGGTTAGGGTCCATTAGGGTTAGCGATGAACCATCGTCGAAGAATGCGAAAGTTGAAACGCTCTTGCCGTTTCCATATAAGACGATAGGTAGCACTTTAAAAATAGTAGAGCTTCCGTCCTGGCTGTGCAGATAGCACCACTCGATGTAGATGCCACAGGTGATGGTGAATTGCTGGATGTTGACTGATTGGGGTGCAGCAATGAGTGATGTGGATATTGGCACCCGTTGACGCCGCAGCGTGTAGTTGCTTTGCATGAAAAATAGTCATGAGGCTTTAGACATCTCTTGCAGAGGTTATGTTTTCGAATTAGATTCCATTTGGCGGAGCGGATTAACTGTCTGAATACGTAGCAGAGGCTGACGTCAGTGCACGTACCTTGACATGAAGTGCACTGTGCAGGTGGTATGTTTTTGTTGTGTTAAGAATAATTTGAATGTGTGTTTAGAGCCCCACGTTTATGCATTCTGCCTGCCGTGCTTAGTATTATGACAGCGTTTACTATCTCAGCCACTTGCAAAAGCCAGTCGCTGAAGTCTTCTAGGTTTGTATTTCCTTTTTATATTTTTTTGCATACCCCTGAAGGCTGGTAGTAGACCGGGAAGCTTGCAAGCAAGCTAATGTTCTATCTCGGGATTGTTTAAATGGTTTGTAAGCGATGCTGCTTTCATGGTGGCACATACATTTTGCACTTCGATAGCAAAATCCAATATTGTTTCTAACCGCAACTTCTTTGGTGGCTGTAAATATCGTACTTGTGTAAGCAAAACGTCGATGATCAGCTCAGGTCGACCAAATTTCATCGCCAATGTCGACATTATACGAGGTACGCACGAATTCCTTACTGCATTACGTGCCGGTCCTTCACATAATAAGCAATCACATGCCGATATTTCGTTGAGGTTAGATTGTGGTTGGTCCGCCATGTCACTAGTTATTTTTGGGTTAAATAAAAAACACGAGTTTTTTATTTTTTTTTTGTTGATTTGAAATTTTAGAAGATATTAAAAAAAGGGGACTCGTATTAGTCCAATCGCTATCTTAATTCATACATTTATTGCGATTCTAAAATTCTATAATAAAAAATATGTTAATACAAATTTTTCACTTTAATGTATAATCTCACTCAAGTCCTCTTCCTTGCTTTTCTATCACAATCTAACCTTTTACTTTAACACGTTGCATTTTTGGTGCATAACAGCAACCCACGCACATAGTGGTGCTTTTTTGTATACTTTGTAGCCCAGCTGATTATTAAACGTTAGATGGCGCTAGGCTTAGCGAAGAATTCTTATCACAAGTATTACTCCACAACAACGATGTCATGACCGATGCTGAATTAGAACAGTTACGCAACACTGCCGCCAAACGAATCAAAGATTATAGAGCTGAAGCGAAGAATCGATACGACGCCAAAGACGCATGCCCAAGGCATTACAATGAAGGTGACTTGTCGCCACCGAACCAACCAGCACAAGTTTCTCACGAAAACTCGAGCCACGATAAAAAGGTCCGTTTCTTCGTTTTATCGCACGCTAAGCGCACACAACGACACTATAAATCGGTGTACGCATCTGACCAGATGAAACCTTGGTGTGAACTTCCGCCAGACGATCCTGGCGAATCCGATGAAGAATAACAAACAACGACTGCCAAGGACGACCGAAATAATCAGGAGAGGCCGACTGTAATGGACATATCATGTCCGCCGCCCTGAATGTCAACGACTCCCTGATTTAATCAACCCTGAGCTGTCGATCGACAGTCATCGCTCGAGTGCTGAAGAGAAAGGATAAAAAGAGTCGGTTGCTGCCCATCGTACGAAATAACACAAATTACTAAGTTCCGTTAATAAATATAAATTAAACCTATTAATATAAATACAACCTTGCGAAAATATAATAAAACTCAAATAAATAAAAATAACACACTTTACAGTAGATATCACGACATACGAGGAAGATATTGCTTCATTATTAGGCTATACTCTTGATAGTAGTCTTTATAAGTCTGGTCGTGTTGAACTATATCGGAGGGCAGTTGAAAATGCTTAAGAGTCACACCAGAATAATGTTATGCTGTGAAGCCGTTCTCCACCTGTTGATAGTGATAGTGAAATACGATTTCCTCGTAGTATTAGAACCGCATTAGCTCAGTTAAGGTCGGGTTGGTCTCTTGTCTTCCAGTGCTAAAGGGAGCGCATGAGTCTTTCGTCCGCAGTGTGGTGGTCCTCCTCACAACACGGTTCACCTTTTCAACTGCCCCATAAAATTGACCCAGTTGACTTCAATTGACTTATGGCATCAACCGAGGTAGCTTCCTTTTTAGGGCTTGATATGTAGATTAAGAACTCTAGCCATTTTTTCCAAAAACTAATTAAGTAACGTAATATTCCATATTAATTCTTATATTTTTAATTTTTTTCTTTTGTTGCTTCTGCTGCACAGAAATTTCCGTTTCGTTTACCTTTTCCCTTTCCTTTTTAATTGTATGCGTACCTCTACTTGTAGCTCCCTTGCTGTTACAACAACAACAACTGTAACATCACCACCATGGCTTTCAATTATCAGCACTTTACGGGAATTTCCAAAAAATTACACCAATGGTGAAGCCTTCCGAAAACTTTTTTCCGAAGAAATAACCATGTTAAAGTTTAACAATCGGAAATGGTTGTACACGGATGGGACCAAAACTGAACATGTCACAACCTTCGCTTGTGTAGACCAAGACGGTTCACTACTTAGAGCAGGATGGCTACAAGGATACTGTTCGGTCTTTTCAGCCGAAGCAGTTCCTATCCTAAATGCAGCCTCTCTACAGTCAATGCTATCAATAACTTTAACAATCGGAACCATACTATTGTATTTGCCAAACTCGTGACACTTGCATCAAGACCCAAACCATCAAAATATTCTGGGTACCTAGCCATAAAGGGATTGCCAGAAATGAAAGCACCTAAGCTAGTATCGCAGTCACCGTCAGTAACCACAATTCCTTCCGTCTAGAAAGACATGCACAGGTCAATCATAGGTATCCTGAAATCTCAACAATATGAATACTGGCTGGCTTTTCAATACAGGTATAAAATTGTTAATCCACACTAAGAGAAACGACGCTTTTTCATACTTGTCAAACCAATTTTCTTTCCAAATCTCTGTGCAGTCATCGTCCAATTCACTCAATTTCTTCATTGTCTTTTTTATTCTTTGTCTTTCAATATCTCTCTCAATAACTACCAGGCAGCTTCTTGACTTGTTATCTCACTGTGATGTAAAAGACTGATACTAATTTTTTTAGTGATATCAAATATATCGAATTCTGGGTGTTCATCTATGACTTCAAATATTTTCCTTTGTAAATTTGCAAATTGCTTCTGTTATAAATGAAAGTCTGTATTAGATTTAAAACTGTTGAACATAAATGAATTAAAAGGATTGTTCCATTTTTCGGGATGTTGACGATTTAGAATAAGCTCTTGGTCTATTGATTCCGGAGCAAATTATATTAACATATTCCTTAAGCCTAGTGCAGATGATATAAGCTTCTTCATATGCACATGGTTGATTTTTCTTCATATTTACTTTATATGCTTTATATGTTGTATAATGGTCGTCCACACGATATGAATTATTTTTTCGTAAAGTGATGGTGTTCATATCTCTTCATATGCGTTTTGTTTTGTTTGTACAATAAAACAACATAACACATTAACAAAAAATATATAAAATTGAAACTTTAATATTTGCTGATGACACTGCCAAAGAAAATGAAAATTGTTGGAAATATAAAATATTTTATAAAAAAAGAATCTTATAAAATTGAAAAAATCAACCAAGTGTGAGTCGGACTCACACACGGAGGGTTCCATACCATCGCACAAGATTTTTTGCTTAAAATATTAAATTATGTGTATATTTAACAGCCTAAAAGTATACTACAATTACAGCTTAAAACTATACTACAAAAAAAAACATTGTTAAACAAAAGGTTAAATTAAAGAACAATGCTTCTAAAAATGTGTATTTTTAGTATTTGTCGTTCTACACCTAAGTGAAAATTTCAATTTAAATTTTTTTTCTGAATTTGACTTTTTCCACTAAGTTGACAAGCCTGATTTTATCTTATATGTATTTCCAAATGTATCAATTCATCTATCAATTGATGACATAATATTTTTGAAAATCGATAATTTTTCACAAAACTATTATCCGTCATTGAAAATGGACGTATTTTGTATTTTTTGTTTTTTGTATATATTGCAACTAGTTTTAAGAGAAATTTAAACTGACGGGCAATTTTAATTGGGCTTGGCTAATGCTCATAATTTTGTTGGGACTCCTGATTGCAGAGATTTGGGTTACTCTAGGAGTTGATGCGGCTTTTTGTGTTTCAACCACTTGGATCTATAAGGTTTGAAGCTTCATTATTTATATGAACACAGCCTTTCCAAATGACACCTCGCATATTTCCGAATGGTAATTGCGACTGAATCGGGCCCAGTACACTACTCTAGGGAACTCCAGCTTTAATTTCTTTGAGTTCTGAATACGTATACACGTATTCTTGTTTAATACGAAAGAAGTGATCTTTTCAAGCATGATTTTAGAAAGTGATAATATTCTTTGGGTAATAACACTTTAATTTTATTTAGTAGGCTATTGTGGCAGACCTTGTCAAAAGCTTTTGATACATCAAGGAAGACTGCAGAGCTTTTCTTCAAAAGCATTTTCGATAACTCTAGTTATTCTTGTGTACTTTATCTAGGGTTGAATGATTCGCGCGGAAACCAAATTGGTGATTAAGTATAATTCTTCTTTGGTCAATGATTTGGTTAAGACGTTTAACAAAAAGCTTCTCCATAAGTTTTGAAAATATGGGAAGCTGAGATATTGGTCGATATTATGTCACATCGTGCTGTGGTTTTCCAGGTTTGTTTAACATTTATATCTCTGCTGTCTTCCAATATATGGGTACATGAATCATTATTACGGTAGTGTTTAGGTAGTGTTATCATGATAATGTTAGCTTAGGTATTATATTTTGGGGGAGTTGCGTTAGTACTTTGTTGGTGATGAGATCAAACCCAGGAGACTAATTTGGCTTTAGTTTCACTATCTCTTCAGATAGCTCAGCTACTGTTACAAGGGGAATTTCAATATCATTGTCGAACGCACAAAGTTCCATCTCAGATGCTCGTAATGAATCATATGGCTTAAAGGTGTTCTCTAGATAATCTGCAAAAAATTGTGCCTTTTCTCCGCTATTTTTCACCCACAGGTTTTTTTATTGATGAATATATCACACAGTTGGTTGTGTAAACTTTTTCGTGTACTTCCAAAGCGAATAATCAGTGTTACGGTCATTAGTTAGCTCACTTAATTTTTTGCTAAGAGCGCTATTTTTAAAAGCTTTAATTTTATTACAGATATTTTTTGTTAGCTTATTAAGCAGGGTTTTGTCAATAGAAGATCTTGATTGCTGATTGTTGCCATCTTAGACGCATTCTTCGTTTTTCCATTATTTCTTTTGTGTATTTGTGCCCTGCCGTAGTATTTCTTGTGGTTGTTGAGCTTCTCCAAGCTGCAAGTTGAATGATTTTTTCAGATTAAGGATTTCATCGTCTAAGTCAGCAATGCTGTTTATTACGATTTCTTCATGATTGCAGTCAGACAGGATTCTTTGAAGTCGGTGTTTTTACTGACAAGAGTAGGTGATGGCTTTCGTAGAGTGTTAGGTATATAGCAGAATGATCAGAATTCATATCTAGGCCATTTTTAATAGATAGATAATTGGCTGAAGTTTTTCTCGAAATAAAGAAGTCTATAAGATCTGGTGTTTTTGGTGGATCTGTTGGCCAGTACGTTGGTGTGCTAGAAGAATAGATATTGCATTTTGTCATTTGCAGGGCTTTATAAAGTTCTTTGCCTTTTGTTGTGATGAGTCTTGAAAACTGTGCTTAGCATTAAAGTCGCCACCCATTAGAAACCGGTTTTTGTGACTATTTATTAGTTTTACATATAAATCCCTGCCGTGGAGGGCTATAAACGGTTGTTAATGATAATCTCTTACCAGTGTCAATAGTTACGGTAGTTATTTGAAACACATCGTTGCTTCTTCATAGTGTTTGATACTACTTTTTAATATAACAGCACTACCCCCAGTGCGCAATTATTTGGATGGATAGTGTGGTATATTTCATAGTTTTTGATTTTTATACATGTTTAATAAGTGAAATGAGTCTCAGATATTAGGCATACATCGATTTTTTAGTATTGAGCATAATTTCTAGTTCGTCGTGGTGTTTAGTCCGTTAGCGTTCCATAACATATTTTTTAGGAATCTGGGCATGTTTAATTAACTTGGTGTAAAGCTTTTTCGAGGTTTTGCAGCCTCATTTCAAGTGTTGCATTAAACTCTTGCATTTTCACAAGTCTATCCAATATTTGTTGCAATATATTCGTTTCCTTAGTTTTTTTTTTTTGGTTCTTTAGCAACTTGCGAGTATTCTGATAATTTTTGAGTAATTGGTTTGTTCTGATAACTATTTGGATGACTCTCTAAAGGTTTGTTTGTGGAATATTTGGTCTGAGATTCACTTTTCTTATTGCCAGTTCTTTGGTCTCGAAGCTTTTGTAATTCCTTAGCAATAATACATCCTCAGTAGCTAGCAGGATGGGAATCACCACAGTTACAGCACTTTGGTTGCTGCTGTTCTGGTTTCTTACAGTCTATTGTCTTGTGCTTTCCTGCGCACTTGATACACCTTGGCTGTTTCGAACAATAGTTCTGCGTGTGGCCAAAAGCCTGGCATGATTTACACTGAGGGATAATTTTTGATTGCTTAACTGCCTCGATAGTCACCATAGAGTACAATATAGTCTTAATTTCATAAATGTTTTTTATATTTTCTGTTGCATTAAAGGTAAGGAGGAACATGTCTAAAGGTTATTTCGTTTTCCATTTTAACTTATTGACTGCACTTATAGCTTTGAATCCTTGTTCTTTAAGATCAGATATTATGGCTTGTAGTATGTAAATTTGTCACAATGACTTTAATAGGTCTGGTTTGCTTATTTTCATAAGTGTACCATGAGAGATTTTCGCTTGTTAAAACTTTCGTTACATTTTTAAAATCTTCAGCATATGACGTATTAATTTTATATATATTATTGTTAAGATAATTCTTTCTTTTTTTGCTGGGTCTCCTTTTCAGGATCCATTCAGTCTCGTGAGCAACCTGTTTCATAAACAGTATTTTTTTCCTGTTGGACAGAATTGTGTGAATTTCCAATAATTGCTGGTTAGGACTTTAGTTTTAATTCAGTCTTTTCATTTTTTAGCTGGGCCACTTCTTTTGCAAGTTTGGCACACAATTCTTCCATTTTTCGAGTTTCTGGTTGAGCTCTTTGATACTGTCAAGATTGTTTGGCATTGTTCCTCCGCCAGGTAGAGGAGTTCTAATAGGTGTCATTAATTATAATATACAATTTATTCATTTGATTTGAACACATTTCTTTTTCCGTAATTTTCTTCATCTTCCAAAATTTTCGCGAGCGAAAAATAAAACACAAGTTTATCCATTTTACAGTACGATAACAGAACTCACGTTATTATTGTTTCCATTTAACTATATTCGCTGTTACATCGCGGTTACATCGATATAAACAACTAAAACTATTGCCGAATATTTGGAACTACAACATATGCAACTAGCAACAAAATGCATATGGAATGGCATGGTCACCATTCTTAGCAATTCGGAGTCTGCAATTTTTTGCTGTTCAATATCAGAATAAAATCCCAGTCGGAGCTGCTGTTGCACGCGAAGACATGTATGTTATTGATCTTCTTACTGGTGCAGAAGGTGGTTAGCCGTTAGTCTATGTATGGGGAATCACGCATTGGATCAGTTACATCTGAGCCGCCTTCCCAAATCCAAGAGCGTGTGTCCCCACTTTGGGCGGCTTCTTGATCTGATAGGTCGGCAGTAATATAAGCCTGGAGGTAGGCCTAAAACGCGGAGATGACCGCTTTCGTCACGTCACGCTGAGAGTCCCCGGAACCGTTTCTTGGCATTTCCGCTAATGATGGTGAATGGGTGATGTGATCCTGCTCTACCAAGGCGGCAGGCGTGGTGAGGATCAGAGACCAGACTTTTCGGAACCTGGTCAAGGAGTGTGCATCGGATGCAGTTCAGTAGACTGCGTTGCCCCGGGCGAGTGCCAGTCCGTCCGTGATCTTTCGGAACTGGTTAAGCGTAGGTATCAGGGCACTGGGGTAGGGATTGTGTCACAAGGGTTTAGCCGTTCCTAACTATTACGGCCCGCCCCCTGCACACTATTCGCTGGAAAAAAAAGATAATATGGAAAATCTACAGGAAAAAAATACTACTACGGCAACGGCCAACTTGGTTGCTGTAGTTTATAAGGCGACAAGTTCGTATCCAACAGGAGACAAGGCGTTCTTGAAAAGCAAAAAGATGTGCCGTTCTCAGCCACAACTGAGTAACAGGACCGCTCGTTTACCGACAACCATAACTGGGACTGCTAGGAATACACATGTGAAAAAGTTGCGTGACCCCAAAATGGTCCAAAACTAAGGAACTGGTGACAGCTATAGTTCCTTCCGGAAGCTTGGCGAGAAAATAAGGAACTTAATGGATATGCTTGAGGAAAAATGTGCAAATGCAAAGCCGAGGCGTTCCAATAAAGAGAATATGAGAGAAACGATCGATAGCATTAGAGCCTTATTCAAGCTCTTGGCTATCGATCAAAATGATGACGAGGCGAAGAAGATTATTAGGACGAATTACACCTCACAGACGTCACCCTGGCTGAATTCTCTTGATAAGAGCAAGAGGACCTTAGGGGCAGTTGGAAACACCCCCCACTAAGAGGCACTCAACGGCACCGGCGAATGCCAACGTACCGAACAAACCACCGGCGGCTGCTGATGTAGCTATGGTTAACTCGACTAAACCGACGAGTAAGACACCAAGATCGCCGAAATCTAAAGGGAAGGAGACGCAGGAGTTGAAAACAGTGTCCACTAAGGAGAAAAGAGAGGGACCTAAATTCAAGTTCGATGCTCTCATCTTCACGGCTGCCGAAAACTCTCCATATGCGGACATCCTGCCGAAAATCCGGAGCGACCCTACGCCGAAGAATCTAGGAGAGAACGTTAGAGCTGTCCGGCAAACGACAAACAATGAGTTACTGCTACAACTCAAAAGGACACTGGAAAGTAACACAGATCAGTTCCAGTCAGTTATCGAAAGTACGCTGGGCGGTACGGCAAAAGTTTTGGTAAAAACTCACACCATCACGGCTCAACTAAGGGACCTAGATAAGATTACGTCAGCTGTGGAAGTGTGTGACGCCTTTTGCACTCAATGCGAAATACGTCGCCCGGCTGAGTCTTCGGTCCAAAATATGGGCAAGGTACGCCGGGGTACGCGGACTACTTATATCACGCTGCTAGTTGCGGACGCTACAACAGTGTTCGGAGTACAGCGTATTCGTATTGGATGGGTCTCCTTCAGAGTGCGGGATTGCACCACACCAACAATATGCTACAATTGTTGGAGTACAATCATCGAACATAAAGCTGCAAAGAAATAGTGGTTCGCAATGACCTTTGAATTGCAAAATCGAGCCCGAATGTGCGCTGTGCAGTGACAACCACGTGGCCTGCAGTGCTCGTTGCGCGGAACACCAGAAGGAAGATAAAACCAAGAAAACAGGAGGGTGATGAAAATCACCCAACTTAGTCTTAATCATTGCTCTGCAGATCAAGACTTGCTGCATCAGACGGTCTTTGAGCAACATTTTGATCTCGTACTGTTGTGCGAACAATATCGAATCAGGGGCTACGAATGGACTGCGGACTCAACCAGCAAAGCCATTTGGATCACCAACGGGAAGCTGCCTCAAAGCAAACCTCCCACACCTTTGACTAATTTCACATGGGTTAAGACAAATGGCATCTACCTCTTCTCATGCTACGCGCCTCCAAGCATAGAGCTCAACCAGTTTGAACAGCTCATAACGGAGTTAGTAGCTGAAGCAAGGTCAAGGGCTCCATGCTCTCCATTAACACTCTGTCACGCCGATTCGTGTACCTTCTACCCCATACAGTAGACCAGGGAGTGTTGATGGAGAGCATGGCCACACTCAACATTGAGCTTTTAAATGATGGACAGTTTACCTTTGAAGCTGGTAAAAGGCGATCAGCTATTGACTTGTCCTTTGCGCACAGCTGCATTGCGTGTCATAAGACATGGAGTATCGGTGCCTTTTACACAAATTGCGACCACCGTGCTATCGTAATTGAGGTTACATCGCAGCCGAGAGACAGAACACTGCAATCCTTTTTCACAAGGACATATTCTTTCACATACGCCAGGATGGTACAACTATCACCGATAGGGCAAACGACATGGCGGAAAGCGTTACAAGGCGTTTTTCTTTAACCTGCGATGCCTTAATGCCTAGGAAGTTGCAGATTTCACCTCGTAAGGCAGTTTTTTGATAGAATAATGAGATTGCTAACTAAGGAGACGATGCAGTGAAGCTCGTAGAAGGCATCAAAAGGGGGGAAGTTCCCCAAACTGGGAGCAACGACGGGAAAACTACAAGACGCTAAGGTAGCTCCTGTTACAGCTCTGATATTGACCCGTGGAGAAATCCTACAAGGTTGTAATGAGCACAGTTAAGGGACTTTAGCTTCCGCAGCCGACACATCCCGAACTGATGGGTAATGTGGTTGCTGCGCTCTTCCCCTCCTGGAACACATTGGCGTAAACCGATACCTTTGTAGGCATGGCAGAAGACCCAGAGGTTACACTTGAAGAGGTTCTTCAAGCTTTTAAGAAATTGGGTGATAAGAAAGCTCCAGGGCCGGATCGTATCCTCAATAGCTTTGAAGACTGCAGTGCATGCTGACCCTGCGACCGTCGCAAAAATATACTCTGCATCTTTTACCGAGGGAACTTTCCCGACTATTTGGAATAAGCAACCGGACTATCCTTCTACATACCGGCCACCTTGCATACTTAATTCACTGAGAGATACTAGAAAATATCATAGTCAGTTGCCTTAAGGCTATTTTGGAGAGACCAAACGCTAAGTCCGATACTCAGTTTGGATTTCGCCGTGGATTGACGTGGGATGGAGGCTATACAAGCAGTGATGAATACAGCGCGTAGGGCGGTAAGTGGAAGCAGATGGAAAGGAAGTGATAAGGAGTATTGTGCCGTAGTGACTCTGGATGTTAAAAATGCCTTTAATATAGCAAGTTGGCCGTGTATCATGCAAGCACTCAGCAGGCTTGATACGCCAAAGTACTTGATGGGAATATTGCTTCGCGGATCGAGTGCTTCACTACAGCACCGATGACCGCCTTAATCAGTACAGGGTCAAATGCGGTGTTCCAGAAGGATCGGTCCTAGGTCCCACTTTGTGGAACATTATGTACGATGGCGTTCTCAGGATGAGCATCTCCTAGGCGCGACCTTGATGGGATACGCTGATGATATTGCCCTTTTGGTGGTGGAAAAAACAGTTGAGCAAGTGCATTCTCTGTGCAGCGAAGCTACAGCCTGGGTTCGGAGCTGGCTTAATCAGGCGCAGTTGGAGTTGGCAGTCAAGAAAACTGAAGCGGTTCTTCTGACAACACGGAAAGTACGCGAGACATTCTCGTTCCGGATTGGAGACTGCTACGTAATCTCTCAACCATCCATCAAATACCTGGGGGTACAAATGGACGCAAGACTAAATTTCAAGAATCAGACATTATGACAAATATAGGCGGACCACAAGCCAATACACGAAAGCTGCTAGCAAGAGTTGTTGCTTCCATCGTCCTTTATGCGGCACCAGTATGAGCAGAAGCAACACTGAAGAGCATATATTCGGTCAATCCACCGACTTAGTGCTCTGCGTGTTGCAAGCGGTTTCCGAACAGTTTCAGATGTCGCGATCGAGGTGATAGCATCCATGCCTCCCATTGTCATGTTGGCAAGCGAGCTCAAGAGGATCCACGATGCTGGCGCTAGAGCATCTAAAGATGTAGAACGAAGATGCAGCATCCGAGAATGGCAAAGAAGATGGGAAACGTCAACAAAGGGTGCTGGACGGGTCCCTTATTCCAAGCCTGGGTATATGGATAACACGGAAACATGGAGAAGTGGATTTCCATATGACGCAGATGCTTAGCGGGCACGGCTGCTATAAATTCTATTTACACCGCTTCAAGCACGAGGTGGACCCCTTTTATCCTATCTGACTCCTCGGAAGATGCTCAACACGTTCTCTTCTGTTGTCCAAGAATTAGCGACGAAAGAGCGAAAATAGAGGAGTGCTTTGGTGAACCACTCACTTTTGATAACCTAGAGGGTGTGAAGACACCCTCTGCCCCAAGGATGACCATTAAACTGAAAAACTGAACAGGGGATCGTAGGTTGTTCACGTGCAGTTGCGACCTACGAACAACATAGAGACATTTGGAGACCCTTTTTATTTAGGATAGATTGACGTTTGAGAAATTATGCTCCTTTCCTCTCGACGAAATATCTAACGACAGTTCCGGGGGACAAGAAGATTTTAGCGTGATTAAAGTCTCGCACTTCGGACCGATGCTTTCCTTCCTTCCCAATTGGTTTGATCTGGATTAATATACTTTATAGCTGCAATTACCGAGCGGTTCACTCTTGCCGAAGCAATCGCTTAGGCAGCGTGATATACGGTGTAAGTGTGCTGCATTTCGTATTTCTGCAACAACTCATTAAAAACTGTTGACTAGATTTGTGCTCCATTATCTGCAGCAACTGACTTCGGAACTCCAAAATAATGAAATAAATCTTCTTCCAAGTATTTTACGGCTGTATCTGCTGTAAATTTCTTAACTGCTTTCAAGAAAGGAAATTTACTAAAGCGATCTAAACCGATAAAGATTTCAATATTGGATAGGGTCCTAAGAAATCCCCATACAATTTCTGAAACAAACGAGGTGGGCGTAAGATCTTGTTTGGATGTTTAGTACATTTACATATTTCGCATGAGTTTATGTAAATTCTAACATTGACCACTAGCTTACCGACCTATTCTCGTTGTTTTTGCGTTGACACCGCAAACAAGGAAAACTTTTGTCATCTTTCTGATCCTCGCTCAAGTTGAAAGCTGCGCTGTCAAAAAATAGCTGTTTTTAACATCAGTCTGTAAAGTGTATGGTACCAGTCTGTAATCTGCAGCTTATGCATGCTTGCTAACTGAGAAGAATATGAAAATATGTTGGAAGTATAAAGTATTTTATAAAAAAAGAATCTTATACAAAAATTAAAACATGTATTTTTTAGGGGTTCTCAGAGCAATTCTGACTATTTATAACTTTTTCCCCCAAGTTGGCAAGCCTGATTTTATCTTATATGTATTTGCAAATGTATTCAATTCATCTATCAATAGATGGCACAATATTTTTGAAAATCAATAAATTTTCACAAAAAAATTGTCCGACATTGAAAATTGATCATTATGATCACGCAATGTTTTTAACACATTTCCATTTTGCATAGTTAGCAATATATTCCAAAATTTTTATGAGAAATCAACAAATCGAAAAATTATCCATTTTACGGAACGATAACCGTGCACAAAAATTAACATTTTTTTATGCATAAAAATTTACGCCTCCTAGGCAGCAGATGTCAAGAAAACAAACAGTTATCATCTGTAAAACTTTTCTTGACATCGCAAACAACCCTTAACAGCCATTAGTTACTCTGTTAGGGGTTAACAGACAAACAATTTCTTTATCATTACTGTGAGAATAGGTCGGTTAGACCAACAATAAAAACGCCGAATCTTTTCTAAAGTTTTGTTAATACCACTACGCGATGACATTGGAACATCATGTGAATTTCTAAGCACTTCAAGAACTAATCTTCTTGGAATCCAAAGTTTCTAAGGGATTGTTTCAGTGTCGCTATTAGGTTGGGTGATGTGAAGTCCAGAGTTATACAGGCATCACTCACGAGATCAGATACATCTTTCGTATACACCCTTGACAAAGCATCGGGTATCACATTTTGACTATCTTTGCGATGGTCTATTAGAAATTATAGACCTGCAGCTTCAATGCCCAACGAAACAGTGATTAATGATCCGTGATGACGGTAAAATGGTGCCCCAATCTCTTGATGCTCAATATCATGGCCATGCATTCTTTTTCCGAAACCGAATAATTACGCTGTGCTTTATTCAATTTCTATGACATAAATGATTTTGGCATGTCATCACCACAACGATTTATTTGAACTAACACACCACCTATTCTTGTATGACTTGCATAACAATGAATAAAGAAAGGATTATTAAAATTCGGGTTATGTAATACCGGCGTGTTCATCATCTTGAGTTTCTCTAATGCGTGCTAAACCTGCGTCATCACCTCTCGTTGATCTTTTGTACGGGTGGCCGTGTTCGTCGTCCAATCCGTATTATGCTCATGGAAGCTCACAAACTCCTCATTAGGTGCAGCCACTGTGTTGTTGGAATTTCCTTTTGTCTGGGAACGAGTCCGTACCGCACTAGTAGAAGGAGTTGTCAATCCTATCTCCATGTAGCAAACAGGACACACAAACTTGATCCTAGAAAAGCAAATTTTATGAGACCGACATTTTAAAAAAGGATTCTTATAATTATTGAATAATTTACTTTTTCTAATAAGAACATGAATTTAGATCCAGGTTTGTATAGCGGGTACCCCCCCTAGTGGTCCGATTCGGCTGATTCCGACAAATGCACTGCATATGGTAAAAAAAAGCTCCTTGGTCAATCAGCAGTGTTAGATTTTGTGCTATCACTTTATCCACAAAGAAGAAAGAAAAAGAAAAGAAGTAGAAACAGCTAAAAATTGATTCCTTGATCAATCGGCAGTCTTAGCATTTTGAGCTACACTTTATTGCACAGATTGAAGAAATAAAAGAGGTAAATTTCCTTCCGTTATCAATCGCCGTTATCCATATTTTTAGCGAATACTTTATCCACAAATATCAAAAAATATAAAAGAAAAAGAAAGAGAGAGGACGTTCCATTCCTTGGTCAAACGGCAGTATTAATATTTTGAGTTGCGTTTTTATCCAGCCGGAACAAGAAAATATATAGCAATTAGGACCTAAGCTTCTATATGTCACGAGCCACGGGAAACCATCATAAGCTCCATCTTCCAGAACGATCAATGAAAATGATGAATAAAAGAATAAAGATAAAAAGTTAGAATATCACCTTAATCACATCACGAGCACCAGGAAACCATCATAAGCTCCGCCATCCAGAACGATATATGAAAATGATGATTAAAAGTAATGCACATATAACTTAACTACAAGTTTGCTAACTGGAAGCCAAACGAGCTCCAAGTTCTTACTAAATGAGTATGTGCAGTTGCTTGGAAAAAAAGAAAGCAAATCTAATGATAGAGTAAGACAGTACTGAGTAGAAACTTTTTATTGGGGTTGTTCCCCCAATGATAAAAAAAAAATAAATTTCTTTCTGTCTATTATATTAGCCAACCATCCTAGTTTCTGTCCCACGCTGGGCGTCACATTGAAAATCAATTATTGTATTACTGTAACATACAAATAGTACAATCATCACAGTCGGGTAGCTGTAGAAGTAGGCATTCCTTCGGAGCACGTAAAAGAAAAATCCAGCTCTGGCTCGTCGGCTACAGGGAGTGAGTAACCAAAACCCGAAGATAAACACCTGACTCGCAATTTATTGTTTTAATTAGCTTTGCGTGCCGCAAAATGAAACAAAGAAATGAATTGAGGAAAAAGTATAAACAAATAAACCCGACGCGAATCCATTCAAGCACACACTTGTACCATGCACACTGATGTCTACGGTACATAAGTAACAAGTGTACTAAACCTGTCAAGAGCACCCATCTAATTTCTGGGACTCCTAACTAGTAATCACGTACACTTAAAAAGCCTCAATCCTGCTGTAATAATAAGAACAAAAATGATTTAAAAAAATATAAAAAATCAGCCAAGTGTGAGTCGGTCTCGCACACTGAGGGTTCCGTACCATTGTACAAGACTTTTCGCTTAAAATATTAAATTATGTGCATATTTAACTGCATAAAAGTATACTACAATTAACAGCTTAAAAGTATACTACAAAAAAAAAAAAAAAATTGTTAAAGAAAAGATTAAATTAAAGAACAATGTTTCTAAAAATGTGTATTTTTAGTATTTGTCGTTCTACACACAAGTGAATTACACACTTCGTCAAAATTTCAACTCTCTACTTATTACGGTTCATGAGATAGAGCAGGAGATGGACGGCCGGACGGACATCGTAAGCTTAGTAATAGGGTCCCGTTAGCTCCCTATGGGTACGGAACACTAAAAAAGACTAATTTTTGCTATGCCGAAGTTTTAATACTCTTCACACCCCTGCTAGTAGTCCGAGGGTCTTGACATTTTCATGGTTGCTGAACATGGGTCAGAACTTTATAATGTCCAATTTTCAAGTCGATAATACAAAAAGCAAAAAAGTTTTTCTAATAGGATCTTTCATTTGGATCCCGGTTTGTATGGGGGGTACCCCCCTAGTGGTCCGATTTGCCTGATTCCGACAATTGTACTGCGTATGGTAAGAAAGAAAGCTCCGCTCTTCAGTTCTCTAGCTGAAAAACTGAGGGACTAGTTTGCATATATACAGACGGACATGACTAGATCAACTCGTCTCGTCGCGCTGATCAAAAAAAACAAACAAACTTATTATTAATGCAATAAAAAACTTAAATTCTAAACATGAGCATAAAAATTAAAAAGTGATAAAAATAAGTGATAATCTGTAATAATGAAATAACAAAAAAAAAAAAAAAAAAAATTAAGAAAGTATGATACAACAGCCAAAAGACTTTAAGTTTTACTATGACCTTACAAATCTTCTCTCTGTTATTGTTACGGCGTAATATGAGGAGTTAAGGGTCATCTTAATCTAGGGCCAACCCTAATGTGGTTTCTTAATACTGTAATTATACCTTTTTCGAATATAACTGTTTTATTTGAATTGAATTATATATGTTTAAGTTAAGTAGGTATAAGTTGTTAGTAATAAATATTCTGAAGCTGGAAGGCCGACAGTCCGGACTCTTTTTCTTTGTGTATGATTGCTAGAAGTGCGGACTCTTCTTCTTGGTGTCTGATTGCTAAAAGTGTGGACATTCGCATCGTTTGTAGCCCAACGGCCATGAATCTATAGGGACTATGGAATAACCCCAGGACGGAATCATCATTTTGGCGCCCGAGCAGGGACCTGGAGGACAAGGTCCATACCGGAGAAACGTGTCATGTGATCATTAACTGGGCCAGGAAGGGCCATGCAAGTTTAACCCAGTCACGGTGAGTTTTTTGCAGTTGGCGACCAGTGCTTTTCTTTATGTGCGACTTTTTGTGTTTGAGCGGAATTATTGCGATAAAAAAAGTATATATGTATAACAGAAGGAGGGATTCTACAGTTTCCGAAGCACCAAGACGATTCGAGTTATGGAAGTTCGATTGTACTGAGAGAAATGTACATGTTTTCGTATCTTTAAAGATCAATATCTCGAAAACTAAGCGAGATATCGAAAAACCGTAGAGTCCGCTCAAATGACCATACTGAATTTTGTGTAAGGTATAGTTCCGAATATTTTTTTGCAATTTACACATACATATTTCCATTGCACAGCGTTGCGAAAATAATTTTGAATCCATTAATTTTTTAGTCCACAGTGATGCGAAAACAATTTTGAATTGATAAAATTTTTAGTGCGCACTGTTGCGAACATAATTTTGAATTGATGAAATTAAAAAAAAAAGGAATTAAAACAATAATTTGAAATTGTTTGTATTTTTAAAAATGGGAATTCGTTGACCCAGTTAATTTAGAAGCAATCAGCGATCTGCTATTGGAAATTGAGCAAGTTAGTTGTTCAGAGCAGTTGCTCTGAAGATTTATAGGGTATCATTATTTTCTTTGCTCTGCACAGAAAACTTATATTAAGATATAAAATTGCATTCTCTTTGCTCTGCGCTGCAAGCTAACATCATTAGTCAGCATTGATTTTGTTTTATCTTCTATTCTTATTTATAACTGTTCATTTGCTTGTACATACACATTGTGCATAGGCTAACAATTTTCAGTTTCTTATGTGTTAGTCGTCTCGAATCATTCGTTCATCGATGAACAAACACATGCGTCGTTGTCAATACGTAATCGAAAATATAATACAACTTAAAACATCGATTTTTATTCGTTTTCTTATTTCGTTCAATATCGCAATAAACCTGAATCCAAGAATTCGTCTTTGGATTCAACACTAGTGATGATTCGTCTGAATTCGACGTGAGGAGAGATCTTGAAGACATGTTTTATGAAGTGAAATCAAAAATACTGAATTGTCTGTGAAATGTAAGACGGCGTTCAAGTGTTCTAGAACAAACAGCACAACATTCAATCCTGAATTCCTCGAAAGGTATTAGATCTGCACGGCTACCTAAATTATACCTTCTCAAGTGACGCTGCATTAACTGCGATTGAGTGCCTTGAGTTAGCTGGAGAGAACTATAACTAAGCGATTGAGCTTCTTAAATATCATTTTGATAATAGGTCAATAATATTTCAAGTGTATATTCGTGAATTGTTCAAGTCAAAAGTGGTAAAGCAAGCAGATTCGGAATCATTGCGTACGTTGGTTAATCATGTCAATTCTCTGTTATTTGTTTTGAAGTCACTGGATAATGTTGAAAATATATTGGAGGCTATCGTTTTCAATTATTTTTTTTTTACTATAAATTAATTGACTACTATACGGCTACAGACCTAATGTCATCAGCCATTTATACTAATCATAATGCACTATAAAGATAAATTTAAATAAAGCGTTCGAAATTAAGTTAAATAGTTAATGGAAGAGTTAAGAGATTAGATTTTAGCTGATCGGAAGAAATAGAATTAGATACAAGGTCATAGTATAGATTGTAAAGGAGAATAATTCCTTGAAACCCGAGAAGGAACATTAAAATTAATACTACCAAGCAAGGAAAAGGAAAAGATGCTGCCTACAATTAGATTGTGCAAGAATGTGACACCATGAGTCGTTCTACGAGTGGATAATTACGGGAGGCGGATTAAATTAAGACGGCTTTGGTAAGATGGAAGGTTTATATTAGGATCCCAGTGTAAGTTACGCAGTGCACAAATCAAGAATTGCTTTTGAACGGAATCAATACACTATAAAAATCACTATACTTTTTAACCAAAGAAGTGAACAATAATTTAGTGGTGTAAGGATCATTAAAGTCTTTAGACCAACGTTTAATGTATCCTAAAACACCTCTAGCTTTACAGATGATACTAGAGATATGCGATCCAAAATGCAGCTTTGGATCCATCAACCACTGAATTATGTGACAAGTGAGTGTGATCATTAATGTGGTAGCTTTTTACAAATAAATTTTTACGGTAAAAGGACATAATTTTACATTTGTCACAATTAAGTTAAAGATAATTTTTGGCGCACCACTGAGATAAGGAATCAAGATCTTCTTGAAGAAACATTTGTTGGACCGGAGATAAAATAGATCAGCATAACTTAACATCATCACCGTACGTTAGAATACTTTGTGGCAGATGGTAAATCGTTTATAAAAATATTGAATAATAATGGGCCAAGGTGGCTACCCTGAGGGACACCAGAAATTACACGAATAGTCTTAGATATAGCTGTTTTAAAACTCTTTGGGTTCTGGAAGTTAGATATGATGTAATCCAGTTAACTAACTTGGGAGGAAAACCAAAGGTATTCAGTTTTTTAAGAAGTACGAAGTGACAAACACTGTCAAAAGCTTTACTAAAATCTGTGTAAATGACATCCATTTGATGTTGTTGTGAAAAACTACAATTAACCAACGAAGTAAATTCTAATAAGTTGGTTGTAGTTGAACGCTTCTTGGTAAAACCGTGCTGTGAAGTACTTAATAAAGGAAGAACGAAATACTGCACCTGATCGGTGATAATATGTTCAAACAATTTCGGAATAGCGCAAAGCTTAGCTATTCCACGGTAATTTGATATATTAGCTCTGCTGCCTTTTTTGTGGAGAGAGATAATATAGGACTGCTTCCAAATATTAGGTAATACAGATGTATTCAGAGATAAGTCAAACAATTTGCAGATTGGTCTATGCAAAGCATCAGCACATCGCTTTAGAATACAACTAGGTACATCATCTGGTCCCGGTAAAAATGTTAATTTAGAAGATTTTAACTATTGTTATACTGTATCACAATCAATAACTGTGCATATTAAATTGATGAATATGATATGGGTATGGACTATTACAATCATTATTTAAATTGGTGTAAGTGCTTTGGAAAAAGTTCTAAAAAATATTGGAAATTTCTCCATCGCTGTAACATTCAACACCATTTAATTTCATACAGGATGGGAATATATCCAACCTGCGCTTCGTGTTAATAAAGATAAGAAGAGAATTCAGCTAAAAGAAGTCAGTTTGTTTAAAGCAGAAAACTGAAGGGAAAGATCTAGCAATGAGTCGATAAACTCACAGCTTACTGATGATATCAGAGGCCGTCCAAAAAATATTTGGAAGATTAAAATCTCCCATGATTAAGACCTTATCAGTATCTTTGATAAAGGACAAAACTTTTTTAGTAGTTGTCAGATGTGATAAGTAAACAGAGTTGATGCGGATTAAATTCGATGAAGAAGCCCTCGATAAATTGTTCAACGAATGGGATGGCACTAAATTGCATCGTGGGTAGGTCTCTTCAAGCTGTTGGGAATTTGTCTTACTAATCTCGCAAATGAGGAGTTGAGACGCAGTGATATTCAGAAAGGGGCAACGACTACAGTACGGAAGAATGCAGCAAGGACCAATTCACCATCTTCTGTTAGTACAAGGCAAAATTGTGGGAGGTATGTGAGCACTTCGAGTCATAAACTAACGTGTTGTCCCAACTTGAACCTTTTAACGTTATCACCATTAGAAAGGTACAAAGAGGTAAAGATGCGTTCATTGTTACTTAATTTGCTTCAGTAGACGTCATGGTACTCAAGATTGTACATCTCCTAGTTGCAACATCTGTAAGAAACCCCATCATAGGAACTTGAGAACTTTTCTAATGTAAAGGCCTCAGGTAGAATAGAGGTCCCGAAAGAAACTCAGACTTTTGTTCATCGTAGTTCATTGCTAGTGAACCGGTGCCAAAGTTTGTTGGCTACCGCGATAGTGATGGTGCAAGATAAATTTGGAACTTTTCAGGAGTGTAGATGTGTATTATACTCAGGGAGTCAACTGAATTTTATAACGTCCAGACTAGCCAATCGGCTGAAAGTGACAATCGGTAGTTATTTCCGGTATAGCAAATAGAAATACTAGGACAAGTTGATGTGAAGTTCAAGTCACGGTTAACTAACAGCCTTTTCACACGGGGGCATGATTCAAATCAATAGTGATGTGGTGCTGATTCGGATCAAAATCGACAACCACCAGAAGGAAAAGTGACCTCATTCAGGGTTTGTTGTTGTAAAATGTGAGACAAATCAAGATTTGATCCGATGGTGATGCAGCATTGCATTTTTTAAGTAATTTTTGACTGTCTTTCTAATTTTTTGTTGCACTCCAACATAAAACAGTTGATTCCGACAAATATTCTGCGTATGGTGAAAAGTTCCATACAAAATTTCAGCTCTCTAGCTAAAAAACTGAGTTTTCATACATATATACAGCTGCTCTTAAAGCTTTCCCAAATCCAAGAGCGTCTGTTCCTACATTGGGCGGTTTCTTGGTCTGCGTCTTTACGTGATAGGTCGGCAGTAATATAAACCTGGCGGTAGGCCAAAAACGCGGAGATGACCGTTTATCGTCACATCACGCAGGAAGTCCCTGGAACCGTTTTTAGTTATTTCCGCTAATGATGGTGGAGGGCTAAGCGTGGGTCAGGTCTCAGGAAACTGGGGTAGGGATTGTGTCACAAGGGTATACCCGTTCCAGACTATTACGGCCCGCCCCCCTGCACACGATGCTCTGGCTAACAAATACAAAAAATATGGGAAATCTTTTGGAAATCAATACTACTGGGGCAACAACCAATTTTTTTGCTGTAGTTGATAAGGCGACAAGTTCGGATCCAGCAGGAGACAAGGCGTTCGTGAGAAGCAACAAGATGTGCCGTTTTCTGCCACAATTGAGAAACACGACCGCAAGTTCACCGACAGCCATAGCCGGGATTACTAGGGACACACTTATGAGTAAGTTGGCAGGCCTCTCATGGTCCAAAAATAATAAAACAGGTGACAGCTATAGTTACTTCCGCAAGGTAGGCGAGAAAATAAGGAGCTTGAGGAGAAAGTTGCGGATGGAGAGCAAAACCGTTCCATAAATCAGATAATGAGGAACACGATTGATAGAATTAGAGCTTTATTCGAGCTCTCGGCTATCGATCAGAAGGATGACGAGGCGAAGAGGGTTATTTAGTGGGAAAAAGTGCCAGCTAAGAAGAAAAGAGAGACGCAGTGACAACCACGTGGCCTGCAGTGCTCCTTGCGTGGAACACCAGAAGGAAGATAAAACCAAGAAAACAGGAGGGCGATGAAAATCACCCAACTTAGTCTTAATCATTGCTCTGCAGATCAAGACTTGCTGCATCAGACGGTCTTTGAGCAACATTTTGATCTCGTACTGTTGTGCGAACAATATCGAATCAGGGGCTACGAATGGACTGCGGACTCAACCAGCAAAGCCATTTGGATCACCAACGGGAAGCTGCCTCAAAGCAAACATCCCACACCTTTGACTAATTTCACATGGGTTAAGACAAATGGCATCTACCTCTTCTCATGCTACGCTCCTCCAAGCATGGAGCTCAACCAGTTTGAACAGCTCATAACGGAGTTAGTAGCTGAAGCAAGGTCAAGGGCTCCATGCTCTCCATTAACACTCTGTCACGCCGATTCGTGTACCTTCTACCCCATACAGTAGACCAGGGAGTGTTGATGGAGAGCATGGCCACACTCAACATTGAGCTTTTAATTGATGGACAGTTTACCTTTGAAGCTGGTAAAAGGCGATCAGCTATTGACTTGTCCTTTGCGCACAGCTGCATTGCGTGTCATAAGACATGGAGTATCGGTGCCTTTTACACAAATTGCGATCACCGTGCTATCGTAATTGAGGTTAGATCGCAGCCGAGAGACAGAACACTGCAATTTTTCACAAGGACATATTCTTTCACATACGCCAGGATGGTACAACTATCACCGATAGGGCAAACGACTTGGCGGAAAGCGTTACAAGGCGTATCTCTTAAGCCTGCGATGCCTCAATGCCTAGGAAGTCGCAGATTCCAACTCGTTAGGCATAATGAGATTGTTGAACTAAGGAGACGATGCAATCAAGCTCGCAGAAGGGATCAAATGGGTTGAACTTCTCCAAACTGGGAGCAATGACGGGAAAATTACGGTGGACGCTATACAAGCAGTATTGAATATAGCACGTAGGGCAGTGAGTGGAACCAGATGGAAAGGAGATGTGAAGGAGAATTGTGCCGTAGTGACTCTGGATGTTAAAAATGACTTTAATATGGCAAGTTGGTGGTGTATCATGCAAGCACTCATCAGGCTTGATACGCCAATTTACTTGATGCGGATAATCTCAAATTACTTCGTGGATCGAGTGCTTCACTATAACACCGATGACGGCATTAAGCAGTGCAGGGTAACACGCGGTATTGCACAAGGGTCGGTCCTAGGCCCCACTTTGTGGAACATTATTTACGATGGCGTTCTCAGGATGAGCATCCCCCAAGGGTAGTGGGCAAAACGATTGAGCAAGTGCACCGAAGCTACAGTCAGGGTACGGAGCTGGCTTAATCAGGAGCATTTGGAGTTGGCAGCCGAGAATACTGAAGCTTTTCTCCTGATCACACGGAAAGTATGCGAGATATTCTCGTTCCGGATTGGAGACTGCTACATAATCTCTCAACCATCCATCAAATAACTGGGGGTACAAATGGACGTGAGACTAAATTATAAGGAGCACCTTGATGACGTACAGTTGCGATCTACGAACAACACACATTAGGAGACCCTTTTACTTGGGACAGATTGACGTTTGAGCATTTATCATCCTCCTTTACTCCCTACGAAATATCTAGCGACAATTTTGGGGGGACAATAGGACACGAGGCGGAAGTTTTTAACGTTGTTAAAGCCCCGCACTTTGGTTGTAGACCGAGCTGGCATTCGATGCTCTCCTTCCGAAAAAAAACCTCTGTGCCGTAACTGCTAGGCTAATGGAAGTGCGACCATAGCCTCCAAATTGTGACTACCGGTAACACGCTTCTTAGTAAGGTCATGTCGCTGCTGAGGGTGTGGTTAATATAGTCAGGCTAGGAGAGAAAACTCTGCACAAACCCCAATCCGGTGTGGAACAGCGTATGCCGATGAATGAATGGCTAGTGGGCTTCTAGTCAGTAATATGCGGACTTGTGGTGCCCGGGTTAGACCCCATTTCAACGTGCCTTACTGCGCTACCGGGGAACTGGGATAGTTGCTCACCAAAAGATGCCACAGCACCTCAACAAAGAGAGGAAGAGCAGCTCTCGATTGGTGCGAGCCAACATGCTGGCACTCCTACAGGCATGGTACCAACAGCTGAAAAGACGCGTCGCGGGCAAAAAGAGGCTTAGCTACTTCCTCAAAAAGGAAGAGGCATACACCAAAGCCATGCTCCCTATGCCCATAAACAGGGTCAAAGGCGAAAAGCCAGGTCCTAAAAGACAGAGATCGACTGATCAAACGCCTCCAGAGGCCACCCACAAAAAGCGGCTAAGAGACGACCATACTTCCACCTCCAGGACCGCAGCAGAAGCAGCAACACCTGCAGCAAAAATAGTTGAAAGAGATGCCAACACATCTAAGAAGAGGAAGCCCACTGCCGCCTATAAGGTTGTGGTGACAGGCATCAAAATGGCAGTGCTTGCAAGGGACTATCCCAATGCGCCCCTAACTACGAAGCAAATGGACTCCATCAAGAAACTTATTCTGGAAAAATTATAGCCGAAAAAGAACAGCCAGCTTTCCTGGGCGCTATCTATAAAACAGGATACGTGATTCTGCAGTGTAAAGATAGCACGTCAACAGACTAGTTAAAGGCGACCTTTACCAACGCGTCGCCCTGGGAAGGTGCCTTACTGTGGACCACAGAGGAAGCCAAGATGCCACACTCACGGATTGCTTTGGGGTACTTCAAGTATGCTGGACTTCCTACAGGAGCAGAACAAAAGCCACTACGTCGATTCATGGCGCACACTGAGAAGGGTTGTAAGAGGCTCAAATGTAGCACTGGTTCTTGCATTTGACCAGAAATTAGCAGCCAGCCTTGAGGAATTCGGCGAGAGGGTCAACTTTCGTTTTGGCCAAGCGACCCTCAGGTCAAAAGCTGATGCGCCGGTGGATAAAATGGAAGCTGTGGGGGTAGATGAAGAGGATGAAACTACTCCACCCAACCCCCGTTGTGAAAACATGAAGTGCATCCACCCAATTCTTCACCATGCGAAAGCCGCAACGGCTGAACTTAGCAAAATGTTTGCCAGTGGAAGCACCAACATATGACTCATTCAGGAGCCCTGGTTACATAGAGGCAGAATAGTAGGCCAAACACAAATGTAATCTATGACGTGCAGTCAAACCAAGAGCAGCACTTATCATTGATCCCAATATTAAATATCTGCCATTCACAGAATTTACGAGTGGGGACATGGCAGCAGCACTAATTGAAGCGGACTCAACGGGAAATAGAGTTGAGTCTGTCATAGCCTCAGCTTACTTTCCAGGAGACGCCAACGAAGCACCACCATCAAACATCATAGACTTAGTGAACTACTGCATGACACACAACAAGACTTTGACCATTGGCTGCGATGCAAATGTGCACAACATAATCTGGGACAGTACAGATACAAACACAAGAGGTGAGTCACTTATAGATTTTTTACTATAAACTAACATAGCGATTGTGAACAGGGGTAATAAGCCCACCTTTGAAAATGCCTTACAACAAGAGGTTATCCACTTCTTAAGCGGGGGTGCAACTGCAAGGCAATGTTGTTGACTGTCTTTAACTTGGCGAAGCCCAGCACTATCCTTGTGGGTACACCCCAAGCAGCTCGCAGCCTCCACATGGCGCTTCGGGACGATGACCAATCTGACATCCGTTAGTTGGTTAGATAATGCGAAAAGACGGAAAAAATACAGGTGCGACGGACCCATATTGGACGTCTTCCTGGTCAGCGTCTGTTCTCCATGTTAGGAGCGGTTGAACGCAACATATTCCTGGAAGATAGGGGATTAGAATTGAGTTCAGCAAGATTCTGTTTAAGACATACTGGAAAAGGAATCAAAAATGAAATAACTGGGCTGGGATTTTGGTCCCCTGCAACCAGAATAAGCGGATTGATACCCCGTTGAAATGGCTTGCTGAAAGGATCACAGTCTCTTCCCTTCTACTAAAACGTAGCAGGTCTTAAGATACATTCTATGTTCGTAGCCAGTAATGCTGGTTGTGTAGGCTAAGTTGAGATGACTCCTTATTTGTTCTGGGCTCGGCTCTGAACAATGGGACCTATAAGGGCCAGTGTCAACCCTCGCATGACCTCCCTGCTTGCATAGATAATCATGGAACCTTTTAGGAAAATATAGACATGAGCGTAGATAGCGGTTTTAAGTTTGAACCCATACAGCATGAACACCATTTAACAAACACCAGTAGAACAAAAAAGTGTTTTTAGAAGAAGCGCACTTGTACAGAGATAGCCCCCCATCGAAAAATATACTAGCAAACCACACTAGGTAGTACGGCAAGTTCAAAGCCAGTTACAGCGGCCCACAGAAGCAATGTCCTGCATATATCAACGGAGACCCTCAGTAGCGATAGCAACAGTACCCCAATCACTGCACATATACCAGCATTGGATCAAGCGAGCTCCCTCAACGCAGCAGCTAAACCTAGTCCCACGAAAGTGGAGAAGATACCGGTATTGGCAACAAAATCGGGAACGAGCATTCCTAAACCGAATAGCAGCGGAGAAGCCAGGGAGCAGATGGCGCAATTATCAAATGATAGGCTTAAGGAATTAATAGGCAAACTAAGTCATGAGATAGATGAGCTTATTAGTTATTGTGCACCGCGGCATAACGTTCACGGTGTGGTAAAGAAGCGGTGCAGTATAATCAACCGTTGGCACACAGAATTAGCAATGCACATTCAAGCAGAGCAGAAAGCAGCAAGTCTTGTAGCCAGGCGGAAGAACGTAACAGCAGATACACCTATCAGAGCTGCACCAGCAACACAAGGTACCCCATTAAGCGCGAAGTGGCATAGAGCCAAAAATGGCCCGAAGGTGGCAACGCAAGAACTAGGAAAGACGCCGGAGGCAAAGAAAAGGAAAGATGCAGACACAGCAGAAACCCAGTCACAGGTGACAATATCGCCAAGAAAAGAATGGGTGAAAGTGTGAAAAAGAATCCCAACAAGATCCAAAAGCCAAAATGATTAAGCCCAGAGCAAATTCTTTTAACATCGCAAAAAAGACGGAGGGAGTGTCGTATGGTGACATACATGCCAATTGGTGACGGAAGAGCAGTTTGATGTGGCGCTGCTGTCAGAGCCGTACTTAGTGAAAGACTCGCACAATTGCATAGCAGATAAGGAGAAACACGCGGCAATTTGGACGCTCGGAGACAAAACTGTACAATGCAAGATGACAGCAGCACACATAGGTTTGACTTGGGCTAAAGTGCAAAATACCTATTTAGTTAGCTGTTACGCGCCACCAAGATGGTCACCGGAGCAGTACGCGCATATGTTATCATCGTTGGAATATGAGCTGATGGGCAAGCGCCCAATATTAATAACGTTAGATTTCAACGCCTGGTCTACAGCGTGGGGTAGTAAAAATACCAACTTAAGAGGACGTTTGGTAGAGGAAACTTTCGCGGCATGGATCTTGTGCTGTGCTGCTAAACGAACGTGGAGTGCATACATTTGAAAACAGCAGAGGACAATCTGTACTTGATCTAACCTTTGCTGATCGGGCAACGGCATTGCGTACCAAATGGAAACTGGCGGATTCTATTTATACACACAGCAATCATCTGGCCATTGTGTTCGATACTATCGAATCAGTGCGAAGACCACGCTGCAACAAGGTCCAGCAAAGAGACTGGACGCGCAAATCTTTCAGCCGAAGAAAGTTCTGTGAGAAATGGGAAACTGTTGAAGCAGAAGCTGATTCCGCAGATGGAGGCAGCATGCGATGCACCAATGCCCAGACGCAACATGGTTGGCATTCGCAAGCCGGCATTCTGGTGGTCGGATGAGATAGCAATGCTCCGCCAGGCATGCTTAAAGGCAAGAGGGTGATCTCAAAGGGCAAGAGGCAGGCCGGTCTATGATCAATTGCATGAAGAGTTCCGAGCGCACCGACTAACACTTAGGAAAGCTATCGAAGAGATCAAAAGATCCTGCTTCAAGCAGATAATCGATGGTGCCGACAACAATCCCTGGGGTCTGGCGTACAGAACAGTAATGTCTAAAGTCAAAGGTCCAAGAGCCCCTCAGCCAACATGCCCTATACTGCTGGAAAAAGTGGTCACATCGCTCTTTCCTCCACAGGAGGAAATTGGAAATATCTGCACGGAACTGGATGTAAATGATGAAATACCGCCGGTTTTGACGTCGGAGGTGATTGCAACTCTTGCGCGTAAAGGCGACAACAAAGCATCAGGCCCTGATGGAATACATAACGCTGCATTTAAAGCAGCAGTATGTGCAAAACCGAACGTCTTCGCGGACCTATATGGTTTGTGCTTGGCCGAAGGAACATTTCCGAGGAGATGGAAAAAGCAACGACTGGTGTTGCTATTGAAACCCGGCAAGCTGTCGGCGTACAGACCTTTATGTATGCTTGATACTATTGGTAAGGTATTCGAGAGAATAATATGTGAAAGATGCAGAGTATCTGAAAAAGCTGGGAGGTTTATCTGACAACCAGTTCGGCTTTCGAAATGCCAGGTCGACAGTAGACGCCATAAGAACGGTGGTCGATATAGCTAAAGACGCGCTCATCAAAGCTAAAAATTGTGTGGTGATAATGCTGGATATCAGAAACGCATTTAACTCGGCAAACTGGACTAACATTTTACTGGTGCTTAGAGGTTTTACAATACCGAGATACCTGATAAGGTCACCGGAGGTGTCCCACAAGGATCCATGCTGGGGCCATCGCTTTGGAATGCGATGTACGATGGCACCCTAAAGATTGAATTGCCAGCAAATGCAGCAGTGGTAGGCTATGTGGATGACATTGCGCTTGTAATAACCGACAAACGTACAGACTGCCTGCAGCAAACGTGCAATGATGCGATAGCCAGAGTTCAGAGGTGGTTAAATAACGCCAATCTGGAACTAGCGGCCCAAAAAACTCAACTAGTCCTTATCAGTAACTGTCGGAGAAAAGAGAAACTCACTATATCTGTGGGTGGACATGATACCGAATCGCAGCCATCGATAAATTACCTGGGAGTTTATATTGACGATAGGCTGACTTTCAGAGAGCACCTAACAACCAGCAGAAAGGCAACCAGGGTCAATAACGCGCTCATGAGTATGCTCCTCAACATCGGAAGCCCGCGAAGTGGTAGAAGACAAATCATTTCCATAGTGGTAGACTCCATACTACTGTATGGCACCCCAATTCTGGCAGGAGAGAAAACGAGGCGGCTGAAAGAAGTACAGCAGGCAAGCAGACTTAGTGCACTAAGAACAGCATGCGCATACAGGACGGTGTCAGATGATGCAATCTGCGTTATAACGAGCAAAATGCCTATTGCTATCCGGGCGGAGGAAACAAAACGGCTATATCACATACGTGGATACAAACCCACTCTTGAAAACAAGAAGGCCGAGCGATCACGCTCCTTAGTGGAGTAGCAGAATAAGTGGGATTAGTCGACAAAAGGTCGCTGGATCCATACACTAATTCCCAGGTTTGATGAATGGGTCAATCGAAAATATGGCGATACAGATTTGTACTTAACGCAAGTGTTGAGTGGACATGGAGGTTTCCTTGCATACCTTCACCGTTTCAAACTGGCAGAAGAGCCAACCTGTCCGGTGTGCCCCGATGAGGATAAGAGTGCAGATTATGTTATGTTTCATTGCAGTAGATTCCATGTAGAACGCGTTGAGCTGACGAACCAACTAGGATTTTTCACCACATGTTATACAGAGGTGCCAAAAATGCTTGCCTCAGAAGAAAACTGGAAAGCAGTACAGAAGTTCTCCGCCAAAATCCTACTCAAGCTTCGAAAAGCAGAGTGGTCAGGCAAAGCGGATGAAAGGCGAATTGCAGCATCAGCAGCAGCAACAGCAGGACTGCGACGGACTGACGACTATACGAACAATTGAGTGTTTTCACCACTCATAACGATATCAGACAGATTCAAGACACAAAATATTGCGCAATGCGATATCGCATCCTTCCGATGTTCTACATGCCATATTCCCTTCATACGCAGGGAAGAGGGACCTGTACGCAAGTACCTGGTGTGGTCAATAGACACAACTGCGGCCCCACCGCGAAGTAATGCCAACGCGGTACTGGGGTGGAATTCAGCCGAGCGGGGGAATGTTATAGTATTAGTGGGAGCATGCCCCACATACCACTGGTGTAACGGCACCTTTGAGATGTTTCTGACATTTTGATTTTAACCCCGTCAGCAAAAAAAAAAGACTCAATGTCTGATCATAAACATACTCGCTTTGAAATCCATGAGCGTAATGCTCTACATAAGCCCCAAAGCAATTAACTGGGATAAATACTCTGACTGTTTAGAATCTAAGCTAACCAGAAGCATGCTTCCCATAGCACTCGACAGAGGAATTGGATGCATCAGTTGAATCTCTGATTGACTCCATTATATCCTCATATCACAAATGTAGTCCACTCAAGACAAAATCCGCAACGAAAAGGGTTCCTTGGTGGAACAAAGAACTTGCCAATCTGCGTCAAATAGCAAGGTCAAAATTCAATGACGCAAAGAATACAAAACATGGGAGGAATATAGGAAATCCCTGACATTATTTAACAAGGAACTGAATAAATCAAAAAAATCAGCCAAGTGTGAGTCGGACTCGCACACGGAGGACCGTACCATCGTACAAGATTTTTTGCTTAAAATATAAAATTATAATATGTTTATATTTAATAGCCTAAAAGTATGCTACAATTAACAGCTCAGCTACAAAAAACAAAAAATTGTTAAACAAAAGGTTAAATGAAAGAACAATGCTTCTAAAAATGTATATTTTTAGTATTTGTCGCTCTACACACAAGTAAATTACACACTTTGTGAAAATTTCAACTCTCTACCTATTACGGTTCATGAGATAGAGCAGGAGATGGACGGACGGACGGACATTGTAAGCTTAGTAATAGAGTCCCGTTAGTTCCCTATGGGTAAGGAACCCTAAAAGGAACTAATGGAAAATCTTCTGTGAGGAACTTCAAGATATCCCAACAACAGCCAGAATATACAAGTTTAAAGGGGTATCTAACCCAATTGGCACACTAAAGGCACCGAATGGTACTTTCACAAAGGGTACACTGGAGCTCTCCTTAAAACCCATTTCCGGGAATGTCGGCTTAACACAACCAGCGATAACGATCAAGGAGTGTCAGCTTACAATCACCACAGGGCAATAAATTCTACTATCTATAGAATAGTAAATTTTGAAAGGGTAGAATAGGCAATTAACTCGTTTAAGCCATACAAATCACACGGATCTGATGGTATATTTCCAGCTCTACTTTCCAAGGGCACTAGGAGATTAATACTTATTTTGGTTCAAATCTTTAGATCAAGTTTAATATTGGGAAAGGGTGGCAACATGCCCCCTGAATCTAACAAAACCTACAGGCCAATCAGATATTGGACTGTACCTAAGAGAGGAGGTACTTTCATATACTCCAATATCCAAACTACAATATGATTATCAAAAAGGGAAATCTACAGTTAAAACTCTGCACACAATCATTCGCGATATAGAAAAGGCATTAGACCGAAAGGAAATCGAAAAGACAGAGCCCTCTGTCCATTTATGGACATTGAGGGTGTATTCGATAACGTAAACTTTCAAGCAATAGAACTGGCACTCTCCAATAGAGGAACAGATCCATTAATAGTAAAATTGGTAAGCAATATGCTAAGCCAAAGAATAATTACAGCCTCGTTGGGGCAAGTAAACCTGAGTGTTACAGCAGTAAAGGGATGTCCGCAGGGGGGAGCATTATCACCACTGCTATGGTCCTTACTAGCTGACAACCTAATACAGATCCTTAAATACAACTTGGGAGTGGTGTAGGAAAGAGGGGCTCTCAATTAACCCTACCAAAACCACTATTATCCCATTTACCAGAAAAAGGGCGTTTGACGTCCCAACATTAAAAATAATTGAGATAGAGGTACCCTTAAAGGTAGAGGTAAAATATCTAGGAATTCATCCTGGATAAAAAACTCACCTGGGAGGCACACCTCAATTCAGTCATAAAAAGGGCCACGAATAACCTTTAGACTATAAAACAACTTCTAGGGAAATCCTGGGGTCTGCGCCCCAAAATGACCTTCTGGATCTACACTCAAATAGTTAGACCCATCATACTATATGGTTCTTTGGTATGGTGGGGAAAAACCAAACAAACAACAACTATATCAAAATTGTGTAAATTACAAAGGCTAGCGTGTCTAAGCATTACAGGGGCTATGAAAACTACTCCAACTGCTGGCATGGAATCGTTGCTAAATTTACCACCGTTACACCTAGCGATACAAGAGGAAGCTGCAATGCAAGCACTCTCAAACCACAGGAATAGTGGGCCCTAGAGAACACAAATCAATAACATTAAGTGCAGATACCACAATTTTTCATGCGGAGCTCTATGCTATAATGCAAACAGTGGAAATCCTATCCAAAAGAGGACATAAAAGAGTCAAAATCAAAATTTTCTCAGACAGTTAATTAGTCCTCAAAGCCATAAAAAGCTACACATTCACATCAAAAAACCCCCATAGAGTACAACAATGCACTCAACAAACTGGCAACCAACAATCAGGTTTCTCTGATCTGGGTGCCAGGACATGAAGGACACGAAGGCAACGAAAAGGCAGACCTTTATGCCAAAAAAAGGGGCCGAAGGGCCATTTATTGGCCCAACCCCCTTCTTTGGCTTCAATAAAAACGACATAAAACAGGAAACCAAAAAATGGATCCAACAAAAAATTAGAGAATACTGGAGTAACATTGACGGTCTCAATTACACCAAAAAATTCCTGAGCTTTGATGCCAACAGAGAAAATATCGCTCTCACACTAAACAAAAAGAGTCTAAGATTACTCTCCGGAGCACTAACAGGCCACTTCGCCTGCAATAAACACTTACATTAAATAGGAATATTTAGCATAAGTATTTGCAGATTCTGCGGTGATGAGGAAGAGTCTATGCAACACTTAATCACCAACTGTGATGCACTAGGCCACAGGAGACACAAAATCCTAGGTTGATACCTACTAGAAAATGAAGACCTTCTAAGGCTCCCTCCGAAGGAGCTGGTTCGATTCCTCGTATACTAAATATTTAAGTACGAAGGGGCGCACAATAGATCAATTTGGTCGCAGTGCTCAAAGGCCTTAGCCTAATAATATTACCATTACCATACTGGTGCAGAAAGTATTGAACAGCTACAACACAAAACGTCGGAATTCATAAATTTATTGCAAAAAGCTGGGTTGGAAAATTCAACGTCAGTAATTCCGCGGAAATGGTAGATAATGTACTCTTTACTGTTGATGAAAGAGATGTTACGAAGACACGAGGCATGTCTTGGAAGCCTAATTTGGATGTATTATGCATTCAGTATCAGCTAGCTATAAATGAATGGATTACAAAACGAGTGGTAGTGTCCACAATAGCACGTTTGTATGACTTAATTGGACTATTGAGTCCTATAATCATTCGTTGTAAGATGTTCATCCCAGAATTATGAATACCTCATGTAAATTGGGATGAACCATTATCCACTGAATTTTGTTTTTTATTAGTTATGTAGATTTATTTACTTATAATCTAAAAGACAAACACTAAGTACTTATTTTAACAATGATAGGAGGGATAACAATATGACAATATCGATCATTATCGAATGTTCAGTTTTATAATGGTATGAGTGGTTAGGGCCTTGTTTTTTAAGTACTACATGCGTCTGCCCCACTCTCGTGAGATACCTCAACGTTCCTCTCAGCAACCAAAGCCATCCATACACACACTTAATTTATATATAAATAGGGGGGAAAAATAAAAATGTAATAGGTGAACTATGTTAGATCCCCTAGTCTGCTTCTTTTTAAGCATCTACATCTTGTCAATTCGTGAGATGTAAGGTCAGTTATTTCTACGTTGGAATGTTGCTCTAAGGATTTGTGATATCTCCTACTAACGTTAACAATTTCCTCATGTATCATTGTTACACCGAGGTCTTTATGAATATCGTAGTTAGTTATATACCTATCCGCGTTAAGAATTACTCGAAGCATTTTAGATTGTTGTCTCTGGATTATGTTTATATTCGTTTTCTTGGCAGTGCCCCATAGTTGAATGCCGTACGTCCATATAGGCTTAGTTACACTTAAGTATAGCACTAGTTTTCCACTGGTTGACAGTTTAGATTTGCTGTTGAGCAGTGAGTATAGCTGCTTAAATTTAAATATAAGCTCGTCTTTCTTCTTTTGGATGTAATACTTCCAAGTCAGTTTTCTGTCAATATGCAAGCCGATGTACTTTGCTACATTACTTATTGGGATGTCAGTATCTTTTATTTTCAGTTGTCTTGGTTGACAAGTTGTCCGCGTCGTGTATATCACTTGCGTCGTTTTCAATTCATTGAATTTAATTTTCCATTTATCAAACCAAAAGCATATTTCGTTCAAAATATCTTGCAGCTTCGTTGTAGCTACAGCTAAATTATTGTGCAAGTACATTAGTACTGTATCGTCAGCAAAGGAGGCCACCATTGACGAACTGTCTTCTGGAGTTGGAATGTCAGATGTATGTAGAGTATACAGCATAGATCCAAGGACGCTTCCCTGCGGGACTCCTGCTTTTAATTTTACTACGAAGGCCGTAATGCCAGACTTTGTCGAAGGCTTTTTCTATATCCAGAAACACACTTACACAATACTTTTTTTCATCAAGATGAGATTTTGTGTGTTACTCTGTGAACTTGTGAATTGTAGAGTGACTTTGTCTGAATCCGAATTGGTGGTCAGGTAAGATTTTGTTCACGTCCAGAATTGGTTGAATAATGACTAGGAGAAGTCGTTAAAATACTTTTGATAATGAGGACAATAGGCTGATTGATGTGTACGATGACGTCATGGTCTGATTTTTAACCATTTTATTATTATTTCAGCTACAATACTTTCCATAGAGATGGGTAGTACCTTAGGGTTAATATCGCATTAAAAAGGTTTCTAATATAGAATATTGCCTTCGTAGGGAGCTCTTTGAGTAACTTTTCAGTTATTTGGTCATATCCTGGCGATTTTTTCAGGGAAGTGCGCTTTTCAATACAGTGTCTGAATTCGTTGGAAGACATTTTGTTTATTTTGTAGTGCGGTGAAGGAGTCCTGTTGTCCAAATTGGGGTTACTAATAGATTGTTTATTAGTAAAAGCTTGATCATAATAGTCAGCAAGTAGTGAAGCTTTGCCTGAGTTAGTTCTAGCCCAAGTTCCATCCGACTTTTTGAGTAGCAGCTAGTCGATGGTACGAGTCGTAAGATGTTTATCGGCTTTCCACAAAGAGTAATTAGTGTCGGACGTCGGAGATAGTGACCTTAAGTAAATAGCAAATTTTTCATTTTTTTAACTTCCTTAGGCTGGTTTTTAGGACTTTGATTGCTTTATTTAGTTGTGGTTTTTCATTTGGAGATCTCATCATTTGGCAGATTTTACGCAGTTTGTTTTTGTTCGCGATGAGGCTTTTAATTGAGCGATGGGAAAAAAGTTTCCCTATGTTAGTTTTAGTTCAGGTGTAACCTCCATGTGTCCAAGCAATTATTCTTAACTTATTGTCCATTTTGTTTGTCAATCTTAGTTACCAGGAATGTTATTATGTTCATAATGTTAGTCACCTGTTGAATCCATAATTTCATCATGTTTTTAAGTTCTGTTGTATCGTCAATTGACATGTTCTTAGTGTTGTTTTGTTGATAGGAACTTCTGTCAGGGGTCGTCGGATTGTCAGTAGAGCTTGCTTTTACCTTTTGTGCTGGTCGATTGGTTGGGTGAGGCTGGGAAGAGGTAGCTGCAATTTGCGCAAAGCTTATACCATTCTCCACTTTGTTGAAGGTTACGGGCATCTATTGTTTTTTATTATCATCTGGCAATGTTTTGTATCGAAGGGCAGGATACCTTTGAATTTAAAGAGCTTTATAAACTTCGCAGCCCTTATAGTTGGCTGTTTGTTTCAAGATTCCCAGAGCATTTAACACATACTGGATTTTTAAAGCAATATTTTCGGGAATGTCCGTATTTCTGGTAGTTAGTACCTTGTGAGGGCCTCAAATTGGATTTTAGTGTGAAGTAATGTAGTTATTTTATAAATGTTTTGTACTTGCTAGTTCGATTGAGAATAGAGGTAATGGTTTATTGGTTGTTTTATGTGGTATATTGTTTATGTTTATAACTTTGTACCCTAATTCATATAGTTCTTGTTTTAATTCCTCAATGTCCGATGATGGATGAAGATGCCTAAGCATTACTTTAAAACCATGTTCGTCTTTAGGCTTGAACGTGTAGTATTTAGTGCTTCTGGATTTTAACATTTTTATACTTAAACTATAATGTTGGGGTTCCGACAACTGGATAAGAACTTCGTTATTGGGTAGTGCTTTGAGTAAATAGTTGTGGCCTCTTCCACATAAATTTATGGTGGTTTGCTCAACCAGTATTCTTGTAAATTTGTTTGAGTGGTCTTTTGTAATTTACTTCTATGCTTTTTTTTATTGTGTTGCGTTTGATCTGTCGATTTGTCTGGTAAATGCATTTTACGGTTTCTTTTGTTTGATTTTAACTGTTCAGAAGCAGGTTTATTGTTGGTATTGTTTTCATTTAGTACTTGCGTGGGTGTAACTGTCGCAGAGTTGACCAATGAAATTGAAGCATTGTTGTCGTTGAGAACATAGGTTTCTGTGTTAGTTGTTGTTGCGGTAACTGCATACGGTGAAGCGATCGAAGCATTGTTGTACTGAACATAGGATTCCACATTAGTTGTTGATGCGGTAACTGCATGCTATGACGCGATCGAAACAATTGTTGAGAAAACTGTTGTTGTTGTTGCTGATGTTCAAGCTGTTGATGTGCAAGATATGCTTTGTGTTGTAGTTGTTGTAGTTGCTAATACAGTATTTGCTTGGGCTGTGTACAGATGTGTTTGCGGGGATGGGCATTGGGTGCTCCATGAAAGCGAACATCTGGTACTCACGCTGCCAGAAAACAGAGCAGGAGAGGAAAAACTTGCTCTGCGGTCAGGCGACTTGATTGTCAGAAACCAAGATTTATTTCTGTTCTGGGGGCTAGAAGAGACAAACGAGAAATATGCATTGCTTGGTGTCTTTGTTGGTGGTTTCCGGATTTTTTGATGAGCAAAGCTCATCTTAACGGTTTGGTTCTTCTTCTTGGTTTATAATGTTTTTATATAATTTCACTAATTTTACTAAGTGGTCAACCGCAGTGGCGATGATCTCGTTTGACTGGTAAAGGCAGGCGCCTAAAGCTGCTTGCATTGTCTTTTTCAATTTCCATGAGATTGTTCGATCATGACTACATTCTGTACGGTGTCTTCATCAAGGAACTACTTCAACCGGTCCCCTGAGCTATCCGCCCTTTTCCTCTTTGGAGTGTTGAAGATCCCAGCCTCTGCTTGCCGCTTGGATGACGCGGAGGGCACTTCATCATCGCTACTGACTTCGTTGATATCATTGCCACCAATATGGATGTCAGATACTCCTTTCACGGATATGGGCGTACCACACAATCGGACAATTGTTTGTTTCTTGTTTGTGTCAGCTTGTACTTTGAGAACGGTCCACCACCAATCGCTCGACCTTCACAGTTGTTGCGTGCCATGTTCTTCTTCACATCACTCTTCCATTCTGTCCATACCTAGCCATCGAGAAGAAATTAGAATAATTCGAAGTACAAATTCGCATTTTACCTTTTTCCATCCAGTAGTGTCCTTAATGGGTGGTCCGAGGCTGATCAAGTATTCGCTCAAATCCTGCCACAGGGAATCCATCAGCGGGTTATCACGCAACATCTCAGATGATTATGTCAATATTATTAAAAATTCTTTTCGAATTGTGAGTCACAACAAAATCAAATATACTATATAGTATATATAAATTTTGTTTATTACCGAAACACGCCGGGATTTAGAGTAATAATATAAAAATAATGAATTATTAATTTACTTACATTTCAATGTAATTTACAATTAATTCGTCCATTCAAAAAACCCCATGAAATTCCCGTTGTCGTTGTCATTTTAAAAGTCCTTTCTATGTCGTTGATTTTTTAATTTCGCTTCGTTCCTAAATTCGTATTCCTGAAATACATTGAAACGACGAAGAAAAGTTAACTAAAAACATTGGCACTGGTATATTTTGTGTTGTTGTTTTTGGCTTCTTTGCAATTAATTTGTTTTTTTTTTAATAATAAAACATAAAATGGCGAGTACAGAATTTTATTTTTCAAGTTCAAGTGAGGATGATGAAGTGGTAAACATAACCATACATCGGAAAATGTTACGACAGAAAATTTTAATGTCATTACCATTCCAGATGCAGTGTAAAAAACATACATACGTATGTACAATTTTTTTAAGATATGTGAACACATTCAGACTTGATGAAACTGCACTTAATTACGTCCTGGAACAAATTGAACCAAAGCTAAAATGCAACATGCGAAAGTCTGCAATTACGCCAACAATACAAATTGCAAATGCTCAAGGTTCATATCAGCTAAGCGTGGATAATGACTTTAATTTAAGTAATTGGTAAGTAAAATTTTATCAGAAGTTTTGGAAACGATGAATTCTATAATTTGAATTAAATGGGTAAAATTTCAAATGACAGAAGAAGAAAAAATGGAATGTAAACGATTTTTTTAACATAAGACACGGCCATCCTGTCATTAACACGTCCTCGTGTAGACATTCAAAAAATAATTTTTTTACAATCTTTCTGCATACAAACATTTTATTATTGTCTTAAAAATCTAATACATTGGGAAAGATGTTTTATGTTACATTTACTTTCCTATTCTTACATTTTTTCTCAAAATGAAAACTCTTCAGATGCTTCGATTTCTTTCAACATTTTTACCAACAAGTCAACCTTCAACCAAGTTTCTATTAGACACACACTTCGTACAGCATAAACCTTTCTCTCCGAAACTCAAGACCTCTGTTACACCACCAAATGCACCACTTGCCATGATCAGAACCGAAGTTCTGCACTTGTGCTTGCACTTCAATGAATGTAACTTGCCTTATTAACACTACCGCCTGTTTCAACGGCTTCTTAAATTTCAATTAATTCCACTGGTGTCTACACTATTTTCTTTTTCAATGATTTCTTCGTTCTCGACACACTCACTGGTGTCCACACTATCGTCTTTTTCAACGATTTCTTCGTTCTCGACACACTCACTGGTATCCAGACTATCGTCTTTTTCAACGACTTCTTCGTTCTCGACACACTCACAATTTCCCACATTATCGTCTTTTTCAACGATTTCTTCGTTACAACCGCCGGAGATGCTTATACTTTCATCGTTCATATCTAACGCAACGGATATCTGGCAACTTTCTTAAATGATCACCGTCAAAAACCTTAGCCACCAAGAATGGTTCCTTAAACTTTGGGTCAAGCTTAGTTTGGTGTCTCTCTTCATTTTTAATCAAAACATAGTCACCTACTTTGTGCCTAATTATCTTTACCTTATTTTTGTCTAACCTTGTCTTATCGTAAGAAACTGTTCCTATCATATTCTTAGCCGCTTCAGCTCTCACATTTGCCAAACCAACTTCTATTAAATGAGTTTTGTCACAGCCACTCAATTGAGTGTCACGAGTAAAATGATCCTTATAACCCTCACATATTGATAACGTGTTAACAACTGTTGTTTTATAAACTTCAAATTTGTTTGAATCAAACACAACACAAAAGCCTTGACTTATAAACTCGCGGCCAATAACAACATCATATTTTAAAAACTTGTCCTTTACTACAAACAACGAAACCTCTAAAGAGTGTTCACTTATTTTAACATTAGCAAGAATCTGTAACGTACTGTATACTGAGTCATTTCCTATTCCCTTTAAAACTTCTACATTATTAACTCTTTTCCCTGATAGTTTTCTGCCACCGTTTTCTTCACAAATGAACATTATGCACCGGTATCAAAACAAAATGGAAAAGATTCACCGCGATGGATCATGTTTCCTTTGAGTTCTCGCTGATAGAACACAGGTCGACTCTCTTTCCTCGGATTGCTTCTTTGCCGCCACTATTTGTTAAGCATTCTGTTGAGATGTGTCCCTGCTCACCGCATTTGTAGCATGTAATGGATTTTCCTCACTGCTGAACACCACCATGTCGTTCACCATGTTGATCACTACCATACGTAGGCCGACCTTGTTGATTTTTTCATTGTATTCCGCAATTTTGTGCCCCAGTTTCCCACAGATATGGCACTTGACTGCGGAAATTTTTGAATTCTTGTGTACGGGCCCACCTTGATGTTCAAAAGTACTTTTTCTCTTGTTGCTGTATGCAAATGCCTGCAATTATGTCTGCAGCTCACGTCTGAACCGTACACTTGGCGTAAAAGTTAATCACTGTAATCTGCTGTCAAAGTTTGCCAAATGACCGAGTGAAACGGACACAGCAATTTCTTCCACACTCATATCATGCCACTTGTTTATGAGTGACGTCACCAAACGGCTGCCATATTCCGCAAGACACTCGCTGTCAGTTGGGCGGCTGTTTATTACGTTTAGAAACATCGCCGCTGGAGTTTCCACATTCCCATACCGCTGCACAAAAAGATCTCTGAATTGCTGCCATGTAATTCCAGCGTAGCAAACTTGTGGCAGCCATTGAGATGCGCTGCCTTCCATTACCTTACTTAAGACCATTAAGAGCGCTCCTCCTGGAAGGATTCTCTGTCAAGATGATTTCGGCTGTAGCATACCATAATGTAGCATCCTTGTTTACCAAGTCAGGATTGAAGCTCCTTGAAGTCTTTATTTTGGAACTCCAGAAAGTCATGCCACTTCCCTTGTGAAAATGCAGGCAGGAAGGCCGATCCCACTTCTGATGTCGCTTCGTCATCCCCTGAAGCAACGCTCATTGCATCAGGCGTCGCGTGGTCGGCGTCAGTTGTTGCCGCGTCTCGTTCTTCGCATTTTGCTATCAGCGAGTACTGAGCGTTGTGTGTGTTCTCTATTCACTGTTCAAAGAATAATGCCCATTTTACCCTCATCGCTCATTGCTTATACCTTTTTGTGCTGCTCTCCGAACACAAACTCACACACTCTTCTTGTTGCACACTTTTTAGTCACACCACAACGCTCAGGCCACGCTCGTCAGAGAACTACTCAATGTTTCGCACTCCATCCATAACCGAAGCGAAACACACGCAGGCAAACAAGAATGACTTCGAAACATCGATATTGATCATTACATTTTCTCTCTATTATAGCGTAGTTAGACTGAGGAAAAAACAGTTTTTTTCTTGACACAGTTTAAAAACTGTTTTTTTTACAACAACCACAGGGAAAAGTGACGTAATTGAGTGTTCTTGTTGTAGAAATCGAAGCAGTTTTTAAACTGTTGAAAAAAAAAACATTTTCAACAACTGTCGACTGGTCGCCCCGCAATAGTGTTGAGAAATTTCTGCCGTTTTAGTACATTTTTGTCTTTTTTCGTTGCGCGGTAAACATAAAACAGCTGATCATCCACAAAACAATTAGAACTAAATTCTAAATTGTATTTTTATTTTTTCATTTTAATAAAATAAGAAGCAGGAATGAAGTAGGAAGTTGCAAGAATTATTTGCATACACTGCAAATTGTTCTTAACCATGTAATTTTCACACAATTTCCATTTTAATTTCTCACAATTTGCCACAACGTTCCTTTTGTATGTATAACCAAAACAAAAAACATCTGACTGTATAAAAAAAACAGTGTAAACACCTAGTTTTTAAGCACCTAATTTGAAGCATTGTAACCACGCTATTAGAATACCAAAGCGTCAAAAGGTAAGGCAATATGCGATTCAAATAGTTTGCTACGACATATATATATTCTTGATCAGTGCGATGAGACGAGTTGATCTAGCCACGTCCGTCTGTCTGTATGTAAGCAAATTAGTCCTTCAGTTTTTCAGCTAGCGAGCTGAAAATTTCCACGGAGCATTCTTTTTATTATACGTAGTACAATTGTTGGAATCAGATGAATCGGTCCACCAGGGGCGGGTCCCCTCCATAAAAACCTGGATCCAGATTCATGTTCTTATTAGTACAACTTTTTTGTTTTTTAACTATCAACTTGAAATTGGGACACTATAAGTGTCTGACACATATTCACCAACCTTATAAATGTCAAGATCCTCGGACTACTAGCAGGGGTGTGAAGAGTATTAAAACTTCGTCATAGCCACAGTTGGTCTTTTTTAGGCTTCCGTACCCATAAGGAGCTAACGGGACCCTATTACTAAGCTTACGATGTTCGTTCGTCCGTCCGTCTCCTGCTCTATCCGTGAACCGTAATAGGTGGAGAGTTGAAATTTTCACAGAACGACAAATACTAAAAACACACATTTTTAGAAGCATTGTTCTTTAAGTAAACCTTTTGTTTAACAAATTTTTTTTTTGTAGTTTACTTTTATGCTGTTAATTGTAGTATACTTTTAGGCAGTTAAATATGCACATAATTTAATATTTTAAGCAAAAAATCTTGTACGACGGTACGGAACCCTCCGCGTGCGAATGTGACTCACACTTGGCTGATTTTTTTTATATATTTTTAATCATTTTTTTTATACTTTTCCGTTAATTCTCTTCTCTCTTCATTTTGCGGAGCGCAAAATTATTATAATTAAAAAAAAAAAAAGATTGCGAGTTAGGTGTTTATCTTCGGGTTTTGGTTACTCACTCCCTGTAGCCGACGAGCCAGAGCTGGATTTTTCTTTTACGTGCTCCGAAGGAATGCCTACTTCTACAGCTACCCGACTGTGATGATTGTACTATTAACAACCCCAATAAAAAGTTTCTACTCAGTATTGTCTTACTCTATCATTAGATTTGCTTTCTTTTTTTTCCAAGCAACTGCACATACACATTTACTAAGAACTTGGAGCTCGTTTGGCTTCCAGTTAGCAAACTTGCAGTTAAGTTATATGTGCATTACTTTTAATCATCATTTTCATATATCGTTGTGGATGGCGGAGCTTATGATGGTTTCGTGGTGCTCGTGATGTGATAATGGTGATATTCTAACTTTTTATCTTCATTCTTTTATTCATCATTTTCATTGATCGTTCTGGAAGATGGAGCTTATGATGGTTTCCCGTGGCTAGTGAGATATAGAAGCTTAGGTCCTAATTGCTATGTATTTTCTTGTTCCGGCTGGATAAAAACGCAACTCAAAATATTAATACCGGCAGTATTTGACCAAGGAATGGAACGTCCTCTCTCTTTCTATTTATTTTATATTCTTTGATATTTGTGGATAAAGTATTCGCCAAAAATGTTGATAGCGGCGATGGATCTCGGAAGGAAAATTACCTCTTTTATTTCTTCAATCTTAGCAATAAAGTGTAGCTCAAAATGCTAAGACTGTCGATTAATCAAGGAATCAATTTTTAGCTGTTTCTTCTTCTCTTCATTTTCTTTCTTCTTTGTGGATAAAGTGATAGCACAAAATCTAACACTGCTGATTGACCAAGGAGCTTTTTTTTACCATATGCAGTGCATTTGTCGGAATCAGCCGAATCGGACCACTAGGGGGGGTACCCGCTATACAAACCTGGATCCAAATTCATGTTCTTATTAGAAAAAGTAAATTATCCAATAATTATAAGAATCCTTTTTTAAAATGTCGGTCTCATAAAATTTGCTTTTCAAAGATCAAGTTTGCGTGTCCTGTTTGCAACATGGAGATAGGATTGACAACTCCTTCTACTAGTGCGGTACGGACTCGTTCCCAGACAAAAGGAAATTCCAACAACACAGTGGCTGCACCTAATGAGGAGTTTGTGAGCTTCCATGAGCATAATACGGATTGGACGACGAACACGGCCACCCGTACAAAAGATCAACGAGAGGTGATGACGCAGGTTCAGCACGCATTAGAGAAACTGAAGATGATGAACACGCCGGTATTACATAACCCGAATTTTAATAATACTTTCTTTATTCAATGTTATGCAAGTCATACAAGAATAGGTGGTGTGTTAGTTCAAATAAATCGTTGTGGTGATGACGTGCTAATATCATTTATGTCATAGAAATTGAATAAAGCACAGCGTAATTATTCGGTTTCGGAAAAAGAATGCATGGCCATGATATTGAGCATCAAGAAATTGGGGCACCATTTTACCGTCATCACGGATCATTAATCACTGTTTCGTTGGGCATTGAAGCTGCAGGTCTATAATTTCTAATAGACCATCGCAAAGATAGTCAAAATGTGATACCCGATGCTTTGTCAAGGGTGTATACGAAAGATGTATCTGATCTCGTGAGTGATGCCTGTATAACTCTGGACTTCACATCACCCAACCTAATAGCGACACTGAAACAATCGCTTGGAAACTTTGAATTTTCCAAGAAGATTAGTTCCTCAAGTGCTTAGGAATTCACATGATTTTGCAATGTCATCGCATTGTGGTATTAACAAAACTCTAGAAAAGATTCGGCGTTTTTATTGTTGGTCTAACCGACCTATTCTCACAGTAATGACAAAGAAATTGTTTGTCTGTTAACCCCTAACAGAGTAACTAATGGCTGTTAAGGGTTGTTTGCGATGTCAAGAAAAGTTTTACAGATGATAACTGTTTGTTTTGTTGACATCTGCGAGGCGTAAAAAAATGTTAATTTTTGTGCACGGTTATCGTTCCGTAAAATGGATAATCTTTCGATTTGTTGATTTCTCATGAAAATTTTGGAATATAATGCTAACTATGCAAAAAGGAAATGTGTTAAAAACATTGCGTGATCATAATGATCAATTTTCAATGTCGGACAATTTTTTTGTGAAAAATTATTGATTTTCAAAAATATTGTGCCATCTATTGATAGATGAATTGAATACATTTGCAAATACATATAAGATAAAATCAGGCATGCCAACTTGGGGGAAAAAGTTATAAATAGTCAGAATTGCTCTGAGAACCCCTAAAAACACCTGTTTTAATTTTTGTATAAGATTCTTTTTTTTATAAAATACTTTATACTTCCAACATATTTTCATATTCTTCTCAGTTAGCAAGCATGCATAAGCTGCAGATTACAGACTGGTACCATACACTTTACAGACTGATGTTAAAAACAGCTATTTTTTGACAGCGCAGCTTTCAACTTGAGCGAGGATCAGAAAGATGACAAAAGTTTTCCTTGTTTGCGGTGTCAACGCAAAAACAACGAGAATAGGTCGGTAAGCTAGTGGTCAATGTTAGAAATTACATAAACTCATGCGAAATATGTAAATGTACTAAACATCCAAACAAGATCTTACGCCCACCTCGTTTGTTTCAGAAATTGTATGGGGATTTCTTAGGACCCTATCCAATATTGAAATCTTTATCGGTTTAGATCGCTTTAGTAAATTTCCTTTCTTGAAAGCAGTTAAGAAATTTACAGCAGATACAGCCGTAAAATACTTGGAAGAAGATTTATTTCATTATTTTGGAGTTCCGAAGTCAGTTGCTGCAGATAATGGAGCACAAATCTAGTCAACAGTTTTTAATGAGTTGTTGCAGAAATACGAAATGCAGCACACTTACACCGTATATCACGCTGTCTAAGCGATTGCTTCGGCAAGAGTGAACCGCTCGGTAATTGCAGCTATAAAGTATATTAATCCAGATCAAACCAATTGGGAAGGAAGGAAAGCATCGGTCCGAAGTGCGAGACTTTAATCACGCTAAAATCTTCTTGTCCCCCGGAACTGTCGTTAGATATTTCGTCGAGAGGAAAGGAGCATAATTTCTCAAACGTCAATATATCCTAAATAAAAAGGGTCTCCAAATGTCTCTATGTTGTTCGTAGGTCGCAACTGCACGTGAACAACCTACGATCCCCTGTTCAGTTTTTCAGTTTAATGGTCATCCTTGGGGCAGAGGGTGTCTTCACACCCTCTAGGTTATCAAAAGAGAGTGGTTCACCAAAGCACTCCTCTATTTTCGCTCTTTCGTCGCTAATTCTTGGACAGCAGAAGAGAACGTGTTGAGCATCTTCCGAGGAGTCAGATAGGATAAAAAGGGGTCCACCTCGTGCTTGAAGCGGTGTAAATAGAATTTATAGCAGCCGTGCCCGCTAAACATCTGCGTCATATGGAAATCCACTTCTCCATGTTTCCGTGTTATCCATATACCCAGGCTTGGAATAAGGGACCCGTCCAGCACCCTTTGTTGACGTTTCCCATCTTCTTTGCCATTCTCGGATGCTGCATCTTCGTTCTACATCTTTAGATGCTCTAGCGCCAGCATCGTGGATCCTCTTGAGCTCGCTTGCCAACATGACAATGGGAGGCATGGATGCTATCACCTCGATCGCGACATCTGAAACTGTTCGGAAACCGCTTGCAACACGCAGAGCACTAAGTCGGTGGATTGACCGAATATATGCTCTTCAGTGTTGCTTCTGCTCATACTGGTGCCGCATAAAGGACGATGGAAGCAACAACTCTTGCTAGCAGCTTTCGTGTATTGGCTTGTGGTCCGCCTATATTTGTCATAATGTCTGATTCTTGAAATTTAGTCTTGCGTCCATTTGTACCCCCAGGTATTTGATGGATGGTTGAGAGATTACGTAGCAGTCTCCAATCCGGAACGAGAATGTCTCGCGTACTTTCCGTGTTGTCAGAAGAACCGCTTCAGTTTTCTTGACTGCCAACTCCAACTGCGCCTGATTAAGCCAGCTCCGAACCCAGGCTGTAGCTTCGCTGCACAGAGAATGCACTTGCTCAACTGTTTTTTCCACCACCAAAAGGGCAATATCATCAGCGTATCCCATCAAGGTCGCGCCTAGGAGATGCTCATCCTGAGAACGCCATCGTACATAATGTTCCACAAAGTGGGACCTAGGACCGATCCTTCTGGAACACCGCATTTGACCCTGTACTGATTAAGGCGGTCATCGGTGCTGTAGTGAAGCACTCGATCCGCGAAGCAATATTCCCATCAAGTACTTTGGCGTATCAAGCCTGCTGAGTGCTTGCATGATACACGGCCAACTTGCTATATTAAAGGCATTTTTAACATCCAGAGTCACTACGGCACAATACTCCTTATCACTTCCTTTCCATCTGCTTCCACTTACCGCCCTACGCGCTGTATTCATCACTGCTTGTATAGCCTCCATCCCACGTCAATCCACGGCGAAATCCAAACTGAGCATCGGACATAGCGTTTGGTCTCTCCAAAATAGCCTTAAGGCAACTGACTATGATATTTTCTAGTATCTCTCAATGAATTAAGTATGCAAGGTGGCCGGTATGTAGAAGAATAGTCCGGTTGCTTATTCCAAATAGTCGGGAAAGTTCCCTCGGTAAAAGATGCAGAGTACATTTTTGCGACGGTCGCAGGGTCAGCATGCACTGCAGTCTTCAAAGCTATTGATACGATCCGGCCCTGGAGCTTTCTTATCACCCAATTTCTTAAGAGCTTGAAGAACCTCTTCAAGTGTAACCTCTGGGTCTTCTGCCATGCCTACAAAGGTATCGGTTTACGCCAATGTGTTCCAGGAGGGGAAGAGCGCAGCAACCACATTACCCATCAGTTCGGGATGTGTCTGCTGCGGAAGCTAAAGTCCCTTAACTGTGCTCATTACAACCTTGTAGGATTTCTCCACGGGTCAATATCAGAGCTGTCACGAATATGTTTAAAGCATATGTCTTTGCTCGACCTTATTGCCTTTAACAGGAGCTACCTTAGCGTCTTGTAGTTTTCCCGTCGTTGCTCCCAGTTTGGGGAACTTCCCCCCTTTTGATGCCTTCTACGAGCTTCACTGCATCGTCTCCTTAGTTAGCAATCTCATTATTCTATCAAAAAACTGCCTTACGAGGTGAAATCTGCAACTTCCTAGGCATTAAGGCATCGCAGGTTAAAGAAAAACGCCTTGTAACGCTTTCCGCCATGTCGTTTGCCCTATCGGTGATAGTTGTACCATCCTGGCGTATGTGAAAGAATATGTCCTTGTGAAAAAGGATTGCAGTGTTCTGTCTCTCGGCTGCGATGTAACCTCAATTACGATAGCACGGTGGTCGCAATTTGTGTAAAAGGCACCGATACTCCATGTCTTATGACACGCAATGCAGCTGTGCGCAAAGGACAAGTCAATAGCTGATCGCCTTTTACCAGCTTCAAAGGTAAACTGTCCATCATTTAAAAGCTCAATGTTGAGTGTGGCCATGCTCTCCATCAACACTCCCTGGTCTACTGTATGGGGTAGAAGGTACACGAATCGGCGTGACAGAGTGTTAATGGAGAGCATGGAGCCCTTGACCTTGCTTCAGCTACTAACTCCGTTATGAGCTGTTCAAATTGGTTGAGCTCCATGCTTGGAGGCGCGTAGCATGAGAAGAGGTAGATGCCATTTGTCTTAACCCATGTGAAATTAGTCAAAGGTGTGGGATGTTTGCTTTGAGGCAGCTTCCCGTTGGTGATCCAAATGGCTTTGCTGGTTGAGTCCGCAGTCCATTCGTAACCCCTGATTCGATATTGTTCGCACAACAGTACGAGATCAAAATGTTGCTCAAAGACCGTCTGATGCAGCAAGTCTTGATCTGCAGAGCAATGATTAAGACTAAGTTGGGTGATTTTCATCGCCCTCCTGTTTTCTTGGTTTTATCTTCCTTCTGGTGTTCCACGCAAGGAGCACTGCAGGCCACGTGGTTGTCACTGCGTCTCTCTTTTCTTCTTAGCTGGCACTTTTTCCCACTAAATAACCCTCTTCGCCTCGTCATCCTTCTGATCGATAGCCGAGAGCTCGAATAAAGCTCTAATTCTATCAATCGTGTTCCTCATTATCTGATTTATGGAACGGTTTTGCTCTCCATCCGCAACTTTCTCCTCAAGCTCCTTATTTTCTCGCCTACCTTGCGGAAGTAACTATAGCTGTCACCTGTTTTATTATTTTTGGACCATGAGAGGCCTGCCAACTTACTCATAAGTGTGTCCCTAGTAATCCCGGCTATGGCTGTCGGTGAACTTGCGGTCGTGTTTCTCAATTGTGGCGGAAAACGGCACATCTTGTTGCTTCTCACGAACGCCTTGTCTCCTGCTGGATCCGAACTTGTCGCGTTATCAACTACAGCAAAAAAATTGGTTGTTGCCCCAGTAGTATTGATTTCCAAAAGATTTCCCATATTTTTTGTATTTGTTAGCCAGAGCATCGTGTGCAGGGGGGCGGGCCGTAATAGTCTGGAACGGGTATACCCTTGTGACACAATCCCTACCCCAGTTTCCTGAGACCTGACCCACGCTTAGCCCTCCACCATCATTAGCGGAAATAACTAAAAACGGTTCCAGGGACTTCCTGCGTGATGTGACGATAAACGGTCATCTCCGCGTTTTTGGCCTACCGCCAGGTTTATATTACTGCCGACCTATCACGTATAGACGCAGACCAAGAAACCGCCCAATGTAGGAACAGACGCTCTTGGATTTGGGAAAGCTTTAAGAGCAGCTGTCTATATGTATGAAAACTCAGTTTTTTAGCTAGAGAGCTGAAATTTTGCATGGAACTTTTCACCATACGCAGAATATTTGTCGGAATCAACTGTTTTATGTTGGAGTGCAACAAAAAATTAGAAAGACAGTCAAAAATTACCTAAAAAATGCAATGCTGCATCACCATCGGATCAAATCTTGATTTGTCTCACATTTTACAACAACAAACCCTGAATGAGGTCACTTTTCCTTCTGGTGGTTGTCGATTTTGATCCGAATCAGCACCACATCACTATTGATTTGAATCATGCCCCCGTGTGAAAAGGCTGTTAGTTAACCGTGACTTGAACTTCACATCAACTTGTCCTAGTATTTCTATTTGCTATACCGGAAATAACTACCGATTGTCACTTTCAGCCGATTGGCTAGTCTGGACGTTATAAAATTCAGTTGACTCCCTGAGTATAATACACATCTACACTCCTGAAAAGTTCCAAATTTATCTTGCACCATCACTATCGCGGTAGCCAACAAACTTTGGCACTAGCAATGAACTACGATGAACAAAAGTCTGAGTTTCTTTCGGGACCTCTATTCTACCTGAGGCCTTTACATTAGAAAAGTTCTCAAGTTCCTATGATGGGGTTTCTTACAGATGTTGCAACTAGGAGATGTACAATCTTGAGTACCATGACGTCTACTGAAGCAAATTAAGTAACAATGAACGCATCTTTACCTCTTTGTACCTTTCTAATGGTGATAACGTTAAAAGGTTCAAGTTGGGACAACACGTTAGTTTATGACTCGAAGTGCTCACATACCTCCCACAATTTTGCCTTGTACTAACAGAAGATGGTGAATTGGTCCTTGCTGCATTCTTCCGTACTGTAGTCGTTGCCCCTTTCTGAATATCACTGCGTCTCAACTCCTCATTTGCGAGATTAGTAAGACAAATTCCCAACAGCTTGAAGAGACCTACCCACGATGCAATTTAGTGCCATCCCATTCGTTGAACCATTTATCGAGGGCTTCTTCATCGAATTTAATCCGCATCAACTCTGTTTACTTATCACATCTGACAACTACTAAAAAAGTTTTGTCTTTTATCAAAGATACTGATAAGGTCTTAATCATGGGAGATTTTAATCTTCCAAATATTTTTTGGATGGCCTCTGATAATTGTAACTCTGTAATATCATCAGTAAGCTGTGAGTTTATCGACTCATTGCTAGATCTTTCCCTTCAGTTTTCTGCTTTAAACAAACTGACTTCTTTTAGCTGAATTCTCTTCTTATCTTTATTAACACGAAGCGCAGGTTGGATATATTCCCATCCTGTATAAAATTAAATGGTGAATGAATGAATGTTACAGCGATGGATAAATTTCCAATCTTTTTTCGAACATTTTCCAAAGCACTTACACGAATTTCAATAATGATTGTAATAGTTCATACCCATATCATATTCCTGAATTTAATCAATTTAATATGCTAGTTATTGATTGTGATACAGTATTACAATATTTAAAATCTTCTAAATTAACGTTTTTACCAGGACCAGATGATGTACCTAGTTGTATTCTGCAGCGATGTGCTGATGCTTTGCGTTGACCAACATGCAAATTGTTTGACTTATCACTGAATACATCTGTATAACCTAATATTTGGAAGCAGCCCTATATAATCCCACCCCACAAAAAAGGCAGTAATGCAAATATATCAAATTACCGAGAAATAGCTAAACTCAGCGCTATTCCGAAGTTGTTTGAACATATTATCACCGATCAGGGGCAGCATTTCGTTCTTCCTTTATTAAGTACTTCAGAACACGGTTTCACCAAGAAGCGTACAACTATAACCAACTTATTAGAATTTACTTCGTTGGTCAATTGTAGTTTTTCACAACAACATCAAATGGATGTCATTTACACAGATTTTAGTAAAGCTTTTGACAGTGTTTGTCACTTCGTACTTCTTAAAAAACTGAATACCTTTGGTTTTCCTCCCAAGTTAGTTAACTGGATTACATCATATCTAACTTCCAGAACCCAAAGAGTTTTAAAACAGCTATATCTAAGACTATTCGTGTAATTTCTGGTGTCCCTCAGGGTAGCCACCTTGGCCCATTATTATTCAATATTTTTATAAACGATTTACCATCTGCCACAAAGTATTCTAACGTACGGTGATGATGTTAAGTTATGCTGATCTATTTTATCTCCGGTCCAACAAATGTTTCTTCAAGAAGATCTTGATTCCTTATCTCAGTGGTGCGCCAAAAATTATCTTTAACTTAATTGTGACAAATGTAAAATTATGTCCTTTTACCGTAAAAATTTATTTGTAAAAAGCTACCACATTAATGATCACACTCTAGAACTTGTCACATAATTCAGTGGTTGATGGATCCAAAGCTGCATTTTGGATCGCATATCTCTAGTATCATCTGTAAAGCTAGAGGTGTTTTAGGATACATTAAACGTTGGTCTAAAGACTTTAATGATCCTTACACCACTAAATTATTGTTCACTTCTTTGGTTAGGCTGATACTTGAATACGCATCAGTGTGTATGGGATCCACAGTTTAAAAAGTATAGTGATTTTTATAGTGTATTGATTCCGTTCAAAAGCAATTCTTGATTTGTGCACTGCGTAACTTACACTGGGATCCTAATATAAACCTTCCATCTTACCAAAGCCGTCTTAATTTAATCCGCCTCCCGTAATTATCCACTCGTAGAACGACTTATGGTGTCACATTCTTGCACAATCTAATTGTAGGCAGCATCTTTTCCTTTTCCTTGCTTGGTAGTATTAATTTTAATGTTCCTTCTCGGGTTTCAAGGAATTATTCTCCTTTACAATCTATACTATGACCTTGTATCTAATTCTATTTCTTCCGATCAGCTAAAATCTAATCTCTTAACTCTTCCATTAACTATTTAACTTAATTTCGAACGCTTTATTTAAATTTATCTTTATAGTGCATTATGATTAGTATAAATGGCTGATGACATTAGGTCTGTAGCCGTATAGTAGTCAATTAATTTATAGTAAAAAAAAAAAATAATTGAAAACGATAGCCTCCAATATATTTTCAACATTATCCAGTGACTTCAAAACAAATAACAGAGAATTGACATGATTAACCAACGTACGCAATGATTCCGAATCTGCTTGCTTTACCACTTTTGACTTGAACAATTCACGAATATACACTTGAAATATTATTGACCTATTATCAAAATGATATTTAAGAAGCTCAATCGCTTAGTTATAGTTCTCTCCAGCTAACTCAAGGCACTCAATCGCAGTTAATGCAGCGTCACTTGAGAAGCTATAATTTAGGTAGCCGTGCAGATCTAATACCTTTCGAGGAATTCAGGATTGAATGTTGTGCTGTTTGTTCTAGAACACTTGAACGCCGTCTTACATTTCACAGACAATTCAGTATTTTTGATTTCACTTCATAAAACATGTCTTCAAGATCTCTCCTCACGTCGAATTCAGACGAATCATCACTAGTGTTGAATCCAAAGACGAATTCTTGGATTCAGGTTTATTGCGATATTGAACGAAATAAGAAAACGAATAAAAATCGATGTTTTAAGTTGTATTATATTTTCGATTACGTATTGACAACGACGCATGTGTTTGTTCATCGATGAACGAATGATTCGAGACGACTAACACATAAGAAACTGAAAATTGTTAGCCTATGCACAATGTGTATGTACAAGCAAATGAACAGTTATAAATAAGAATAGAAGATAAAACAAAATCAATGCTGACTAATGATGTTAGCTTGCAGCGCAGAGCAAAGAGAATGCAATTTTATATCTTAATATAAGTTTTCTGTGCAGAGCAAAGAAAATAATGATACCCTATAAATCTTCAGAGCAACTGCTCTGAACAACTAACTTGCTCAATTTCCAATAGCAGATCGCTGATTGCTTCTAAATTAACTGGGTCAACGAATTCCCATTTTTAAAAATACAAACAATTTCAAATTATTGTTTTAATTCCTTTTTTTTTTAATTTCATCAATTCAAAATTATGTTCGCAACAGTGTGCACTAAAAATTTTATCAATTCAAAATTGTTTTCGCATCACTGTGGACTAAAAAATTAATGGATTCAAAATTATTTTCGCAACGCTGTGCAATGGAAATATGTATGTGTAAATTGCAAAAAAATATTCGGAACTATACCTTACACAAAATTCAGTATGGTCATTTGAGCGGACTCTACGGTTTTTCGATATCTCGCTTAGTTTTCGAGATATTGATCTTTAAAGATACGAAAACATGTACATTTCTCTCAGTACAATCGAACTTCCATAACTCGAATCGTCTTGGTGCTTCGGAAACTGTAGAATCCCTCCTGCTGTTATACATATATACTTTTTTTATCGCAATAATTCCGCGCAAACACAAAAAGTCGCACATAAAGAAAAGCACTGGTCGCCAACTGCAAAAAACTCACCGTGACTGGGTTAAACTTGCATGGCCCTTCCTGGCCCAGTTAATGATCCCATGACACGTTTCTCCGGTATGGACCTTGTCCTCCAGGTCCCTGCTCGGGCGCCAAAATGATGATTCCGTCCTGGGGTTATTCCATAGTCCCTATTCATGGCCGTTGGGCTACAAACGATGCGAATGTCCACACTTTTAGCAATCAGACACAAAGAAGAAGAGTCCGCACTTCTAGCAATCATACACAAAGAAAAAGAGTCCGGACTGTCGGCCTTCCAGCTTCAGAATATTTATTACTAACAACTTATACCTACTTAACTTAAACCTATATAATTCAATTCAAATAAAACAGTTATATTCGAAAAAGGTATAATTACAGTATTAAGAAACCACATTAGGGTTGGCCCTAGATTAAGATGACCCTTAACTCCTCATATTACGCCGTAACAATAACAGAGAGAAGATTTGTAAGGTCATAGTAAAACTTAAAGTCTTTTGGCTGTTGTATCATACTTTCTTAATTTTTTTTTTTTTTTTTTTTTGTTATTTCATTATTACAGATTATCACTTTTTTTTATCACTTTTTAATTTTTATGCTCATGTTTAGAATTTAAGTTTTTTATTGCATTAATAATAAGTTTGTTTGTTTTTTTTGATCAGCGCGACGAGACGAGTTGATCTAGTCATGTCCGTCTGTATATATGCAAACTAGTCCCTCAGTTTTTCAGCTAGAGAACTGAAGAGCGGAGCTTTCTTTCTTACCATACGCAGTACAATTGTCGGAATCAGGCAAATCGGACCACTAGGGGGGTACCCCCCATACAAACCGGGATCCAAATGAAAGATCCTATTAGAAAAACTTTTTTGCTTTTTGTATTATCGACTTGAAAATTGGACATTATAAAGTTCTAACCCATGTTCAGCAACCATGAAAATGTCAAGACCCTCGGACTACTAGCAGGGGTGTGAAGAGTATTAAAACTTCGGCATAGCAAAAGTTAGTCTTTTTTAGTGTTCCGTACCCATAGGGAGCTAACGGGACCCTATTACTAAGCTTACGATGTCCGTCCGGCCGTCCATCTCCTGCTCTATCTCATGAACCGTAATAAGTAGAGAGTTGAAATTTTGACGAAGTGTGTAATTCACTTGTGTGTAGAACGACAAATACTAAAAATACACATTTTTAGAAACATTGTTCTTTAATTTAATCTTTTCTTTAACAATTTTTTTTTTTTTTTTGTAGTATACTTTTAAGCTGTTAATTGTAGTATACTTTTATGCAGTTAAATATGCACATAATTTAATATTTTAAGCGAAAAGTCTTGTACAATGGTACGGAACCCTCAGTGTGCGAGACCGACTCACACTTGGCTGATTTTTTATATTTTTTTAAATCATTTTTGTTCTTATTATTACAGCAGGATTGAGGCTTTTTAAGTGTACGTGATTACTAGTTAGGAGTCCCAGAAATTAGATGGGTGCTCTTGATAGGCTTAGTACACTTGTTACTTATGTACCGTAGACATCAGTGTGCAGGGTACAAGTGTGTGCTTGAATGGATTCGCGTCGGGTTTATTTGTTTATACTTTTTCCTCAATTCATTTCTTTGTTTCATTTTGCGGCACGCAAAGTTAATTAAAAACAATAAATTGCGAGTCAGGTGTTTATCTTCGGGTTTTGGTTACTCACTCCCTGTAGCCGACGAGCCAGAGCTGGATTTTTCTTTTACGTGCTCAGAAGGAATGCCTACTTCTACAGCTACCCGACTGTGATGATTGTACTATTTGTATGTTACAGTAATACAATAATTGATTTTCAATGTGGCGCCCAGCGTGGGGCAGAAACTAGGATGGTTGGCTAATATAATAGAAAGAAATTTATTTTTTTTTTTATCAATGGGAGAACAACCCCAATAAAAAGTTTCTACTCAGCACTGTCTTACCCAATCATTAGATTTGCTTTCTTTTTTCCCAAGCAACAGCACATACTCATTTAGTAAGAACTTGGTGCTCGTTTGGCTTCCAGTTAGCAAACTTGCAGTTAAGTTATATGTGCATTACTTTTAATCATCATTTTCATATATCGTTGTGGATGGCGGAGCTTATGATGGTTTCCTGGTGCTCGTGATGTGATAAAGGTGATATTCTAACTTTTTATCTTTATTCTTTTATTCATCATTTTCATTGATCGTTCTGGAAGATGGAGCTTATGATGGTTTCCCGTGGCTCGTGACATATAGAAGCTTAGGTCCTAATTGCTATATATTTTCTTGTTCCGGCTGGATAAAAACGCAACTCAAAATATTAATACTGCCGTTTGACCAAGGAATGGAACGTCCTCTCTCTTTCTATTTATTTTATATTCTTTGATATTTGTGGATAAAGTATTCGCCAAAAATGTTGATAGCGGCGATGGATCTCGGAAGGAAAATTACCTCTTTTATTTCTTCAATCTTAGCAATAAAGTGTAGCTCAAAATGCTAAGACTGTCGATTAATCAAGGAATCAATTTTTAGCTGTTTCTACTTCTCTTCTTTTTCTTTCTTCTTTGTGGATAAAGTGATAGCACAAAATCTAACACTGCTGATTGACCAAGGAGCTTTTTTTTACCATATGCAGTGCATTTGTCGGAATCAGCCGAATCGGACCACTAGGGGGGGTACCCGCTATACAAACCTGGATCCAAATTCATGTTCTTATTAGAAAAAGTAAATTATTCAATAATTATAAGAATCCTTTTTTAAAATGTCGGTCTCATAAAATTTGCTTTTCAAGGATCAAGTTTGCGTGTCCTGTTTGCAACATTGAGATAGGATTGACAACTCCTTCTACTAGTGCGGTACGGACTCGTTCCCAGACAAAAGGAAATTCCAACAACACAGTGGCTGCACCTAATGAGGAGTTTGTGAGCTTCCATGAGCATAATACGGTTTGGACGACGAACACGGCCACCCGTACAAAAGATCAACGAGAGGTAATGACGCAGGTTCAGCACGCATTAGAGAAACTGAAGATGATGAACACGCCGGTATTACATAACCCGAATTTTAATAATCCTTTCTTTATTCATTGTTATGCAAGTCATACAAGAATAGGTGGTGTGTTAGTTCAAATAAATCGTTGTGGTGATGACGTGCCAATATCATTTATGTCATAGAAATTGAATAAAGCACAGCGTAATTATTCGGTTACGGAAAAAGAATGCATGGCCATGATATTGAGCATCAAGAAATTGGGGCACCATTTTACCGTCATCACGGATCATTAATCACTGTTTCGTTGGGCATTGAAGCTGCAGGTCTATAATTTCTAATAGAACATCGCAAAGGTAGTCAAATTTGATACCCGATGCGTTCTCAAGGGTGTATACGAAAGATTTATCTGAGCACCCAACCTAATAGCGACACTGAAACAATCAGTCAATTTTCTACCCGATTTGAAGATAATAGATGAACGACTTTATAGTTGTATGGAACATACAACAGGGGAACAACTTTTTGACAATTACGCTTGGAAAGTTTGGATTCCTGAAGTGCTTAGGAATTCACATGATGTTCTAATGTCATAGCATAGTGGTATTAACAAAACTCTAGAAAAGATTCATCGTTATTATTTATGGTCTAAGCTAGTGGTCGATGTTAGAAATTTCCAGCTATGGGTAGTACTGTAGGTACATCTCGTTTCTTTCAGAAATTGTGTGTAGATTTCTTAGGACCCTATCCAAGATCTAGCAAGGGTAATATTGAAATCTTTATCGGTTTAGATCGCTTTAGTAAATTTCCTTTCTTGAAAGCAGTTAAGAAATTTACAGCAGATACAGCCGTAAAATACTTGGAAGTATTTTACGTTTTTTCGTTGTCAATGCTGTGCTGTTTCTTGAAAATTCTTTGGTTGTTGTTATTGTTGTATTTTTTCCTCTCATTTATAAGTATCTGAGTACGCTCACGAAATTGTGTTTGCTGTCAAAATTGTTGTTGTTATTAATTTGACAAATCCATACACAAACATTTTATTTAGCTTTTCTGTCGTTAATGCTTTGCTACTTCTTGAATTGTGTATTATTTTCGTTGTTGTTGTAGAAACGCAAGCAAAAGAGGGAAAATGTGTGTCTCTCTCAAAGCAAGCACAACGATCGACATGAAAATTTTGATTGAGGGATAAACATTAGAAACATATTGATTTTATTGTTTTGTTTTTTTTTTTGTTTGTCGATTGTGTCGGCAGCAAAACAAAGTTTGGCGTATATAAAAATGAATCGCTAAGCGCAAAACTCGATAACGGTTTAACCAATTTTGAACTTATGGGGTCAAGTGGATGGTTATTAGCTACATCTGGACCCGGTAGGTAGCTTAGTTGTGGAGATATAGACATTTTTTCATGATTTAATTTTTTTTTTTTTTTAAATCAATCAAGTATTCTTTGTCAAACACCTCAGATTATTATGCCAATAGTATTAAAAATCTGTAAATCTGACAGTAACAACAAAATAAAATAAATATCATTTTATCATTACCGTACAAAGCCGATTTTAATGATATTTTTCTGGGGAGTAGAAACACGTGCCGGGTCTACTAGTATGATATAAAACAAAACAGAATTCACTTTACACAATATGGGCAATATTTCCAAATATAAATTTCCGACAATGGAGTACAAATCAAGTCAATTGTCTTTAATGAGTTGTTGCAGAAATGCGGAATACAGCACATGTACACCGCATATCACGCTCCCTAAATGAATGCCTCTGATAAAGTGCGGCTACAAAGGCGTACATTAGTACGGACCAAACCAATTGGAATATGACCTTGAGTAGCATATCTTGTGCGATGAGATTCAGTTTGCATTCAGCAATTGGTACGACACCATTCAATTTATCGTTTGGGCAGCAAATGATCACAGACGGAAACCAGTATGCGTTATTAAGGAAATTTCATATATTAGATGATAGGTCAGTGAGTTTTAAAATTCTCCGAGAAAAGGCACAGAAAATGAAAGCATCACAACTGGAGCGTAAAGAGAAGACATACAATTTGCGGAGTCGAGTTGTCAGTTATGACGAAGAGCAAGAAATATTTAAACGTAATTTCCAACAAAGCAATTTTATGAAAGGTTTTAGTGCTAAAATTGGGACCTACTTTTGTGAAGGCTAGGATACGGAGAAAATTAGGTAATAGCTATTACGAATTTTGAAGATCTTCAGGGTAGGTGTATTGAAAATTATCATGCCAAGAATTTATGGCAATAGATTTTCTTTTTCTATCTTTCTCGCTTCAAGCTTGTTCATATATGTGTCATTCATCGCCATATACGATTTTGACGGGGGAGATTTGTAATAGTGCTTGAAGCGAATGCTTTTATATGGGACATTTTTCTCACACCATCTAGCATCCACCGAGAGTGTTATAAAAAGCTTGTGCTGTGCAAATTGCAAGCTACTGTTGTTGAATGCGATTCTGTGGAGGATCGGAGGTTTTTTTTTATTGTAGAAAAAAAGTATCAAAAGTTAAAAAAAACCGTGTTTTTTTATTGTATAAAACCTAAACCATTAAGAACAAACAATTTTTATATTCTTCACGCAGTGAAGAATATTAAAGGTTTGTCATGAAGTTTGTAACACACAGAAGGAGAAATCGGAGATCCCATAAAGTTTATATATTCTTGATCAGTGCGACAAGACTACTTGATCTAGCCATGTCCGTCTTCTGTCCGTCTATATGTATGCAAACTAGTCCCTCTGTATTTGAGCTAGGAGCTTTTCATCATATGCAGTACATTTTTCGGTATCAGCCAAATTGAACCAAATTCATATTCATATTAGAATTTATTTTTTTTTTGTATTTTTTATACTATCGACTTAAAATATGGACACTATAAGTCTCTGACCCATATCCACCAACCTTATAAATTTCAAGACTCTCGTTCTAGAAAGGGGTGAAAAGTATTACAACTTCGGCATAACCAAAGTAAGTCTTTTTTTCTAGCATTTATATTAATTCATGTTATTATATTTCAGTTTTTTTTTTTGATTTCAATATATTTTATTACAATTTTTGTTCATTATCATACTCTTCCCGCAGTTTGTCATGAAGTTTGTAACACACAGAAGGAGACATCGGAGACCCCTTAAAGTATATATATTCTTTATCAGGGCGACGAGACGAGTTGATCTAGCCATGTCCGTCTTTCCGTCTGGCTGTCTGTATGTATACAAACTAGTCCCTCGGTTTTTGAGCTAGAGACCTGAAATTTTCCACAGATTTTTTTTCATATGAATGTAGGATCGGGTGGCAACGACAAAAGGTTAAGGAGTGGCCAATCGTACTAAATGGAAGTAGGTTGGTAACATAGGAACAGAGAGAAAGGGTTTGAGAGATTGAATGAGTGTATGAGAGATCATTAGAGAGTGCTGTAGTTGAACAAAAGAGTCTGTCTCTGTGCAACTCTAGTAAAGAAAAGACGTGTTTGCGTGCGTGTTGGAGTAACATCATTTACTCAACACAAACAATCAATTTTATTATTTGAGTTAATGTACTTTGAATTAATATAAGTATGAAATGTTAAAATTTTGCTGAACTAAATCTATTAAATTCCTAAAAATAAATAAAACAAATAAGTTTTAAATAGAATCCTACATGAATTTGTAAGCGGTATTTCAGGAAAACAGGTCATTCCACAGTCGCTCTAGAATTGGGCTACAAACGATGCGAATGTCCACACTTTTAGCAATCAGAACCCAAGAAGAAGAGTTCGCACTTCTTACAATCATACACAAAGAAAAAGAGTCCGCAGTGACGACCTTCCAGTTTTAGAATATTTATTACTAACAACTTATGGTACACCTAACTTAAACCTATATAATTCAATTCAATTCAAATAAAACAGTTATATTCGACAAAAGTTTAATTACAGTATTAAGAAACCACAATGGGGTGTCCCTAGATTAGGATGGCCCTTAACTCCTCATATTAGGCCTTAACATGATCCTCACCTTGGAAGCTCCTTCCAAACAATCCTGAATTATGCTTCGACCGGAAGTGAACACAACTTGTGTATGTTGCGTTTGACAACTCCAGCTTGAGAGCGCAGAGTAACCACTCGAAAATGACCATCAGATCCCGGGTGCGTCTCAGTCACTCTACCAAGGCACCATTGACCAGGAGACAAGTTGTCTTTAGCTATCAGCACAAGGGTCCTCTTTTGCAGCTCTGAATGGCAGCTGTTCCGTTCATACAAGACACTAAACGTCGACCTTGACTGCGCTCTCCCAGAGACCTCCAAAGGCGGAATGAAATGGAACTTAACTCCCCGACTGCTGCAATGTTCAATTAGCTACTTCCTTGACGCCTCGGTGAATATTTTGTCCGCAGCTCCTTTCAATTCCCGGAATGCGCCAACGAAATTCGTAGCGTTATCACAGAATATGTCTGTTCCTAACCCTCGTCTGGCAAAGAAAAGTTTTAAAGCTGCAATGAAGGCAGCCGTGGTGAGTTCCAAGGGAATCCTCAAATGGCTAGCCTTAGTGAAGAAACATACAAATATGCATAGATAAACTTTGACCGGGCGACGTCCACGCTGATTGAAATGCATCATAATATTACCTGCAAAGTCCACACCAGAGCGTATGAATGAATGCCCGTTCAGACTCACTCTAGGTGCTAGTAAGTCTCCCATGAGCTGATTCGCCAACACCGGAAGTTGTCGGAAGCAGGCCAAACAGCTTCTAAGTACTTTTCACTCCAAGTTCCTGCAATTGACAATCCAATACTTTTGTCGAACAAAGGCACGTTGCATGCATGTTAACTTGATGTGTACGTACTACAATAGACTTAACAACATTGTGATTATTAGAAAGTAAAATTGGTAGCTTAACTGCGAATGGTAACTCTGCTTTGGACAGCCGTCCACCAACTCGCATAATCGGAACCTGCTCGCTTTCCGATATAAAAGGGCAAATATTTTGCACCTTTGAAGATTTGATTAATATGCTTTTCATCAAATTCTTGTTTAAAGTATACGTTCTGGATATTATAAACAATATAAGGTAAATCACCTTTTATTTCATGAACCTTCAACGCCCCTAAGCAAGAGACCCTATGGACTGTGATCATGAAGCGCCAGCGAAGCAAAGACTATTCAATTTGAGAAATGAATTTGCAAACCTACAATTCGAAACTATGTCCTCAAGGTTATGAGAGACTGATCCACTTAAAGTGAATGTGGATTTATGCGGTTCTACCGCCAATTCCTCTAATGAAGGACATTCGACGTTCGGTCACACACCTTCTAAGTGCCTTAAAAATGTGGGTCCCTTCCACCACAAGCTACTCTCCTTCAGCTCTGATGGGTGTATACCCCATGACATTATGTCAGCCAGGTTCAGCTTGGACTCTATTTTGAGCCATTCTTTTATCTGAGTTAAGTCTTGAATTTTAGCTACACGGTTGGCGACAAAGGTAGCCCAATTTAAAACAATAGTTGAGTATGTGAAATTGCTTCGTTTATGCACCGTCATAGGGACACACGCTAAAAGCACTGTTAACAATGCTGCGTTCAACTCTAACCTAGGCAATGACGTTACCTTCACTGGAGCCACCTTCGATTTCGCGGCGATAAGGGTTACGTAGACTGTCCCTGACTTATTAATACAATATACAACGCCACGAGAAGCCCTTTGCGAAGCATCAGAAAATTCACAGAAAAGAAAGATTTTCCAATGGTTATGAATGTCAGAAGCAACTCCTCATCTCACTCACCTTTCAGTAACCAAAGCTAAAATCTTGCCCAGCACCGTCAAAGGATTCAGCAATCTAAGATCAAACAATTGTCACAATTCCGACAACACCGATCACTTCGTTATTAAATTATGGACAGATTTCCGAGCTCTTCTGTTTCATTTAAAATAGCAGGGCAATTTGAACGCCACTTATGACGCTTGAATCTGCCAATAAAGCTGTCAGTTCCGTCTTCAACTCACAAAGCTGTTCAATCGAATTTGCTCCTCCTAACATATCATAAGCAACGCACGCCCATGTACGGAGCGGAACTTGTTCGATAAGTAACAGTGTGCAAACGTAAAACTTGTATTGTCTCAGATGATTTCGACCTCGACAAAATTCCTTGGCAATTACAATCATCTTCTAACAGAAAAATTTTTCGTGCATATCTATAAAATCGAAATCTCACAAGTACGTATCTCGAACAGGTTGGCTGGAGAGTTGGTCCTACTAACATTAAGTCGTTCAGTGATCGTCCATAGCTTGACTTGCATGATGCATCAAAAACCACCCTTAACTTAGTCGTAATGCTATCAGTTCGTATTACCGATGATGGGGAATGAAATATTTTATTTCGCTCATGCACTGAGGCTCCAATACTTCTAAATGGCCCAGTTGTGCGTAATTTTGTATGAATTCTATGTATTGCTCCTTAAGTGAATTATCCTTCTTAAATCTCTTTTCCAAATTTAAGAATCTCCTAAGATCACTTTGATAGGAATCTCCTAAATCTCCCATTGGTTCCTTAAACAATATATCTTTCCGATAATGTCCTCTTCACATCTCTGATAAATTTGTTTTCACATAATTGCTCATTCGTTCATTGCTCATTTTTCAAACATTGATGTTCGAATATTGTTCATTTTAGGGGCGTCTTACACGTATCGAGTTTATGGCGGAACTTATTGTTGACTTTTCTTTGAAGCCTCTTGCTATTATTTACACTCAGCCACCGATGCCAAGCAAATATTTTGACACTGCTCACTCCCATTCACATTACTCACAACAAAACATCCCAGTTTTATTACCAACAAATGTAGTTAATTTTAATATATCAATTAAATGAATTAAAGACGCATAAATGTAAATTTATGCCTTAAAACAACTAAAATGTTGAATTTGTTAAATGCAGTTTAGCGAGGAAAAAAATAAGCTACAGTTCTAGATACTTTTTTTCCTTTAATAATTTGATATAAGAGAGAATTTAACCAAATCGTCTGTAAAAAATTAGGCGATTTCAAAAACGTATCACACCGTGAAATGTAATTGAGTTAGAATTGAGACGAAAGCGAAAGTGTTGTCAAGCTATTTACACATTTAAATATGAAATCTTTTAAGAATATTTTTACATAACAGAATATTTTTGACAGCAACGAATATTCTTGTTATCAATTGTACGTAAGTTATGTGCAGGTAATACTGATCAACAATTTTTTTGTTAAAAGAAAACTTAAATAAAAAAATTGGGACAAGTTACAGAACTTTCTGGTATCCAATTATTTAACGAAATATCCAATCTATAAAATAAATGTAACAGTTTACTTGTTACACACTTAAAGTGGATTTTTGTTGACCAGTGTAATTGAAATAAAACTTAAATTTGGTACAAGCACAATCTTCAAAAGTTTATGCCGCTGCGAATTGCTATAAAAATTGTGTCAGTTAACTAAATAAATAACAATGATAAATTCTCATATAAAATATGATACACTCTTTGGCCGCAGCTTGGTCACATCTGATACAGTACAATGTGGCGATATTGTTGTGGAGGAGCTACCCTTCGCCTATGGTCCTAAGAATAATACCGGAATTGTATGTTTGAACTGTTATAGTTACTTAAGGTTCAGGAAAAGTGGAGACTTTCTCAATCGCTGCAGTTTATGTGGTTGGCCATTGTGCAGCTCATGTCCTGGTGGAGGCTATCATTCCGGTGAGTGTAAAATATTCACGGATGCTAGAGCAGCATTTACTGGAAATGTGAATGAATATGGCGTTTGCGCACAATTGAATTGTATAACACCTTTGAGGTTAGTACTACATTCATTTAAGTATTGTATATTATGTATTTACATATGTACATACATATTGTACATGTGTCCATACATCAGCAGAAGTCCCTTGCAGCTATGGATACATCCTTTATATATTAGTGTATAGTTCAATCTATATAATCTATAAACTCGCCTTTAAAAAAAATAAATAGACGTATATACGAGTATGCATACTAAAGATATGAACGAATCCATTTAAAAAGACATATGAATCATAATCTCTGAAATTAGTTCATGTTTAGCTGTATAGCCAAGTAAAATAAGGTGAAAAGGGGTAAATCTCAGAATTCAATCTGCAAATTGGTGGAAACCTTGGTTTTCACATTTTATAGATTGTGTCAAGACATTCAAGGTCAAAAGGAATGGGAAGCAAAATGAGTAAATGGTTGTTTCTTTTACACATTCAGGTATGTAGGAGTCAAATGGCTGAATAGAAATTTATGAAAAAATACCAGATATTCCTTAGAATATTAGCAAAAGATCCCCAAAATCATAGCAAAAAATATAATAGGTGAGATAATAAATATAAAAACCAGGGCTACCTGCATTTACTTATTATGTACGTTATGTTCAAAATAATCTAATTTTGTTATTAAATCTTGCTCCAAAATCCCTTGTTTTTTACACATTCTGTATATGGGAACAAGTGTGAAATATTTGTGAAGTGCCGACGATTTGTGAAATAGTTGTGTTTGTGAAGTGTATTGAGTAATTGTCATTGTCGTCTGCACACTGCAATTTGTAGTTCATAGTTTCAAATACACCTTTTGTGCAAATACATTTGACTTTGTGCGGTGCCCATAACAATGCTTTATCGCAAGTTTTTCTATTTCTATTTTGCTAAAAATAAATAAATAATTCGTTGTTTAGTTAAGCACATGCACATTGATGAGGATTCACAAACAAACTATTATTGTCTATGTACCGGACCCGATGTAGATCTCAACAGAGTTTTGCCCGTGTAATAACCCAGTTTATTTCAGATATCAAAATTCAATGTTTTATTTACTATACGACAACAATTCACTTGATTTCAAATATTTAATAAACAACAAAACAATATATTTAACATTAACTTCAATACACCATGTGTCATCTCTCAATCAGCCGCTTGTTTTCATTCGCTCAACGCCAGCGCCCAATCGATCACTCGTTGCCTTGATCGACAGCGTTGCGAGATCTCCACATCCATTCTATTTTTGTTAACTTCAGAATCAACCTCGGGTTGCGGACCTCCGTCTCAGAACTATTATTTTGTTCGCTACTATTCTTTCTCTTTTTGTTTGTACAATAATTTATCGTGTGGATGGGCAAAACATAAAACAAAAACAACACATTTTTTTAAAAAAAAATTGGAGGAAGAAGCATTTTGACATGTGGATGACGCTATTTATCAGTTTGTGCAAAAATTTGTGAAAAATCAAAATCACTACAATTGCTTCTTCTTCCTGTTCTTTTTTACAAAATTTTTTTGTGTGATAAAGTTTTGTACAAAAATGTGTGGAGGCCCTGCATTATAATATACTATACACAGCTCTCTGTCCCACTCTGTTTAAAATTTTTGCATGAGCAATTTGTCACAACAACAATTCCACACAAATTGTTCGAAAATTGCTGAAATTGGTCATGGATTTTTGGTGAGGCGAAGACAAAGATTTTTTCCATGGATTGAAATTGCTTGACTATTTTCAATGCATTTTTTATTGCTTTACTACGACTTCGTAAAATAACGAAGCAGAAGCGAAAAGCAAAAGGCAAAAAGAGATAAGAAATTACTTGCTTGAACGCAGCCAGCCTTTCATTTTCTACTTATGCAGTCAGCAGCAGCGACATTTCTCAATAGAAAGGCGCCGCTGCGATCAAGCAAGTAATTTCTTATCTCTTTTTCCCTTTGCTTTTCGCTTTTACTTCTTTATTTTACTTGGAAAAATGCAACTAAAGCAAATATTTCTGAAGCTAGCAATTCAAACCATGATTTTTTCCTACCAAAATCGCTAAACGTGCTTAAAGAAATGTACGCTTAAAAAAAAATATTTATCAGTTACCTAAGCACGTACCTAAATAAAAAAGAGCTCTTTTTTTCTAGCGTATTTAAAACAAAATTGTGCAGGTATCATCATCTGCATTTACTTTATAATATGATCGTATTGTTAAATACAGTAACGGCAAAAAAAATCACTCAGTCGATTTCATCTTATAAAAAATTTTACCCATACGAAAAACTGGCTAATTGTTATATACGCGAAAACACAGAACTATGAAACTTCTTTTAGTGTTTGTTATTTTATCATTTTCATTCTCAGTATATAATGTCCTGAACAAAAAACAACCATATGATAGAAACAATATAAGAAAATGGTTAAGACAATAATAGTCGTATCATTCAATGGTTTCACAACAATTTTCTTGACTTACTTTACTCATGATCCGTCGGGTCCCTCAGCTGGCGCATCTTATTGGGATGCAATAAAAATTGCAAATTTCGATCCATTAAATCCAAATTTACAAAATCCTATTAAATTATTTTACTTTGGACTATTACGAATCCGTCAAGCTGTTCTCAAATGATAAGCAACTTGTATGAATATGTTTCAGATGCAAGTCGGAACAGGTGCTCGGTCACGCCTGTTTCCTATTTAATCACTTCACCAAGCTCTAGCAATTTAAAATAACTTTCTTCAGTATTATCTCTAGAAAAAAATTGGATATTAACACAAAAAAAAATATTGTTTTTTGTAGAGTAATGCTCGCCAAAGAGGCAGATCCAATACGTTGGGGAAACGAGGTTGCTTCTATGGAATACCATGAAAAAGCTAGGCGAAGAAATATAGACACTTGGTATGCGGATAGAGTGAATATTGCAAATTATCTTCGTGGTCCTTGTAAGCTGGGTAATAGATTTTCAGAAGATCTTATTATGCAAGTAGTGGGCTTACTTGAAATAAATGCATTTGAGGCTCGGACAACACAAGGTTATCCAATACGCTGCTTATATCCGATTGCAGGAATTCTGGCTCACAACTGTGTTCCAAATACAGCGCGATATATATTTCCCAGTAGAAACTATAAGTGATAAGAGTGCTATCATTAAGTATTTATTGTATTTATATCTAATATATCGTTATTTAGGATAGAGCTTCGTGCCACATGTAGATTGGATAAAGGAACTCAACTTCATCATTCTTACACATACACTCTTAATGGTACTTTTCAAAGGCAAAACCATCTTAAAGATGGCAAATTTTTTAATTGCACATGTACGCGATGTATGGACCCTTCTGAACTAGGAACGAATTTTAGTACTTTATGGTGCCGGAGTTGCGGAGAAGGTTGGCTTCGTCCAACAAATCCGCTGAGTAAGTTTTTGCATCTATATATATAATTTTAAAAAAATCTTACATTTTATATCCACTAGATATTGAAGCAGCCTGGAAATGTTCAAAATGTGGGCTTGAGACTACAAATGAATCTATTCAAAAAAGTTTAGCTATTATGCAGACCGAACTTGACGATATACATAAACTCTCAACTGGACCGAGTCGTTTGAAACAAGCGGAACAGCTTATCGAACAATATCGAAGCATCCTTCATTCCTCTCACTATATAATAGCAACTTTACGTCATAATCTTATTGAAATGTATGGTCGAGTTCAAGGATATGAAATGGTAAAGTTATCTAATGCACTTTTAGAAAAAAAAGTAGACTTATGCAAACAACAGTTACTACTCTTGGATGTATTTGAACCAGGCCTGAGTCGTTCACGTGCTATACATTTATACGAGATGCATTTGCCACTCGTCTTTTTAGCCAAAAATTATTTCAAAGAAGGTACATTAACCAAAGATGAATTAAAAAGAGAACTTGAAAATGTAATTTATATTCTAAGAGAGTGCGTACAAATTTTAAAATACGAAGATAAATTATCGCAAGAAGGAATTCTCAGCTGTGTAGTACATAAAGCACTTGAACAATTAAATCTAGTTGTCAAAGATTTGTTACTGAATGACAGTATATAAAATGTTTCATGTACAAAATTTTATTATATACTATCTGTACCTGCGTTCTTTGCTACGCCCCGGCAAAATTTCATCAAAATCGGATCTGTACGGAAATGATAGAACGAATGATATTTATTTTATTTTGTTATGACTCACAATTCAAAAAGAGATTTTTAATAATATTGACATTTGAGATGTTTTATTTATTTATATTTATAAACAGCTTAAAGCTGGAAATACACAAACGACGTTAATCTTGCAAATTAGCTTTTGATACGTTCGTGCAGCAACACACAAAAGTTGAAATGTATGAAATCGTAAGGAGCGAGTTACAAGCTTGGTCGCGAAAGCTACAACGTCAAAAGTTGATCAAATCCGACTTCAACAGAAAACAGTTGACGGACTATGTTTTATAATATTTAAGGATTACACAATGTTAAAATTGGGAATCTCCAATGTGTTTTCATTTTCTAACTTGTCGGAAAGAATTAGAAAACTAGAAGACGATGCTATTCTGTCTAATTGAAGATCCTGTACATGAGAGCTCGTAAAATTTGCCAGTTAAAGGTGAACATTGACAGCCCTTTCCTTGTATTTATGAAATCATACATTAATTAACTCAATTGTTTCTAGTCGATTTAGGTTTACAGTTCAGCCTTTGAAACAGTCGTGGATACTGTTGCTCTTCGACTATGATAAAATTTTCTCTTTTTTTTTGAAACGAGATGTAAAGCCTTCAAACGATGTTACTCGTGATAGTGCGACGTACAGGAGCTGTTGATCGTGTGTTTTGTCATATTGATATACAATCTCAGCAAATATACCTCTTCCTGGGACTTATAAATTGTTATCGCACACGCAAAGACCAGTGGAAAATGGTTAAATGGTTACGTTTTACAATCACTATTTTATTCGGTGCTAATGGTATAGTGGATGTTCTGCGATCTATTGGTACTTGCCAGTGGACAAAGATTGTGCTTTTGTATTGATGCCGCCGCCTTTCTTCTGATTTTTTGCCTATTTTTGGCGGAGCCAGGGAGTGAATTTTTACCATAAACGTCTTAACTCTGCTTTGTCATTATATTCAATATAAATCAATTTTCCTGTCACATCATTCGCCAAATCCATCTTATATGACGATATTAGTTGTAACGATGTATGGCTTATTGTTCAACACTGTGGCAATTGTGAGAAATTCAAATATATTTATTTATTTATATAGAACTAATTTAATTATTAATATGAGCTATTCCGACAAAGGCCTTCAGCTCAGAGGGAGAGTCAGGGAGGATTGGTGGAAATTAGAAAAGTGCGGGACCAGACTTGAGCGGGAATCGAACCCGCGACTCTAGGATGTCAGCTTGACGCACTAACCAATGAGCCAACAAGCCAGGCGTCTAATATATATATTGATGTTATATAAAACAAAAAAAATTGCATTTCCGTCCTCATATCTACTTATATAAATATCTGTGGCAATAAGTCATAGTAGCTTATGTCGAAAATCAATGTTTTGAGATATTGCCCATTTTGTGTAAAGTAATTTCTGTTTGGTTGCATTTCATATTTATAAGTTGCTACACAACAAAATTTATAAAAAATAAAATACATGCTAAATAAATTTTGTAAAATATTTTTATAAAAGTAGATTTCACAACCTTTCTAACAAGTATAAATTTTATTTAGTTTATTTATTCCAATAATTGTTTAAAAGAGTTTGAAAATTGGATTTGTGAAAAAATCATAGGTTTACGAATTTATAGTGGTCAGGGTAAACTATATATAACTATGATTCAATACCATATTTTTAGACAAATTTTTAGTCAAAATACGTCTATTGAAGCGGTTAATATCAATAGCGTTCAAACTCAATTCACTCAATTTTTGACATAAGCTACTATGACTACATATATATAAAAATTAATCGCTAAAGGTGGAGATACACAAACGACGTTTTATTGCAAACCGGCTTTTGCTCCGTTCGTGCGACAAAAAAAAAAAGTTGAAATCTATGAAATCATATGGACCGAGTTACATAGCTTGCACGCGAACGCAGCAACGTAAAAAGTTGAACAACTTCAACAGAAAATGGAAAAAGAACTGGTTTGTGAAGCAAAGAACAGCTGTTTGTGATCCAAAAGAACTGCTTGATCGCGAGGTGAATTTCGTTTGGTGAATTGGTGGTGACCGTGGCGAATTGGTAAATGGCAATTTCTTTGCAAGTATTTATGTTAAATTTGATGGCAGACTTTCCTATCTATTTAAAAAGTTATTCCAATTAAATTTATTGCATAATAATAAAAATACATACTTCCTTTTTTAGAGTTCCGTACAGCTAACGGGACCCTATTACTAAGCTTACAATGTCCGTCCGTTTTTTTTTTTTTTTTTTTTTTGTAGCACACTTTAAGTTGTTAATTGTAGTATACTTTTAGGCTATTAAATATGTACATAATTTTATATTATATTTTAAGCAAAAAATCTTGTACGATGGTACGGAACCCTCCGTGTGCGAGTCCGACTCAGACTTGGCTAATTTTTTTAATAATTCAACTTTTAATACAGGTTTCTTCAATAATTACTTTCTTAAATTTTCAAATTCACAGCTGTTTTTTTGTTTACTGAAGTCAATAACGTTGAAGTCGTTTGTGTACCTCGACGTCGTTTGTGTAGTTTGAAGCTGCATGCTGCGTTTGTCGACAATGCAGCTTATCGTTGAAGTCGTTTGTGTATCTCCATCTTCACGGTATTCACGAGATGTCGAAAACGTCGAAAATTGTCTACGGTAGCAAATTTACTACCTTAATCAAACAAATGAAAATGCCGAAAAAAGTTAAAAAAGCGAATGTATTGAAATAAGTACATAAATTGAAATAAATTATTTATTATTCATACTTCTATTTCCTGTAAACCAATTGTTATTTCAATTAAATTGATAAAAATATTAACTAAACATTCAAAACGACCGACCTTGTCAGCATAAGTGAGGGACATGAGTACCAACATAACGCCACAAGAAAATCGAATGTACGTAACCCGCGAAATTGGCCGTCGTGCTTTCAGTATACTCAAGGGACTGCCAACTGCCTAGGCAGGCAGGATAGTAGCAGACATGCCTTTAACAAGGCAAAACACACCCGCCTTGAAGAGGACTGGAGAGGTTATAAAGAATCTCTAAAGGTCTACAAAAAAAGTAATCGAGCTGCGCAGAGGCAATCTTGGAGATCTTTCTGCGAAGAAGTGGAAGGTGCATCCGAGGTCTCTAGGCTCCGCAAAATTCAGGCAGGCAGCTCCCAAAACTTGGAGCTACTGCAGAATGCGGATGGTTCGTTAACCACAACATGCAAAGAGTCATTAGAACTCTTACTAGACACACACTTTCCGGGATGCTCGGACAACACTGAGCAAGACACGGACAGTCTAGTAAATGGTCGTGAAATCAGGATAGATGCGATATCTGAGGACTGACTACTATGCGCAATTAACGGGTTTAAGCCCTTTAAATCTCCGGGGCCAGATGGAATTCACCCAGTGGAACTACAGAAAACCATTGGACACCTGACTGGGAAGTTAATGGCAATTTTTAAAGGTTGTCTCAAGCTTGGCTACATACCTCAGGGATGGAGACGGGTTAAGATAGTTTTCATTCCAAAGGCAGGTACAAGCTCGCACACCCATCTCTATCTCTCTCTATTGAAGACACTAGAAAGGCTGATTGAAATCTACTTAAGACTGACGATAGACAGGAGGTTGATCTCTCAATCTCAACATGTCTATACCAAGGGGAAATCGGTTGAAACAGCACTACATTCTCTCATCTCCACTGCGGAGGGACCCCTGCATCGGCAGGAGTTCACCTTAACAGCATTCCTCGATATAGAAGGGGCCTTCAACAACGTCAATGCGAGTGCGAACACTGCAGCACTCACTTACCTGAGAACGGAATCGAGCCTAGTGGAACTCATCGACAAAATGCTAAAAAGCAAAGTCGTTGAAGTAGATCTGGGAGATTCCAAACTTCGAAAGGCAGTGAGAAGAGGCACACCGCAAGGTGGAATCCTCTCACCGTTTCTATGTAATGCAGTGGTTAATAAACTACTAGTAGGTCTAGAATCGATGGGTGATCGCATATGCGGATGACGTTGTTATTGCCGTTTCTGGAAAGTACTTATCTACTCTGAGAGACCTTCTGCAGGATGCTCTGAATTTTCGTTCAAAGTGGGCGGAAGATTGTGGTCTTGGAGTCAATCCGGACAAGACGCAGGTCATCCTCTTCACTAGGAAACATAAAATCCCCCATTTAGATCCGATAATGCTTTCGGGGAAATGTGTGATAATATCGGAAGAGACAAAGTACTTAGGCTTAATCATTGACAGGAAACTGACATGGAAGCCGAATACTCTAGAAATAGCTAGGAAGGCTAGCGTGGCACTCTATGCCTGTAGAAGAGCAATAGGCAAAACATGGGGAATCAAACCTAAAACTGTTTATTGGCTCTTTACATCAGTTGCTCAGCCATTAGACTCAAAGCATGCTCACAATTGAAAGGGAGTTCGTATGGACACGCAAGCATACTGAACTCCTATACTAACATTCCTACTCGACTTGATCGCCTCCCGTCATCTTGCTTCGAAAGGAAATTCTCTGTAAGGTTTCCATCGCGGCAGGAATGGCTAGAAGGTGATCCATCACAAAGTGCCCAGATCAAGATATACACAGATGGATCTAAAATGGATACCAGTGTAGGGTCTGGAATTTACTGCGAAATGACCTCAATCTGCAAATCCATTAAACTAATGGACCACTGCACTGTTTTTCAGGCGGAAATAACTGCCATTCATGAAGCCGTAAAATGGTTGCAGATAAACAATATATCTGGCAAGGATATATGTATCCTATCAGACAGCCAGGCTGCCCTAAAAGCCCTGGATGCACCCCATACAACATCTAGGAGTGTCTCAGATTACCGCCGGTCTCTTAATGAGATGACATCACAACTATGCATTAACCTGTGCTGGCTTCCCGGTCACAGGGATATTCCAGGAAATTGCAGGGCTGATGAACTCGCAAGAGAGGGCACCAACCTGCTACATGTCAGTAGGGGCATGGAGAGCATTGGTGTCCCAATTGCGACGTGTAAACTTATCGCCAGGGAAACACTAATAAATTCCACAAATCATAGATGGAGTAGTGCTTCTACCTGCGAAATAGCCAGGCAAACATGGCCAAAGTTAAATCAGCGTCTATCCTTGTCTTGTATTAAGCTAGATAGAGCTCAATTAGGAATCCTGATAGGCACCCTTACAGGACACTGTATGATAGGTAATCATGCAACTAGACTGGGAGTCTTAACGCATGATTTCTGTCGCAGCTGCAGAAATGAAGAGGAACTGGAGACAATCCAGCTCCTCTTCTGCTCATGTCCAGCTCTGGCCAGAAGGAGCATACATTTCTTGGGTTCCCCTTCCTAACAAGTATAGATAACCTATATCAACTAAGCATAAATAACCTCATTCGCTTCATTAAAAGCTCCGAATGGTTCAATTCGGTTGGGAGGTAGCCAAGCTCCACCCCTGTGCCTCACAACGGACCCATCTTGTGGTATAAGTGGCATCACTCGTTCAGTGATGCAGCTACCTAACCTAATCCAAATTGTATTCAAATTCTTTTCTTGCTTCCAAAATGGATGTTCATTTTCGTCATATATGTTTAGAAAATACATTTCCGCCAACACATCCTGTTCTTCATTTCTAAATGGTATATATAGAGATACCATTTCCAGTTTGTAGTTGGTCAAATCTGTAGATATGTCATAGTTTCTGTACCGAATGTATTCAATTTTATGTAATGATTTGGCTAAGGGTTCTCGCAGCAGGTACCATGCCGCTTCTTGATTTGTGATTTCAATGGTGTTCAGTACATCCACACTCATTTTCCTTGTAATGTCGATGATATCAAACTTAGGATGTTTGTCCATTGTTTCAATAATTTGACGCTGCAATATTATTCTTCAGTAATGAATTGTATATCCATGTTGGCTTTGAGATTACTCAAAAGAAATGGATTAAAAGGATTCTTCCACTTCATGCTAGGTTGTCTTTTCAAGAACACTCGTGGTCGTTCAATCCCAGCTTGTAAAATTCGAATGTAATCATCATCACAAGTGATATTGTTGTGTTCGTAAAATGAGTCCATATCAGTGTAGTCATTATTTTCCAAATTAAATTTTATGGTATTGTAATGAATTTTTCATTTTTTGATATTCGGATCTTCTTTGGGCATTGGTGTGAGAATCATTGCAGACTTGCACGGCATGAAGGGCGCTTCAAATCGGCATTTTTGTGGTTGATTTTTTTTTATTCTCTTATAGCAAGTGAAGGTATGCTTGTGTGTTTGAAGTTTGATATTCCCAATTGCTTGTGATGGTGCCACCTACATAAGCTTATCGATCAATCGAAGATTGACGTTTAGGCCGGCATTTAAGGGATCATCAGGTGTTTCGTGCAACCATAGCAGAATATGTGCATGTGGGTTCCCTCGATGTTGAAATTCAATTCGTTTGAAGTATTTCTCTACATAATGAAGACCAAAAGGGCTCTTATTTTTGCACTGAAGAATAGTCATTAACACATTTATAAGTTTATTGAAATAAATGGTACATGTAACTGCATCGTCATTGACTAGTGCTTTTGTCAATAAAATGTAGCTGATTAACAGCTTCAGCTGTTATTTCTTGTCCATACTTCAAATGATATAATGTTTGCAGCAAATTAGTCCATCCTATTTCATAAGCACTCATCGTAAGAAATAATGTCGGTTTACCGTATTGTCGCATCATAGCAAACAAGTCTTTTCTGCGATGTACCCAATACCATTTTGAATTAGGAATTGTTCGAAGGAAAGCGAGATTTGAGTCAATGCAACTATGTACGTAATCTTCTGATTCAATTTGACGTCGGGTTATTTCAGTTTCATTGCCCACATGTTAGAAAGCAACGGAGAGGCAATCACTAACTCTTAATCTCATTATTTTTATTGCCATGTATAGCAAATGGTACGCCACGCCTGTTAGATCATCGTAGTTCGCTAGTTGCCATCATGAATGGTGTGACGTTCGTGCCGATTCTGTAACTGCGAAATTATCCAAGATAAATTGATGGGAAAGAAAGTTCTTCCACGTGTTTATCAAACAAGAGGCTTATGGGAAGTTCAGTTTTACACAGGAGCAATGTGTAAATATTTCTCTTTATTCCAATGTAAAGTATGCTCTTGGGTAATAAGGCTTTCTTCGATAGGAACAATTTCACTAACTTCATCCAGTTCCAGCATTGTTTTCTCAGTATTATCCGTAAAGAAAGAAGCATCAATAGTGATATTATAGCGTTGATAAAGCGATGTTCGAATCCGATAATCCAACCAAGCTTTGACCGTTTCTTTTTTCACTATTCCAACAAGATAGGATGATTTATGTTTTTTTTTCTTTTTGATGTGAACATTAATGCAGTCGTCATCGTTTAACTCACGTGGTAATTTTGAAAGCATATTATTTACGTCAACTGGAACGTTTATGACTTCTCCATAAATGGCGTATTGATCGTGAAAATGACGTTATCTTAGAATTTGCAAGAACGGTAATCAGGGCGAAATAAGTCTTTCTGTTATCATGTCTAGAGGAGGAAGATCACTCGGTACATTGGGATATTTGAATCCATTAAATATTAAAAGGGTTGGTATAGATTGTTTCCGCAATGCTCTCTTACAAGTGAAGCACATCGCGATACTATTGATTTCAACATCAGGCATTATATTAACAACTAGCTGTCCCGGCTCGCGTTGCTACACCCCCGCTCAAGAAATCTTGTCCTAAGATAGTAGCTGAATTAAATTCATTTTTTAGGGTTCCGTACCCATAAGGCGCTAACGGGACCCTATTACTAAGCTTACGATGTCCGTCCATCCGTCCGTCTCCTGCTCTATCTCATGAACGGTAATAGGTAGAGAGTTGAAATTTTCACAGAGTGTGTAATTCACTTGTGTGTAGAACGACAAATATTAAAAATACACAATTTTAGAAGCGTTGTTCTTTAATTTAATCTTTTGTTTAAACATTTTTTTTTTGTATAGCATACTTTAAGCTGTTAATTGTAATATACTTTTTGGCCATTAAATATAAACATAATTTATATTGTAAGCAAAAGATCTTGTACGATGGTACGGAACCCTCCGTGCGCGAGTCCGACTCACACTTGGCTGATTTTTATACTCTTAATTTTATTAGTTTCATCAATGTATTACTGAGATTGTACTCGGGTCGATATCCTTAATTGAAGCACCTTGTTATATACGACATTTTTGGTTTTGTTGTCAGGTGCGAGAAAGAACAAAGTGGTTTCCTGAAACGTGAACATGCTATGTACAATTGACCATGAGAGAAACTTGCATTTCTTTTTTGCAAAAATTGGCCTTGGGATTTGTTGATCGTCATGGCAAATGCAAGACGAATTGGAAATTGAATTCTTTCAAACTCGAAAGGCATAACATAGGTATTCTCGGAATAAGAACTTCTTCATCTTTAAACTTTCTCTTCAGTATCGTCGCATGAATCACATTGATCATGAGTTTTTTCACCACCAAACGCGTTCCGTTACATAGCTTTGGTTGGTTCAGATTTCGAAGCATGATGACTACCGAGCCAACTTGCAGTTGTAAATTATGCGGTGGCAACCCAGGCAGATTCAATGAGTTTAATAATTAAGTTGGATAGTTGGTTGCTTCATCTTCGTTTGTTACACAATCAATACATTTGAAGGAATGCAGTGGAGCAACGATCTGATTTTGAATTATGAAGTTTAAGTGATCCATATCTTTAATCTTTGCACCAAGAATTGCTCGCTCACTCAACCAATTGCGATTTTTATGGTTGCCGATGTTCGGGAAACTTTGTTGATGAGATCGTCCTTCGTTGAGACGAAATTGCAAAAAATTGTCAGAAAGAAAACAATCCAAATCAGGAACACGGCCATTACCGATAGTCAGCAATTGCCTTGAGAAATCTTCGGCAGATGGATCGCTTAGCAATGTAATTCGCATGTTTGTCGTTAGCTGAAGTATTTTCACATAGTGCCACTGCTTCGATAATTTGAGGCAAGCGTTTTTTTCATTGGCAATTTTGGAATGATTGGTAGTGTTTTGCGGAAATCTCCAGACAGTAGGATCATTGAGCCTCCAAAAAATGTTGACTCATTGCGCTGATCTTTCATTGTTCGATTGAGTGCTTCGTTTATGCGCCATTGTGCATTCATCCCAGATGATGACTTTACTTGCTAATGAGACTTTGACCATTGCTGAGAGTTTCGCAATGTTGCATGTCGGTATTTTAGTCCATTAAAGGTTTAACGGCAATTCCAATGGTGAATGAGCCATTCGGCATCCTTCTAGCAACTTGGCCGCTATCCCTGAAGAAGCAACTGCTACAGCAATTTCGGATGTCGCACGAACAGTGGCCAAAATCGATGAGATGAGGAATGTCTCTCCAGTTCCTCCGTGCGCATCGAGGAAAAATAAACCACCATTTCTATTATCAATTATCTTCATTACCGTATCGTACACTTCCTTCTGTTGGGGGTTCAACAGTGGTACATTTGTTCGAACTATTTGGTTCAATGCATCCCGATCGTATTCACGTTCACGTTCGAATTCACGATTGAAATCGTTGTTCACACAATTCGGCGATTGCATTCCTAACTTGGATAACAAACTGCCGCACATGTCTTCGATCAAAAGCAAAGCCTCGTTATGTATCTCCTCATTTAACTTGAGATTGGGATTTCCTAAGTGACACGAATTCGATGTAAAATATCTTCTGACATGTCATCCTTGTACTTGTTCCACAGTTCAGGTGGATTCGATGTTGAGCATGTCGAAATAATGATGGCAAATAATATGTGTATCTGACTTGAAGATGCAGAAGCAAATGCTTCAACGATTGTCATGTCCCAATGGCTATCGTTTTCGAGCAAATCGAGCTGTTGACATGCAGCACGAAATGATGGGTACACTTCACCATGGACAGTTCGAAGTGATTGAAATGATGTCGGCCCACGAACATTTAGCAGCAACAATCGCAAGTAGAAGCATTCGTCATTCTTCGGATGAACTGTGTAAGTGCGACCAAGAGCATCAGTAGAACGCACATCTGGATAGTTAGGAACCGTCGGAAGCAAGGCACGACGTTGAAATTTTTTCGATGAAGCATTCCAAGTGTAATAACGTTGAGTAACATTCGATTAGTTGAAAAAGTTGGTCTGAGGTAATTCTTTCGAGTAACTTTAAGACGTGATACTCAACAGTGTAGCTCATCAGCGATCGAATTTTTTGTTTGAAGACACATGCGGTGATGTCGTGCCGATCACTTGATGTTTGTCCGGGGAGCAGCAGTTGAACAATTTCTATCCATTTCGGATTGCATGTAAAGGTGAGAAAAATATCTGCACGACCGTAATGACGAACATATGTCTATCATTGCATCTTGCGCATATTCATGCATATGACGCGGGCTGCCAATTTACGTCACTGGTAGGATAGTCAATCGACCAACGTTAGCTGCATCTTCTTCGGTGCTGATTGCATCGCATAAATGTATGTATTCCCCAGAACGTAGTTTGGCTTGGTTCAACCGAATGAAGGTGAGGCGCTCCGTTTCTATTTTGACATAAATGTCAACGCAATTTTGCTGAAACAATCGACGAAATCGCAGCAAATAGTTGTCAGTATTTTGACGAATCATCAAACGATAATTTCCTCACCTGAAATGAAAACATTGAAATTAGTGTCATATTGAAATGAAAATTATTATATCGATACTCACCGCTCAATGGATTTATCATGTTGATATTATATCCTTCGTCTCCTTGGTAAAACATCAGCGGGTATTGGAGTGCATCGTATGAACGGTGTGTTTCGTATATTCGTTGCAGTTGTCCAGTGTCGCGACATGTAAGTACAATATAGCGCGTTTGATAGTTTTCATCAACAATAACAATTGAGACTTCATCTATTTTTTTCAATTCATTTATTAACCCATAATTTATACAATGCATACATAATTAATTATCTTTCCTATTTTACAGAGTATAGTTTTCATGTTTTTAATCTACTTAGCTACTGAAAAATTGTCACAATTTATTAAATAAATAAGCTATATTTTTATACACATTTTATGCTAAGGAAAAATGGGAAAAAACCTTAGATAACGACTCTTATTATGCTGTGAAAGTTTGGATTTACGATTTATAATCGGATAGAGTGTGCACATAGTTTTATTAACCTTATCCAGGGTTCCTCGATATAGAAGGGGCCTTCAACAACGTCAATGCGAGTGCGAACACTGCAGCACTCACTTACCTGAGAACGGAATCGAGCCTAGTGGAACTCATCGACAAAATGCTAAAAAGCAAAGTCGTTGAAGTAGATCTGGGAGATTCCAAACTTCGAAAGGCAGTGAGAAGAGGCACACCGCAAGGTGGAATCCTCTCACCGTTTCTATGTAATGCAGTGGTTAATAAACTACTAGTAGGTCTAGAATCGATGGGTGATCGCATATGCGGATGACGTTGTTATTGCCGTTTCTTTAAAGTACTTATCTACTCTGAGAGACCTTCTGCAGGATGCTCTGAATTTTCGTTCAAAGTGGGCGGAAGATTGTGGTCTTGGAGTCAATCCGGACAAGACGCAGGTCATCCTCTTCACTAGGAAACATAAAATCCCCCATTTAGATCCGATAATGCTTTCGGGGAAATGTGTGATAATATCGGAAGAGACAAAGTACTTAGGCTTAATCATTGACAGGAAACTGACATGGAAGCCGAATACTCTAGAAATAGCTAGGAAGGCTAGCGTGGCACTCTATGCCTGTAGAAGAGCAATAGGCAAAACATGGGGAATCAAACCTAAAACTGTTTATTGGCTCTTTACATCAGTTGCTCAGCCATTAGACTCAAAGCATGCTCACAATTGAAAGGGAGTTCGTATGGACACGCAAGCATACTGAACTCCTATACTAACATTCCTACTCGACTTGATCGCCTCCCGTCATCTTGCTTCGAAAGGAAATTCTCTGTAAGGTTTCCATCGCGGCAGGAATGGCTAGAAGGTGATCCATCACAAAGTGCCCAGATCAAGATATACACAGATGGATCTAAAATGGATACCAGTGTAGGGTCTGGAATATACTGCGAAATGACCTCAATCTGCAAATCCATTAAACTAATGGACCACTGCACTGTTTTTCAGGCGGAAATAACTGCCATTCATGAAGCCGTAAAATGGTTGCAGATAAACAATATATCTGGCAAGGATATATGTATCCTATCAGACAGCCAGGCTGCCCTAAAAGCCCTGGATGCACCCCATACAACATCTAGGAGTGTCTCAGATTACCGCCGGTCTCTTAATGAGATGACATCACAACTATGCATTAACCTGTGCTGGCTTCCCGGTCACAGGGATATTCCAGGAAATTGCAGGGCTGATGAACTCGCAAGAGAGGGCACCAACCTGCTACATGTCAGTAGGGGCATGGAGAGCATTGGTGTCCCAATTGCGACGTGTAAACTTATCGCCAGGGAAACACTAATAAATTCCACAAATCATAGATGGAGTAGTGCTTCTACCTGCGAAATAGCCAGGCAAACATGGCCAAAGTTAAATCAGCGTCTATCCTTGTCTTGTATTAAGCTAGATAGAGCTCAATTAGGAATCCTGATAGGCACCCTTACAGGACACTGTATGATAGGTAATCATGCAACTAGACTGGGAGTCTTAACGCATGATTTCTGTCGCAGCTGCAGAAATGAAGAGGAACTGGAGACAATCCAGCACCTCTTCTGCTCATGTCCAGCTCTGGCCAGAAGGAGCATACATTTCTTGGGTTCCCCTTCCTAACAAGTATAGATAACCTATATCAACTAAGCATAAATAACCTCATTCGCTTCATTAAAAGCTCCAAATGGTTCAATTCGGTTGGGAGGTAGCCAAGCTCCACCCCTGTGCCTCACAACGGACCCATCTTGTGGTATAAGTGGCATCACTCGTTCAGTGATGCAGCTACCTAACCTAATCCAAATTGTATTCAAATTCTTTTCTTGCTTCCAAAATGGATGTTCATTTTCGTCATATATGTTTAGAAAATACATTTCCGCCAACACATCCTGTTCTTCATTTCTAAATGGTATATATAGAGATACCATTTCCAGTTTGTAGTTGGTCAAATCTGTAGATATGTCATAGTTTCTGTACCGAATGTATTCAATTTTATGTAATGATTTGGCTAAGGGTTCTCGCAGCAGGTACCATGCCGCTTCTTGATTTGTGATTTCAATGGTGTTCAGTACATCCACACTCATTTTCCTTGTAATGTCGATGATATCAAACTTAGGATGTTTGTCCATTGTTTCAATAATTTGACGCTGCAATATTATTCTTCAGTAATGAATTGTATATCCATGTTGGCTTTGAGATTACTCAAAAGAAATGGATTAAAAGGATTCTTCCACTTCATGCTAGGTTGTCTTTTCAAGAACACTCGTGGTCGTTCAATCCCAGCTTGTAAAATTCGAATGTAATCATCATCACAAGTGATATTGTTGTGTTCGTAAAATGAGTCCATATCAGTGTAGTCATTATTTTCCAAATTAAATTTTATGGTATTGTAATGAATTTTTCATTTTTTGATATTCGGATCTTCTTTGGGCATTGGTGTGAGAATCATTGCAGACTTGCACGGCATGAAGGGCGCTTCAAATCGGCATTTTTGTGGTTGATTTTTTTTTATTCTCTTATAGCAAGTGAAGGTATGCTTGTGTGTTTGAAGTTTGATATTCCCAATTGCTTGTGATGGTGCCACCTACATAAGCTTATCGATCAATCGAAGATTGACGTTTAGGCCGGCATTTAAGGGATCATCAGGTGTTTCGTGCAACCATAGCAGAATATGTGCATGTGGGTTCCCTCGATGTTGAAATTCAATTCGTTTGAAGTATTTCTCTACATAATGAAGACCAAAAGGGCTCTTATTTTTGCACTGAAGAATAGTCATTAACACATTTATAAGTTTATTGAAATAAATGGTACATGTAACTGCATCGTCATTGACTAGTGCTTTTGTCAATAAAATGTAGCTGATTAACAGCTTCAGCTGTTATTTCTTGTCCATACTTCAAATGATATAATGTTTGCAGCAAATTAGTCCATCCTATTTCATAAGCACTCATCGTAAGAAATAATGTCGGTTTACCGTATTGTCGCATCATAGCAAACAAGTCTTTTCTGCGATGTACCCAATACCATTTTGAATTAGGAATTGTTCGAAGGAAAGCGAGATTTGAGTCAATGCAACTATGTACGTAATCTTCTGATTCAATTTGACGTCGGGTTATTTCAGTTTCATTGCCCACATGTTAGAAAGCAACGGAGAGGCAATCACTAACTCTTAATCTCATTATTTTTATTGCCATGTATAGCAAATGGTACGCCACGCCTGTTAGATCATCGTAGTTCGCTAGTTGCCATCATGAATGGTGTGACGTTCGTGCCGATTCTGAAACTGCGAAATTATCCAAGATAAATTGATGGGAAAGAAAGTTCTTCCACGTGTTCATCAAACAAGAGGCTTATGGGAAGTTCAGTTTTACACAGGAGCAATGTGTAAATATTTCTCTTTATTCCAATGTAAAGTATGCTCTTGGGTAATAAGGCTTTCTTCGATAGGAACAATTTCACTAACTTCATCCAGTTCCAGCATTGTTTTCTCAGTATTATCCGTAAAGAAAGAAGCATCAATAGTGATATTATAGCGTTGATAAAGCGATGTTCGAATCCGATAATCCAACCAAGCTTTGACCGTTTCTTTTTTCACTATTCCAACAAGATAGGATGATTTATGTTTTTTTTTCTTTTTGATGTGAACATTAATGCAGTCGTCATCGTTTAACTCACGTGGTAATTTTGAAAGCATATTATTTACGTCAACTGGAACGTTTATGACTTCTCCATAAATGGCGTATTGATCGTGAAAATGACGTTATCTTAGAATTTGCAAGAACGGTAATCAGGGCGAAATAAGTCTTTCTGTTATCATGTCTAGAGGAGGAAGATCACTCGGTACATTGGGATATTTGAATCCATTAAATATTAAAAGGGTTGGTATAGATTGTTTCCGCAATGCTCTCTTACAAGTGAAGCACATCGCGATACTATTGATTTCAACATCAGGCATTATATTAACAACTAGCTGTCCCGGCTCGCGTTGCTACACCCCCGCTCAAGAAATCTTGTCCTAAGATAGTAGCTGAATTAAATTCATTTTTTAGGGTTCCGTACCCATAAGGCGCTAACGGGACCCTATTACTAAGCTTACGATGTCCGTCCATCCGTCCGTCTCCTGCTCTATCTCATGAACGGTAATAGGTAGAGAGTTGAAATTTTCACAGAGTGTGTAATTCACTTGTGTGTAGAACGACAAATATTAAAAATACACAATTTTAGAAGCGTTGTTCTTTAATTTAATCTTTTGTTTAAACATTTTTTTTTTTGTATAGCATACTTTAAGCTGTTAATTGTAATATACTTTTTGGCCATTAAATATAAACATAATTTATATTGTAAGCAAAAGTTCTTGTACGATGGTACGGAACCCTCCGTGCGCGAGTCCGACTCACACTTGGCTGATTTTTATACTCTTAATTTTATTAGTTTCATCAATGTATTACTGAGATTGTACTCGGGTCGATATCCTTAATTGAAGCACCTTGTTATATACGACATTTTTGGTTTTGTTGTCAGGTGCGAGAAAGAACAAAGTGGTTTCCTGAAACGTGAACATGCTATGTACAATTGACCATGAGAGAAACTTGCATTTCTTTTTTGCAAAAATTGGCCTTGGGATTTGTTGATCGTCATGGCAAATGCAAGACGAATTGGAAATTGAATTCTTTCAAACTCGAAAGGCATAACATAGGTATTCTCGGAATAAGAACTTCTTCATCTTTAAACTTTCTCTTCAGTATCGTCGCATGAATCACATTGATCATGAGTTTTTTCACCACCAAACGCGTTCCGTTACATAGCTTTGGTTGGTTCAGATTTCGAAGCATGATGACTACCGAGCCAACTTGCAGTTGTAAATTATGCGGTGGCAACCCAGGCAGATTCAATGAGTTTAATAATTAAGTTGGATAGTTGGTTGCTTCATCTTCGTTTGTTACACAATCAATACATTTGAAGGAATGCAGTGGAGCAACGATCTGATTTTGAATTATGAAGTTTAAGTGATCCATATCTTTAATCTTTGCACCAAGAATTGCTCGCTCACTCAACCAATTGCGATTTTTATGGTTGCCGATGTTCGGGAAACTTTGTTGATGAGATCGTCCTTCGTTGAGACGAAATTGCAAAAAATTGTCAGAAAGAAAACAATCCAAATCAGGAACACGGCCATTACCGATAGTCAGCAATTGCCTTGAGAAATCTTCGGCAGATGGATCGCTTAGCAATGTAATTCGCATGTTTGTCGTTAGCTGAAGTATTTTCACATAGTGCCACTGCTTCGATAATTTGAGGCAAGCGTTTTTTTCATTGGCAATTTTGGAATGATTGGTAGTGTTTTGCGGAAATCTCCAGACAGTAGGATCATTGAGCCTCCAAAAAATGTTGACTCATTGCGCTGATCTTTCATTGTTCGATTGAGTGCTTCGTTTATGCGCCATTGTGCATTCATCCCAGATGATGACTTTACTTGCTAATGAGACTTTGACCATTGCTGAGAGTTTCGCAATGTTGCATGTCGGTATTTTAGTCCATTAAAGGTTTAACGGCAATTCCAATGGTGAATGAGCCATTCGGCATCCTTCTAGCAACTTGGCCGCTATCCCTGAAGAAGCAACTGCTACAGCAATTTCGGATGTCGCACGAACAGTGGCCAAAATCGATGAGATGAGGAATGTCTCTCCAGTTCCTCCGTGCGCATCGAGGAAAAATAAACCACCATTTCTATTATCAATTATCTTCATTACCGTATCGTACACTTCCTTCTGTTGGGGGTTCAACAGTGGTACATTTGTTCGAACTATTTGGTTCAATGCATCCCGATCGTATTCACGTTCACGTTCGAATTCACGATTGAAATCGTTGTTCACACAATTCGGCGATTGCATTCCTAACTTGGATAACAAACTGCCGCACATGTCTTCGATCAAAAGCAAAGCCTCGTTATGTATCTCCTCATTTAACTTGAGATTGGGATTTCCTAAGTGACACGAATTCGATGTAAAATATCTTCTGACATGTCATCCTTGTACTTGTTCCACAGTTCAGGTGGATTCGATGTTGAGCATGTCGAAATAATGATGGCAAATAATATGTGTATCTGACTTGAAGATGCAGAAGCAAATGCTTCAACGATTGTCATGTCCCAATGGCTATCGTTTTCGAGCAAATCGAGCTGTTGACATGCAGCACGAAATGATGGGTACACTTCACCATGGACAGTTCGAAGTGATTGAAATGATGTCGGCCCACGAACATTTAGCAGCAACAATCGCAAGTAGAAGCATTCGTCATTCTTCGGATGAACTGTGTAAGTGCGACCAAGAGCATCAGTAGAACGCACATCTGGATAGTTAGGAACCGTCGGAAGCAAGGCACGACGTTGAAATTTTTTCGATGAAGCATTCCAAGTGTAATAACGTTGAGTAACATTCGATTAGTTGAAAAAGTTGGTCTGAGGTAATTCTTTCGAGTAACTTTAAGACGTGATACTCAACAGTGTAGCTCATCAGCGATCGAATTTTTTGTTTGAAGACACATGCGGTGATGTCGTGCCGATCACTTGATGTTTGTCCGGGGAGCAGCAGTTGAACAATTTCTATCCATTTCGGATTGCATGTAAAGGTGAGAAAAATATCTGCACGACCGTAATGACGAACATATGTCTATCATTGCATCTTGCGCATATTCATGCATATGACGCGGGCTGTCAATTTACGTCACTGGTAGGATAGTCAATCGACCAACGTTAGCTGCATCTTCTTCGGTGCTGATTGCATCGCATAAATGTATGTATTCCCCAGAACGTAGTTTGGCTTGGTTCAACCGAATGAAGGTGAGGCGCTCCGTTTCTATTTTGACATAAATGTCAACGCAATTTTGCTGAAACAATCGACGAAATCGCAGCAAATAGTTGTCAGTATTTTGACGAATCATCAAACGATAATTTCCTCACCTGAAATGAAAACATTGAAATTAGTGTCATATTGAAATGAAAATTATTATATCGATACTCACCGCTCAATGGATTTATCATGTTGATATTATATCCTTCGTCTCCTTGGTAAAACATCAGCGGGTATTGGAGTGCATCGTATGAACGGTGTGTTTCGTATATTCGTTGCAGTTGTCCAGTGTCGCGACATGTAAGTACAATATAGCGCGTTTGATAGTTTTCATCAACAATAACAATTGAGACTTCATCTATTTTTTTCAATTCATTTATTAACCCATAATTTATACAATGCATACATAATTAATTATCTTTCCTATTTTACAGAGTATAGTTTTCATGTTTTTAATCTACTTAGCTACTGAAAAATTGTCACAATTTATTAAATAAATAAGCTATATTTTTATACACATTTTATGCTAAGGAAAAATGGGAAAAAACCTTAGATAACGACTCTTATTATGCTGTGAAAGTTTGGATTTACGATTTATAATCGGATAGAGTGTGCACATAGTTTTATTAACCTTATCCAGGGTTCCTCGATATAGAAGGGGCCTTCAACAACGTCAATGCGAGTGCGAACACTGCAGCACTCACTTACCTGAGAACGGAATCGAGCCTAGTGGAACTCATCGACAAAATGCTAAAAAGCAAAGTCGTTGAAGTAGATCTGGGAGATTCCAAACTTCGAAAGGCAGTGAGAAGAGGCACACCGCAAGGTGGAATCCTCTCACCGTTTCTATGTAATGCAGTGGTTAATAAACTACTAGTAGGTCTAGAATCGATGGGTGATCGCATATGCGGATGACGTTGTTATTGCCGTTTCTGGAAAGTACTTATCTACTCTGAGAGACCTTCTGCAGGATGCTCTGAATTTTCGTTCAAAGTGGGCGGAAGATTGTGGTCTTGGAGTCAATCCGGACAAGACGCAGGTCATCCTCTTCACTAGGAAACATAAAATCCCCCATTTAGATCCGATAATGCTTTCGGGGAAATGTGTGATAATATCGGAAGAGACAAAGTACTTAGGCTTAATCATTGACAGGAAACTGACATGGAAGCCGAATACTCTAGAAATAGCTAGGAAGGCTAGCGTGGCACTCTATGCCTGTAGAAGAGCAATAGGCAAAACATGGGGAATCAAACCTAAAACTGTTTATTGGCTCTTTACATCAGTTGCTCAGCCATTAGACTCAAAGCATGCTCACAATTGAAAGGGAGTTCGTATGGACACGCAAGCATACTGAACTCCTATACTAACATTCCTACTCGACTTGATCGCCTCCCGTCATCTTGCTTCGAAAGGAAATTCTCTGTAAGGTTTCCATCGCGGCAGGAATGGCTAGAAGGTGATCCATCACAAAGTGCCCAGATCAAGATATACACAGATGGATCTAAAATGGATACCAGTGTAGGGTCTGGAATATACTGCGAAATGACCTCAATCTGCAAATCCATTAAACTAATGGACCACTGCACTGTTTTTCAGGCGGAAATAACTGCCATTCATGAAGCCGTAAAATGGTTGCAGATAAACAATATATCTGGCAAGGATATATGTATCCTATCAGACAGCCAGGCTGCCCTAAAAGCCCTGGATGCACCCCATACAACATCTAGGAGTGTCTCAGATTACCGCCGGTCTCTTAATGAGATGACATCACAACTATGCATTAACCTGTGCTGGCTTCCCGGTCACAGGGATATTCCAGGAAATTGCAGGGCTGATGAACTCGCAAGAGAGGGCACCAACCTGCTACATGTCAGTAGGGGCATGGAGAGCATTGGTGTCCCAATTGCGACGTGTAAACTTATCGCCAGGGAAACACTAATAAATTCCACAAATCATAGATGGAGTAGTGCTTCTACCTGCGAAATAGCCAGGCAAACATGGCCAAAGTTAAATCAGCGTCTATCCTTGTCTTGTATTAAGCTAGATAGAGCTCAATTAGGAATCCTGATAGGCACCCTTACAGGACACTGTATGATAGGTAATCATGCAACTAGACTGGGAGTCTTAACGCATGATTTCTGTCGCAGCTGCAGAAATGAAGAGGAACTGGAGACAATCCAGCACCTCTTCTGCTCATGTCCAGCTCTGGCCAGAAGGAGCATACATTTCTTGGGTTCCCCTTCCTAACAAGTATAGATAACCTATATCAACTAAGCATAAATAACCTCATTCGCTTCATTAAAAGCTCCAAATGGTTCAATTCGGTTGGGAGGTAGCCAAGCTCCACCCCTGTGCCTCACAACGGACCCATCTTGTGGTATAAGTGGCATCACTCGTTCAGTGATGCAGCTACCTAACCTAATCCAAATTGTATTCAAATTCTTTTCTTGCTTCCAAAATGGATGTTCATTTTCGTCATATATGTTTAGAAAATACATTTCCGCCAACACATCCTGTTCTTCATTTCTAAATGGTATATATAGAGATACCATTTCCAGTTTGTAGTTGGTCAAATCTGTAGATATGTCATAGTTTCTGTACCGAATGTATTCAATTTTATGTAATGATTTGGCTAAGGGTTCTCGCAGCAGGTACCATGCCGCTTCTTGATTTGTGATTTCAATGGTGTTCAGTACATCCACACTCATTTTCCTTGTAATGTCGATGATATCAAACTTAGGATGTTTGTCCATTGTTTCAATAATTTGACGCTGCAATATTATTCTTCAGTAATGAATTGTATATCCATGTTGGCTTTGAGATTACTCAAAAGAAATGGATTAAAAGGATTCTTCCACTTCATGCTAGGTTGTCTTTTCAAGAACACTCGTGGTCGTTCAATCCCAGCTTGTAAAATTCGAATGTAATCATCATCACAAGTGATATTGTTGTGTTCGTAAAATGAGTCCATATCAGTGTAGTCATTATTTTCCAAATTAAATTTTATGGTATTGTAATGAATTTTTCATTTTTTGATATTCGGATCTTCTTTGGGCATTGGTGTGAGAATCATTGCAGACTTGCACGGCATGAAGGGCGCTTCAAATCGGCATTTTTGTGGTTGATTTTTTTTTATTCTCTTATAGCAAGTGAAGGTATGCTTGTGTGTTTGAAGTTTGATATTCCCAATTGCTTGTGATGGTGCCACCTACATAAGCTTATCGATCAATCGAAGATTGACGTTTAGGCCGGCATTTAAGGGATCATCAGGTGTTTCGTGCAACCATAGCAGAATATGTGCATGTGGGTTCCCTCGATGTTGAAATTCAATTCGTTTGAAGTATTTCTCTACATAATGAAGACCAAAAGGGCTCTTATTTTTGCACTGAAGAATAGTCATTAACACATTTATAAGTTTATTGAAATAAATGGTACATGTAACTGCATCGTCATTGACTAGTGCTTTTGTCAATAAAATGTAGCTGATTAACAGCTTCAGCTGTTATTTCTTGTCCATACTTCAAATGATATAATGTTTGCAGCAAATTAGTCCATCCTATTTCATAAGCACTCATCGTAAGAAATAATGTCGGTTTACCGTATTGTCGCATCATAGCAAACAAGTCTTTTCTGCGATGTACCCAATACCATTTTGAATTAGGAATTGTTCGAAGGAAAGCGAGATTTGAGTCAATGCAACTATGTACGTAATCTTCTGATTCAATTTGACGTCGGGTTATTTCAGTTTCATTGCCCACATGTTAGAAAGCAACGGAGAGGCAATCACTAACTCTTAATCTCATTATTTTTATTGCCATGTATAGCAAATGGTACGCCACGCCTGTTAGATCATCGTAGTTCGCTAGTTGCCATCATGAATGGTGTGACGTTCGTGTCGATTCTGAAACTGCGAAATTATCCAAGATAAATTGATGGGAAAGAAAGTTCTTCCACGTGTTCATCAAACAAGAGGCTTATGGGAAGTTCAGTTTTACACAGGAGCAATGTGTAAATATTTCTCTTTATTCCAATGTAAAGTATGCTCTTGGGTAATAAGGCTTTCTTCGATAGGAACAATTTCACTAACTTCATCCAGTTCCAGCATTGTTTTCTCAGTATTATCCGTAAAGAAAGAAGCATCAATAGTGATATTATAGCGTTGATAAAGCGATGTTCGAATCCGATAATCCAACCAAGCTTTGACCGTTTCTTTTTTCACTATTCCAACAAGATAGGATGATTTATGTTTTTTTTTCTTTTTGATGTGAACATTAATGCAGTCGTCATCGTTTAACTCACGTGGTAATTTTGAAAGCATATTATTTACGTCAACTGGAACGTTTATGACTTCTCCATAAATGGCGTATTGATCGTGAAAATGACGTTATCTTAGAATTTGCAAGAACGGTAATCAGGGCGAAATAAGTCTTTCTGTTATCATGTCTAGAGGAGGAAGATCACTCGGTACATTGGGATATTTGAATCCATTAAATATTAAAAGGGTTGGTATAGATTGTTTCCGCAATGCTCTCTTACAAGTGAAGCACATCGCGATACTATTGATTTCAACATCAGGCATTATATTAACAACTAGCTGTCCCGGCTCGCGTTGCTACACCCCCGCTCAAGAAATCTTGTCCTAAGATAGTAGCTGAATTAAATTCATTTTTTAGGGTTCCGTACCCATAAGGCGCTAACGGGACCCTATTACTAAGCTTACGATGTCCGTCCATCCGTCCGTCTCCTGCTCTATCTCATGAACGGTAATAGGTAGAGAGTTGAAATTTTCACAGAGTGTGTAATTCACTTGTGTGTAGAACGACAAATATTAAAAATACACAATTTTAGAAGCGTTGTTCTTTAATTTAATCTTTTGTTTAAACATTTTTTTTTTTGTATAGCATACTTTAAGCTGTTAATTGTAATATACTTTTTGGCCATTAAATATAAACATAATTTATATTGTAAGCAAAAGATCTTGTACGATGGTACGGAACCCTCCGTGCGCGAGTCCGACTCACACTTGGCTGATTTTTATACTCTTAATTTTATTAGTTTCATCAATGTATTACTGAGATTGTACTCGGGTCGATATCCTTAATTGAAGCACCTTGTTATATACGACATTTTTGGTTTTGTTTTCAGGTGCGAGAAAGAACAAAGTGGTTTCCTGAAACGTGAACATGCTATGTACAATTGACCATGAGAGAAACTTGCATTTCTTTTTTGCAAAAATTGGCCTTGGGATTTGTTGATCGTCATGGCAAATGCAAGACGAATTGGAAATTGAATTCTTTCAAACTCGAAAGGCATAACATAGGTATTCTCGGAATAAGAACTTCTTCATCTTTAAACTTTCTCTTCAGTATCGTCGCATGAATCACATTGATCATGAGTTTTTTCACCACCAAACGCGTTCCGTTACATAGCTTTGGTTGGTTCAGATTTCGAAGCATGATGACTACCGAGCCAACTTGCAGTTGTAAATTATGCGGTGGCAACCCAGGCAGATTCAATGAGTTTAATAATTAAGTTGGATAGTTGGTTGCTTCATCTTCGTTTGTTACACAATCAATACATTTGAAGGAATGCAGTGGAGCAACGATCTGATTTTGAATTATGAAGTTTAAGTGATCCATATCTTTAATCTTTGCACCAAGAATTGCTCGCTCACTCAACCAATTGCGATTTTTATGGTTGCCGATGTTCGGGAAACTTTGTTGATGAGATCGTCCTTCGTTGAGACGAAATTGCAAAAAATTGTCAGAAAGAAAACAATCCAAATCAGGAACACGGCCATTACCGATAGTCAGCAATTGCCTTGAGAAATCTTCGGCAGATGGATCGCTTAGCAATGTAATTCGCATGTTTGTCGTTAGCTGAAGTATTTTCACATAGTGCCACTGCTTCGATAATTTGAGGCAAGCGTTTTTTTCATTGGCAATTTTGGAATGATTGGTAGTGTTTTGCGGAAATCTCCAGACAGTAGGATCATTGAGCCTCCAAAAAATGTTGACTCATTGCGCTGATCTTTCATTGTTCGATTGAGTGCTTCGTTTATGCGCCATTGTGCATTCATCCCAGATGATGACTTTACTTGCTAATGAGACTTTGACCATTGCTGAGAGTTTCGCAATGTTGCATGTCGGTATTTTAGTCCATTAAAGGTTTAACGGCAATTCCAATGGTGAATGAGCCATTCGGCATCCTTCTAGCAACTTGGCCGCTATCCCTGAAGAAGCAACTGCTACAGCAATTTCGGATGTCGCACGAACAGTGGCCAAAATCGATGAGATGAGGAATGTCTCTCCAGTTCCTCCGTGCGCATCGAGGAAAAATAAACCACCATTTCTATTATCAATTACCTTCATTACCGTATCGTACACTTCCTTCTGTTGGGGGTTCAACAGTGGTACATTTGTTCGAACTATTTGGTTCAATGCATCCCGATCGTATTCACGTTCACGTTCGAATTCACGATTGAAATCGTTGTTCACACAATTCGGCGATTGCATTCCTAACTTGGATAACAAACTGCCGCACATGTCTTCGATCATTTAACTTGAGATTGGGATTTCCTAAGTGACACGAATTAGATGTAAAATATCTTCTGACATGTCATCCTTGTACTTGTTCCACAGTTCAGGTGGATTCGATGTTGAGCATGTCGAAATAATGATGGCAAATAATATGTGTATCTGACTTGAAGATGCAGAAGCAAATGCTTCAACGATTGTCATGTCCCAATGGCTATCGTTTTCGAGCAAATCGAGCTGTTGACATGCAGCACGAAATGATGGGTACACTTCACCATGGACAGTTCGAAGTGATTGAAATGATGTCGGCCCACGAACATTTAGCAGCAACAATCGCAAGTAGAAGCATTCGTCATTCTTCGGATGAACTGTGTAAGTGCGACCAAGAGCATCAGTAGAACGCACATCTGGATAGTTAGGAACCGTCGGAAGCAAGGCACGACGTTGAAATTTTTTCGATGAAGCATTCCAAGTGTAATAACGTTGAGTAACATTCGATTAGTTGAAAAAGTTGGTCTGAGGTAATTCTTTCGAGTAACTTTAAGACGTGATACTCAACAGTGTAGCTCATCAGCGATCGAATTTTTTGTTTGAAGACACATGCGGTGATGTCGTGCCGATCACTTGATGTTTGTCCGGGGAGCAGCAGTTGAACAATTTCTATCCATTTCGGATTGCATGTAAAGGTGAGAAAAATATCTGCACGACCGTAATGACGAACATATGTCTATCATTGCATCTTGCGCATATTCATGCATATGACGCGGGCTGCCAATTTACGTCACTGGTAGGATAGTCAATCGACCAACGTTAGCTGCATCTTCTTCGGTGCTGATTGCATCGCATAAATGTATGTATTCCCCAGAACGTAGTTTGGCTTGGTTCAACCGAATGAAGGTGAGGCGCTCCGTTTCTATTTTGACATAAATGTCAACGCAATTTTGCTGAAACAATCGACGAAATCGCAGCAAATAGTTGTCAGTATTTTGACGAATCATCAAACGATAATTTCCTCACCTGAAATGAAAACATTGAAATTAGTGTCATATTGAAATGAAAATTATTATATCGATACTCACCGCTCAATGGATTTATCATGTTGATATTATATCCTTCGTCTCCTTGGTAAAACATCAGCGGGTATTGGAGTGCATCGTATGAACGGTGTGTTTCGTATATTCGTTGCAGTTGTCCAGTGTCGCGACATGTAAGTACAATATAGCGCGTTTGATAGTTTTCATCAACAATAACAATTGAGACTTCATCTATTTTTTTCAATTCATTTATTAACCCATAATTTATACAATGCATACATAATTAATTATCTTTCCTATTTTACAGAGTATAGTTTTCATGTTTTTAATCTACTTAGCTACTGAAAAATTGTCACAATTTATTAAATAAATAAGCTATATTTTTATACACATTTTATGCTAAGGAAAAATGGGAAAAAACCTTAGATAACGACTCTTATTATGCTGTGAAAGTTTGGATTTACGATTTATAATCGGATAGAGTGTGCACATAGTTTTATTAACCTTATCCAGGGTTTTGCCGATATGAACATTAAATGTAAGTTTTCTATCTAAATGTAAGCCAAGATATCGTATGCTATTTACCCAAGGGATGTCAGTATTGTTGATGTTTATTTTACTATCTTTTTTTTAGCATGATTTTCCATTTTTTATAATATGAATTTAGTTCAGTCAACGATCTTTGGAGGGTGTTGTGTAAATCTATGTAATTTGTACCTGCACAATAAAGCGCAGTATCGTCTGCAAAGATAGAAACAGTGCAGTTGTTAAATACAGGTACATCATAGATATATAGGTTATATAATATCGGTCCTAAGACCGATTCTTGGGGTACCCCAGCACTAATGGTTTTAGTATCCGATTGAATGCCATTTAATTCAATAAAAAAAAGTGTCTGTTTGCAAACTTTGTTTTCAGGTGAAACTGGTGGTTTTCCAGGTTTGGAAATGGCGATTGGGGAAAGTAACCAATTTGAAGTGAATAATTAAAGACAAGGGCAAGAAAACGGATGACATTAAGTGGAAGGTTTTTTATACATATATTGGGAATATTGTCCGGACCTGGAGATTTCTTCGTCTCAAGCATACCGATAATACTCTTAATATCATCAGTTGATACAGAAGGCGCATCAAATGAACGATGGTTGTCAAGATCACTGATGGAACTCTTGATCGTTCTAATGGTTTCACTGTCTGAAAGAGATTCCGTAAGTTTTTGCTTTTCTTGAATTATTTGTGCAAGTAAACTGGCTTTCTATTGTCGAGTAGAATATGTTTTATCATTATATTGAAAGCTTGGAATAAAGATATTTTTGTTTTTAGTTAATTTAGTTATTTGCCAGAAACTTTTGGAATTTTTATCTAGGTTCGCAAGCTTTTTGTTCCAAGTAGTATTGTTATGAGCAAAGATTTGACATCTTATTTAATATTTAAGGTGACTTAACTTTATACATAGGTTGCCTTGTTCTTATCCAACGTCTATTAACTATATTTTTTATTTTAACAAGCTCAAAGATGTGATTTGGTAACTTTTTACAGAGTTGCTTAGATGATTTTCTCGGAACTGCAATTTCAAGTGCAGCAGTTACTTCCGTTTTAATTAAGTCAACCATTTTATCTATCAGCTCTATAGTAGGAGGAGCAATGAAATCAGAACGCATTTGAGGTTCAGGGTTTACTTGAAAATTTTCCAATTAGCTCTAGAATAAACAGGAAAAGTATTTTTAAATACACATGGTTTAGCATTAACAGGAAGGTGGTCTGATGAGAGATCGTTAAGGGCTAATGGTTCAGACATTAAGTTTGGACAGTTTGAAATGAAGAGGTCTAGTGTTGAGGGTTTTGCCTTGTAGCTAAATGGAATATACGTTGGGTCCCTGGGGTACAGTCCTGAAAATTTGTCAATATAGGACATTTCATAAAGTATGTTCCCCCAACAGTTTGCTCTGCTACAGTTCCATAGCCTATTCCTACAATTGAAGTCACCACCTAATAAAAAGTGACCGTTTATTCGTGAGAACTTTAGCAAATCTGCCTTGAACAAGCTTCTATGGTGTGACTTCTCATTTACCAGAATGCAAGAACTGTCTAGACATTTCGCCGATGCACCTGGAAAGTATATTGAAAATATTTTGATAGAACTTTGCGAGTCAATAATAACTTCTACACCTAAATTCTCAATTATATGCGTATTAACAATAGGAACCTCTCTATGTTTTAAATTATTAGTTATTGCTAAAGCTACGCCGCCTCCCCTACTTGCAGTACGATGTTTCCTATAAACTGTGTAATTTGGAATTATAAACCGATCCTTATTAGTCAACCAGACGGAACGTGAATTCCATGCCATGATATTAAGATGGTTACTACTTAGCTGCATAAAGGTATTTACAAGCTAACTGAGTTATGATATTAAAATGTTCACTCGTACTGGTACAGTTCCTCAATTTTTGAAGCAGTTCAGTGATGAGTGAATTGATTTCATCAATGGTAAAGAGATCATTCGTTGATTGCGTTGACGAATTCAGTAGGGCATTCCTGTAGTCAAGCATTTGTGGAGCATTGTTTCTGCTGGATGGGATGTTATCTTTCGAGTCAATAGAAGAAGAGATAGATACGAAGAACGGCATGGACAGTTAGGATCAGTGGATCGATGTTCACCATTGCAATTAGCACAACGTGCCGTGGTTGGTGACGTACAGGCAGTTGTATGATATTGACCGGCACAATTAGCACAAGAAGTTTTCACCTTATTTAAAGATTTAGTTTTATATTCCCATCTCACTTTCGTGTGATATATACATGAATATTTTTGTTTCAGTTCCTTTAAGGTAATAATTTTATTTTCGAAGAACACCACATATAAAAGAATTTTTAGACCTGAGTTAGTGCTATTTTCAATTGTTTTCACATCAGAACATTTTAGACCATGAGATATTAAGATTGATTTAACCTCATCATTGGGTAGCTTGTCGAGACCAGAGAGGACGGCTTTGTATGGCTTTTGTTTCTCTGTTCTCATAAGAGAAGAACTCACAATTGTCGTTTTTAAGACAATCACAAACAGTATTGAAGCAGTCAATACTATTGACAATTAATACTTTGATGCCAATAGATATAGTTTTAACGTAGTATGTATTCATTTTTATTTCCTTAAACATATCATGTATGTATTTAGCGTTTTTCTTTAGCACAGTAATAGGAGGAATTTTTATATTTGGTGTGACTGAAGGTACCAAGTCATCAACTGCTTGGTAAGTTAATGGATCATCTACAGTCGTTTCACTGTCCATAATAGTTGTAAGCGGACGATAGTAATTTGTATAGCAACTGTCAGCATTAGATACAGTTGTTTGTTTATTTAATCGCGGCCTTTTATTTGTGCTTGAACAGTGTTCTTTTACTTTACTCTGTACCGTTTTTTGTACTTTGCTTCGCTGCTTTTTGTCGTTGTTTTGATTGTGTACTGTCAGTTTTTCGGGTGATTGCGTTGGACGGTTTCTCTTGTAATTGGCATTTTGTACTTGCGTGAGTGCTTTTGTTGTAGGTATAACTGTAGAACTGGCCGATGATGCGATCGATGCCTGATTGGACGCATTGCTATTGTTGCGGTTATATGTTTGGGTATTTGTTGTTGTTGTAGTAACTGCATGCGATGACGCGATCGATGCAGTTGCTGAGTATATAACTGTAGATGATGATGCTGTATTAGCTGTTTTTGTATACGGAATACTTTGTGTTGTGTTTGTTGTAGCTACTGGTGCAGTAGTTGCTGGGATTAAGCAAAAAGGTGTTTGCGGGGATGGGCACTGAGCGCTCCATGGTAACGAATTTCTGGTGCTTGCGCTAATAGAGCACAGAGCAGGAGAGCTAGATCGTGCTCTATGCTCACGCAAATTTGTGCTAAGCAAAGAATCATTGTTTTTGTTGTTGCAGTCCATAGAGACAATCGAAATATAGGCGCTTCTCGTTGTCTTTATTGGAGGCTTTTGACTTTTTTGACGAGCAGAGCTCATCTAACACTTCAGTTTTTCACTTTTTTTTTTAAATTTTTATTTTAATTTATATATTTTTATTTATTTATTTTTTTTTTTATATAATGTTATGTGCACTGCGTCTGTACTGCTCGTGTTGCAAATTGTTTCTTCATCTATTATTGGAGCGTTGAATTGTCGTTCGTGTGTTACAGCAGGTCGTTTGTCTGCTCTGATCACGACTTTGTATTCATCATTTGGCATGCGATTCTACGCGATTTTGAATAACCGAACCAATGCATAATATTCATGAAGAAGTTCCTGTAAATCTTGAAGAATTGCTCCTTTCATTGTCGTATTGATCCTTTGACGCCGATCAAGTTGTTCTTCTATATTGCCCATGAAATAAAATTGGATAAATTTAAGTTATCCGTCATCAAGCGGTTGCAATGATCCAATTCGATGGTGAATTTGGCCTTGGATTTGTAAAGTCGAAGGCGAAGTCAGAATTACTGATTTATGATCACCAAAAAGAAATGAACGTTACTATCTCGAGCAGAAATTACCTTGAATGTCGGATTGAGTCCACGTATAACGTATATCTTGTATAATTTCTGCTCCAAATGAAGTTATTTAAAAATATCCGATGTATCTTTGAGTATTCGATAAAAAATGTCGTGACTCTGGTGTTTCTCCACATAGTAATGAATAAATGGCTTAGGTGGCGGAGACAATAATGGCAAGTTAACCTTGCCACTGAGACAGCACAATCCAGGCGGTTCTCCAGCAAACTTCAATGCATCGCAATGGTCACACACAACCTCTATTGGGCCAATTTGAACGAAATGATGCGAGCTGTAGTCGTTTGTGCAATCGTATTGAAATGCTACTCGATTCAAATCAACACTTGAAGTGTTTCTTCTTGCGCATCGAACATTATTACGTTGTTGATCTGTTTGATAATCTCGACGATTTCACATTGCCAACCGATTCATTACTTTGCTCTTGTGTTTGAGAATCACGAAGTTGAACTATAGTACCCCAGCGCGCTTCTCATTCAATTTCTCATTCTCCTTCAGTGGATTGATTCGCAATATTCCGAAACCTTATTGCATTACGGCTTTGTTGGAAAAGATTAGATCTTCTAGGTTGCGGCATTGTTAGTAATAATATTCGCACAATACGATTTTTTGATAACACTCACACAAAACAAACTAATTAACCGTTAACCACAACAGAAAAAAGAGACAGCACGAGCAACACCAATTCGCCTTTGTTTCAGAATTGGCGATGTTCAGCTGCATTAGTGTTGGAAAATTTCTACCTTTTTTGAGGTCATTTTCCAGTGTTTTTTTTTTTCTTGTTGTACTCCAACATAAAACAGCTGATCATTGGACAAATCATTTGAAGGAAATATACAATTGTAATTTTTTTATGGAAATTTTAATAAAATAAGTAGGAGGAATGAAAAAGGAAGCTGCAAGAATCATTTGCATACGTTGCGATTTGTTCTTAATCATGTATTTTTCACACAATTTCCAATTAAATTTCTCATAATTAGCCACAACGTGCTATTTTTATGTATAACCAAAACAAAAAACAGCTATCCGTTCATGTGTGTGCCAAGGTCACGCTACTAAGAAAATTTTGTATACCAAATGTTGTTGATTCCAGTACATTTGCTCTTGAAACCTTGCAATTTTTCATATTTTCTGTTGTTGGTATACGTATTTTATTTTTACGGCTAATGTTGTTGTTGCTCTTGTTGTCTCTTTTTTTGATGTTACTTGTATATTTCATTTCTCGTCTTTTTCTTCTTTGAGGTCCGATCACTGTTCTACTTTGTGTATGCCTTATGGTCATGCTACTAAGACAATTTTCAAAAATTATGAATTGCTCTAACTTACAAAACTACAATTCAAACATAACCTATTTGTCGTTTTTTAAAAATTCGGCTGGATTTTTCCGGGACGGAGACGAATCCAAAAAGTTATACATCATTAAAATTGGTTCAGCCTTTCTTGCGTTATAAATGCTGTAACACACATGAGCAAAGATTTGACATCTTATTTAATATTTAAGGTGACTTAACTTTATACATAGGTTGCCTTGTTCTTATCCAACGTCTATTGACTATATTTTTTATTTTAATAAGCTCAAAGATGTGATTTGGTAACTTTTTACAGAGTTGCTTAGATGATTTTCTCGGAACTGCAATTTCAAGTGCAGCAGTTACTTCCGTTTTAATTAAGTCAACCATTTTATCTATCAGCTCTATAGTAGGAGGAGCAATGAAATCAGAACGCATTTGAGGTTCAGGGTTTACTTGAAAATTTTCCAATTAGCTCTAGAATAAACTGGAAAAGTATTTTTAAATACACATGGTTTAGTATTAACAGGAAGGTGGTCTGATGAGAGATCGTTAAGGGCTAATGGTTCAGACATTAAGTTTGGACAGTTTGAAATGAAGAGGTCTAGTGTTGAGGGTTTTGCCTTGTAGCTAAATGGAATATACGTTGGGTCCCTGGGGTACAGTCCTGAAAATTTGTCAATATAGGACATTTCATAAAGTATGTTCCCCCAACAGTTTGCTCTGCTACAGTTCCATAGCCTATTCCTACAATTGAAGTCACCACCTAATAAAAAGTGACCGTTTATTCGTGAGAACTTTAGCAAATCTGCCTTGAACAAGCTTCTATGGTGTGACTTCTCATTTACCAGAATGCAAGAACTGTCTAGACATTTCGCCGATGCACCTGGAAAGTATATTGAAAATATTTTGATAGAACTTTGCGAGTCAATAATAACTTCTACACCTAAATTCTCAATTATATGCGTATTAACAATAGGAACCTCTCTATGTTTTAAATTATTAGTTATTGCTAAAGCTACGCCGCCTCCCCTACTTGCAGTACGATGTTTCCTATAAACTGTGTAATTTGGAATTATAAACCGATCCTTATTAGTCAACCAGACGGAACGTGAATTCCATGCCATGATATTAAGATGGTTACTACTTAGCTGCATAAAGGTATTTACAAGCTAACTGAGTTATGATATTAAAATGTTCACTCGTACTGGTACAGTTCCTCAATTTTTGAAGCAGTTCAGTGATGAGTGAATTGATTTCATCAATGGTAAAGAGATCATTCGTTGATTGCGTTGACGAATTCAGTAGGGCATTCCTGTAGTCAAGCATTTGTGGAGCATTGTTTCTGCTGGATGGGATGTTATCTTTCGAGTCAATAGAAGAAGAGATAGATACGAAGAACGGCATGGACAGTTAGGATCAGTGGATCGATGTTCACCATTGCAATTAGCACAACGTGCCGTGGTTGGTGACGTACAGGCAGTTGTATGATATTGACCGGCACAATTAGCACAAGAAGTTTTCACCTTATTTAAAGATTTAGTTTTATATTCCCATCTCACTTTCGTGTGATATATACATGAATATTTTTGTTTCAGTTCCTTTAAGGTAATAATTTTATTTTCGAAGAACACCACATATAAAAGAATTTTTAGACCTGAGTTAGTGCTATTTTCAATTGTTTTCACATCAGAACATTTTAGACCATGAGATATTAAGATTGATTTAACCTCATCATTGGGTAGCTTGTCGAGACCAGAGAGGACGGCTTTGTATGGCTTTTGTTTCTCTGTTCTCATAAGAGAAGAACTCACAATTGTCGTTTTTAAGACAATCACAAACAGTATTGAAGCAGTCAATACTATTGACAATTAATACTTTGATGCCAATAGATATAGTTTTAACGTAGTATGTATTCATTTTTATTTCCTTAAACATATCATGTATGTATTTAGCGTTTTTCTTTAGCACAGTAATAGGAGGAATTTTTATATTTGGTGTGACTGAAGGTACCAAGTCATCAACTGCTTGGTAAGTTAATGGATCATCTACAGTCGTTTCACTGTCCATAATAGTTGTAAGCGGACGATAGTAATTTGTATAGCAACTGTCAGCATTAGATACAGTTGTTTGTTTATTTAATCGCGGCCTTTTATTTGTGCTTGAACAGTGTTCTTTTACTTTACTCTGTACCGTTTTTTGTACTTTGCTTCGCTGCTTTTTGTCGTTGTTTTGATTGTGTACTGTCAGTTTTTCGGGTGATTGCGTTGGACGGTTTCTCTTGTAATTGGCATTTTGTACTTGCGTGTGTGCTTTTGTTGTAGGTATAACTGTAGAACTGGCCGATGATGCGATCGATGCCTGATTGGACGCATTGCTATTGTTGCGGTTATATGTTTGGGTATTTGTTGTTGTTGTAGTAACTGCATGCGATGACGCGATCGATGCAGTTGCTGAGTATATAACTGTAGATGATGATGCTGTATTAGCTGTTTTTGTATACGGAATACTTTGTGTTGTGTTTGTTGTAGCTACTGGTGCAGTAGTTGCTGGGATTAAGCAAAAAGGTGTTTGCGGGGATGGGCACTGAGCGCTCCATGGTAACGAATTTCTGGTGCTTGCGCTAATAGAGCACAGAGCAGGAGAGCTAGATCGTGCTCTATGCTCACGCAAATTTGTGCTAAGCAAAGAATCATTGTTTTTGTTGTTGCAGTCCATAGAGACAATCGAAATATAGGCGCTTCTCGTTGTCTTTATTGGAGGCTTTTGACTTTTTTGACGAGCAGAGCTCATCTAACACTTCAGTTTTTCACTTTTTTTCTTAAATTTTTATTTTAATTTATATATTTTTATTTATTTATTTATTTTTTTTATATAATGTTATGTGCACTGCGTCTGTACTGCTCGTGTTGCAAATTGTTTCTTCATCTATTATTGGAGCGTTGAATTGTCGTTCGTGTGTTACAGCAGGTCGTTTGTCTGCTCTGATCACGACTTTGTATTCATCATTTGGCATGCGATTCTACGCGATTTTGAATAACCGAACCAATGCATAATATTCATGAAGAAGTTCCTGTAAATCTTGAAGAATTGCTCCTTTCTTTGTCGTATTGATCCTTTGACGCCGATCAAGTTGTTCTTCTATATTGCCCATGAAATAAAATTGGATGAATTTAAGTTATCCGTCATCAAGCGGTTGCAATGATCCAATTCGATGGTGAATTTGGCCTTGGATTTGTAAAGTCGAAGGCGAAGTCAGAATTACTGATTTATGATCACCAAAAAGAAATGAACGTTACTATCTCGAGCAGAAATTACCTTGAATGTCGGATTGAGTCCACGTATAACGTATATCTTGTATAATTTCTGCTCCAAATGAAGTTATTTAAAAATATCCGATGTATCTTTGAGTATTCGATAAAAAATGTCGTGACTCTGGTGTTTCTCCACATAGTAATGAATGCAATGGCTTAGGTGGCGGAGACAATAATGGCAAGTTAACCTTGCCACTGAGACAGCACAATCCAGGCGGTTCTCCAGCAAACTTCAATGCATCGCAATGGTCACACACAACCTCTATTGGGCCAATTTGAACGAAATGATGCGAGCTGTAGTCGTTTGTGCAATCGTATTGAAATGCTACTCGATTCAAATCAACACTTGAAGTGTTTCTTCTTGCGCGTCGAACATTATTACGTTGTTGATCTGTTTGATAATCTCGACGATTTCACATTGCCAACCGATTCATTACTTTGCTCTTGTGTTTGAGAATCACGAAGTTGAACCATAGTACCCCAGCGCGCTTCTCATTCAATTTCTCATTCTCCTTCAGTGGATTGATTCGCAATATTCCGAAACCTTATTGCATTACGGCTTTGTTGGAAAAGATTAGATCTTCTAGGTTGCGGCATTGTTAGTAATAATATTCGCACAATACGATTTTTTGATAACACTCACACAAAACAAACTAATTAACCGTTAACCACAACAGAAAAAAGAGACAGCACGAGCAACACCAATTCGCCTTTGTTTCAGAATTGGCGATGTTCAGCTGCAATAGTGTTGGAAAATGTCTACCTTTTTTGAGGTCATTTTCCAGTGTTTTTTTTTTTCTTGTTGTACTCCAACATAAAACAGCTGATCATTGGACAAATCATTTGAAGGAAATATACAATTGTAATTTTTTTATGGAAATTTTAATAAAATAAGTAGGAGGAATGAAAAAGGAAGCTGCAAGAATCATTTGCATACGTTGCGATTTGTTCTTAATCATGTATTTTTCACACAATTTCCAATTAAATTTCTCATAATTAGCCACAACGTGCTATTTTTATGTATAACCAAAACAAAAAACAGCTATCCGTTCATGTGTGTGCCAAGGTCACGCTACTATGAAAATTTTGTATACCAAATGTTGTTGATTCCAGTACATTTGCTCTTGAAACCTTGCAATTTTTCATATTTTCTGTTGTTGGTATACGTATTTTATTTTTACGGCTAATGTTGTTGTTGCTCTTGTTGTCTCTTTTTTTGATGTTACTTGTATATTTCATTTCTCGTCTTTTTCTTCTTTGAGGTCCGATCACTGTTCTACTTTGTGTATGCCTTATGGTCATGCTACTAAGACAATTTTCAAAAATTATGAATTGCTCTAACTTACAAAACTACAATTCAAACATAACCTATTTGTCGTTTTTTAAAAATTCGGCTGGATTTTTCCGGGACGGAGACGAATCCAAAAAGTTATACATCATTAAAATTGGTTCAGCCTTTCTTGCGTTATAAATGCTGTAACACACATGAGCAAAGATTTGACATCTTATTTAATATTTAAGGTGACTTAACTTTATACATAGGTTGCCTTGTTCTTATCCAACGTCTATTAACTATATTTTTTATTTTAACAAGCTCAAAGATGTGATTTGGTAACTTTTAGAGTTGCTCAGATGATTTTCTCGGAACTGCAATTTCAAGTGCAGCAGTTACTTCCGTTTTAATTAAGTCAACCATTTTATCTATCAGCTCTATAGTAGGAGGAGCAATGAAATCAGAACGCATTTGAGGTTCAGGGTTTACTTGAAAATTTTCCAATTAGCTCTAGAATAAACTGGAAAAGTATTTTTAAATACACATGGTTTAGTATTAACAGGAAGGTGGTCTGATGAGAGATCGTTAAGGGCTAATGGTTCAGACATTAAGTTTGGACAGTTTGAAATGAAGAGGTCTAGTGTTGAGGGTTTTGCCTTGTAGCTAAATGGAATATACGTTGGGTCCCTGGGGTACAGTCCTGAAAATTTGTCAATATAGGACATTTCATAAAGTATGTTCCCCCAACAGTTTGCTCTGCTACAGTTCCATAGCCTATTCCTACAATTGAAGTCACCACCTAATAAAAAGTGACCGTTTATTCGTGAGAACTTTAGCAAATCTGCCTTGAACAAGCTTCTATGGTGTGACTTCTCATTTACCAGAATGCAAGAACTGTCTAGACATTTCGCCGATGCACCTGGAAAGTATATTGAAAATATTTTGATAGAACTTTGCGAGTCAATAATAACTTCTACACCTAAATTCTCAATTATATGCGTATTAACAATAGGAACCTCTCTATGTTTTAAATTATTAGTTATTGCTAAAGCTACGCCGCCTCCCCTACTTGCAGTACGATGTTTCCTATAAACTGTGTAATTTGGAATTATAAACCGATCCTTATTAGTCAACCAGACGGAACGTGAATTCCATGCCATGATATTAAGATGGTTACTACTTAGCTGCATAAAGGTATTTACAAGCTAACTGAGTTATGATATTAAAATGTTCACTCGTACTGGTACAGTTCCTCAATTTTTGAAGCAGTTCAGTGATGAGTGAATTGATTTCATCAATGGTAAAGAGATCATTCGTTGATTGCGTTGACGAATTCAGTAGGGCATTCCTGTAGTCAAGCATTTGTGGAGCATTGTTTCTGCTGGATGGGATGTTATCTTTCGAGTCAATAGCAGAAAATATAATGCGTAGCGTGTGCAAGCTATGTCGAACTGTATTGCTTGTTAAAGTCGGATAATCTAAACCATAGTTACCATTATAGTGCCTTCCATTTCTGCTACTCTTGATGTCGTGATGATTATTCCTTTGTAGTCTGTTGACGTGAGTGTTGTTAGTCATACGACTACGAAGAAGAGATAGATACGAAGAACGGCATGGACAGTTAGGATCAGTGGATCGATGTTCACCATTGCAATTAGCACAACGTGCCGTGGTTGGTGACGTACAGGCAGTTGTATGATATTGACCGGCACAATTAGCACAAGAAGTTTTCACCTTATTTAAAGATTTAGTTTTATATTCCCATCTCACTTTCGTGTGATATATACATGAATATTTTTGTTTCAGTTCCTTTAAGGTAATAGTTTTATTTTCGAAGAACACCACATATAAAAGAATTTTTAGACCTGAGTTAGTGCTATTTTCAATTGTTTTCACATCAGAACATTTTAGACCATGAGATATTAAGATTGATTTAACCTCATCATTGGGTAGCTTGTCGAGACCAGAGAGGACGGCTTTGTATGGCTTTTGTTTCTCTGTTCTCATAAGAGAAGAACTCACAATTGTCGTTTTTAAGACAATCACAAACAGTATTGAAGCAGTCAATACTATTGACAATTAATACTTTGATGCCAATAGATATAGTTTTAACGTAGTATGTATTCATTTTTATTTCCTTAAACATATCATGTATGTATTTAGCGTTTTTCTTTAGCACAGTAATAGGAGGAATTTTTATATTTGGTGTGACTGAAGGTACCAAGTCATCAACTGCTTGGTAAGTTAATGGATCATCTACAGTCGTTTCACTGTCCATAATAGTTGTAAGCGGACGATAGTAATTTGTATAGCAACTGTCAGCATTAGATACAGTTGTTTGTTTATTTAATCGCGGCCTTTTATTTGTGCTTGAACAGTGTTCTTTTACTTTACTCTGTACCGTTTTTTGTACTTTGCTTCGCTGCTTTTTGTCGTTGTTTTGATTGTGTACTGTCAGTTTTTCGGGTGATTGCGTTGGACGGTTTCTCTTGTAATTGGCATTTTGTACTTGCGTGAGTGCTTTTGTTGTAGGTATAACTGTAGAACTGGCCGATGATGCGATCGATGCCTGATTGGACGCATTGCTATTGTTGCGGTTATATGTTTGGGTATTTGTTGTTGTTGTAGTAACTGCATGCGATGACGCGATCGATGCAGTTGCTGAGTATATAACTGTAGATGATGATGCTGTATTAGCTGTTTTTGTATACGGAATACTTTGTGTTGTGTTTGTTGTAGCTACTGGTGCAGTAGTTGCTGGGATTAAGCAAAAAGGTGTTTGCGGGGATGGGCACTGAGCGCTCCATGGTAACGAATTTCTGGTGCTTGCGCTAATAGAGCACAGAGCAGGAGAGCTAGATCGTGCTCTATGCTCACGCAAATTTGTGCTAAGCAAAGAATCATTGTTTTTGTTGTTGCAGTCCATAGAGACAATCGAAATATAGGCGCTTCTCGTTGTCTTTATTGGAGGCTTTTGACTTTTTTGACGAGCAGAGCTCATCTAACACTTCAGTTTTTCACTTTTTTTTTTAAATTTTTATTTTAATTTATATATTTTTATTTATTTATTTATTTTTTTTATATAATGTTATGTGCACTGCGTCTGTACTGCTCGTGTTGCAAATTGTTTCTTCATCTATTATTGGAGCGTTGAATTGTCGTTCGTGTGTTACAGCAGGTCGTTTGTCTGCTCTGATCACGACTTTGTATTCATCATTTGGCATGCGATTCTACGCGATTTTGAATAACCGAACCAATGCATAATATTCATGAAGAAGTTCCTGTAAATCTTGAAGAATTGCTCCTTTCTTTGTCGTATTGATCCTTTGACGCCGATCAAGTTGTTCTTCTATATTGCCCATGAAATAAAATTGGATGAATTTAAGTTATCCGTCATCAAGCGGTTGCAATGATCCAATTCGATGGTGAATTTGGCCTTGGATTTGTAAAGTCGAAGGCGAAGTCAGAATTACTGATTTATGATCACCAAAAAGAAATGAACGTTACTATCTCGAGCAGAAATTACCTTGAATGTCGGATTGAGTCCACGTATAACGTATATCTTGTATAATTTCTGCTCCAAATGAAGTTATTTAAAAATATCCGATGTATCTTTGAGTATTCGATAAAAAATGTCGTGACTCTGGTGTTTCTCCACATAGTAATGAATGCAATGGCTTAGGTGGCGGAGACAATAATGGCAAGTTAACCTTGCCACTGAGACAGCACAATCCAGGCGGTTCTCCAGCAAACTTCAATGCATCGCAATGGTCACACACAACCTCTATTGGGCCAATTTGAACGAAATGATGCGAGCTGTAGTCGTTTGTGCAATCGTATTGAAATGCTACTCGATTCAAATCAACACTTGAAATGTTTCTTCTTGCGCATCGAACATTATTACGTTGTTGATCTGTTTGATAATCTCGACGATTTCACATTGCCAACCGATTCATTACTTTGCTCTTGTGTTTGAGAATCACGAAGTTGAACCATAGTACCCCAGCGCGCTTCTCATTCAATTTCTCATTCTCCTTCAGTGGATTGATTCGCAATATTCCGAAACCTTATTGCATTACGGCTTTGTTGGAAAAGATTAGATCTTCTAGGTTGCGGCATTGTTAGTAATAATATTCGCACAATACGATTTTTTGATAACACTCACACAAAACAAACTAATTAACCGTTAACCACAACAGAAAAAAGAGACAGCACGAGCAACACCAATTCGCCTTTGTTTCAGAATTGGCGATGTTCAGCTGCATTAGTGTTGGAAAATTTCTACCTTTTTTGAGGTCATTTTCCAGTGTTTTTTTTTTTCTTGTTGTACTCCAACATAAAACAGCTGATCATTGGACAAATCATTTGAAGGAAATATACAATTGTAATTTTTTTATGGAAATTTTAATAAAATAAGTAGGAGGAATGAAAAAGGAAGCTGCAAGAATCATTTGCATACGTTGCGATTTGTTCTTATTCATGTATTTTTCACACAATTTCCAATTAAATTTCTCATAATTAGCCACAACGTGCTATTTTTATGTATAACCAAAACAAAAAACAGCTATCCGTTCATGTGTGTGCCAAGGTCACGCTACTAAGAAAATTTTGTATACCAAATGTTGTTGATTCCAGTACATTTGCTCTTGAAACCTTGCAATTTTTCATATTTTCTGTTGTTGGTATACGTATTTTATTTTTACGGCTAATATTGTTGTTGCTCTTGTTGTCTCTTTTTTTGATGTTACTTGTATATTTCATTTCTCGTCTTTTTCTTCTTTGAGGTCCGATCACTGTTCTACTTTGTGTATGCCTTATGGTCATGCTACTAAGACAATTTTCAAAAATTATGAATTGCTCTAACTTACAAAACTACAATTCAAACATAACCTATTTGTCGTTTTTTAAAAATTCGGCTGGATTTTTCCGGGACGGAGACGAATCCAAAAAGTTATACATCATTAAAATTGGTTCAGCCCTTCTTGCGTTATAAATGGTGTAACACACACGACTTTCTTTTACATATATGGAACGGATAGATATACATAATCTCTTCACAATCTGTAGAATTAGATGATAGATCATTTTTGAACTACAACCGTGTGCAGCGATGGCTTGTGCTTATGAAGTGATTACAAGCAAACAAGCAAACAAGCAAATTGGGGAACCAAGCCTGTTTGACCTTAATGATGCTTGTGTTTGTTTTGCTTGGTATTGGCTCATAGCATCGTCGGTTGGTGGTCGGTTATTCGATCACTTGTTCGTACGCTCTTCGTAAAAACATCAGTAATGCATTTTTATCTCTCTCTTACTCATGCAAAAACACTCATTCTCATTTTTTTTATGCGAACAAGGAGGTTAAAATCTTCCAAAGATACTTTTGGCCCATACCACAAGTTATGTCGGATTCATTAGCCTACCGACTGAAAACCGCCTATCGCCTCAAATCTCGCTTAATCCCTACGGCACCGACAAAGCATTCCTTCGTAGGGAGGGATAGTAATAGCCTTTTCACACTGGTCCATGATTCAAATCAATAGTGATGCGGCGCTGATCCATATCAAAATCGATAACAACCACAAGGAAAAGTGACGTCACTAAATGGTTGTTGCTGTAGAATGTGATGCAAATTAAAACCGGATCAAGATTTGATCAGATTTTTATGTAGAATCAAGGATGGTCAGTCGCGTTAGTGTTGGGAAATTTCTGCCTTTTTTTAAGTAATTTTCGACTGTCTTTTTTAGGGTTACGTACCCATAGGGGGCTAACTGGACCCTATTACAAAGCTTACGCTGTCTGTCCGTCCATCTCCTGCTCTATCTCATGAACCGTAATAGGAAGAGGAGTTGAAATTTTCACAGAGTGTGTAATACACTTGTGTGTAGAATGACAAATACTAAAAATACTCATTTTTAGAAGCATTGTTCTTAAATTTAACCTTTTGTTTAACCTTTTTATTGTTTTTTGTAGTATAATTTTAAGCTGTAATTGTAGTATCCACATAATTT